>BSBK01002398.1:2505000-2850000 GCA_027943335.1 Chamaecyparis obtusa
AAACACAAAAACACTTAAGAGATTCCCAACATAGTTTAACAAGAGGAAGGTCTCCAAGAGGCCTTCCTAAAAATAGGGGTAGTGGTTGACTAGCAGGAGGAGAAGCCATAGTATAAGTACAAAATCACAAGCCACATATGGACTTGGAAAGACTATCTACAAAAGATGTAGTCTAAAAACCTCCTTATCCCCCCCACACTAGTACATTTTGCACCATTTTTTGACGCACTATTGGTCAAAGCTTCTACCCAACTTGGTTGAATGGTCAACCAATGGGTTCATCGCTATTATTGGCATCGAAAGATCAACTAATTACTAAACCCATTAAAGGATCGACTCAATGATTGGTCAAAAATGAGGGCAACCTAGGCTGAAGATAACATTGGTAAGTGTTTGTGTATGTGTCGATCTTTTGACCAATATGGGTCAAAAACTTTGGTCATTTTGACCAGGATGCCAAACTTGCGACGATCATTTTTTGACCAAATTTGGTTGCAATATTTAGTGGCTCTGACCAAGATTCCAAATCCACAATGCCACATTTCAACACAAAATGGTCAATTTTAGGCCACACTTTTGACGCGTGTGTGTCAAACTTTTGATGAGTTGCGGAGTGTTTAAAAAAAAATAGAAGATAAATATCTAGACTAATCACCAACATCATCCTGATCAGTGATTAGTCTAGATATTTATCTTTAGATGTCCACACTCATTCTGTTGCTTGTTGCCAATAGGTCCCTGCTCGTTCTATTTTCCAGATTGCTTTGGGCTCTAGCAATCCATCTGCTCTGCGTGAACCTGTTGGTTTTTTCATTTTGTTTGAACTATTTGAGAGATAGGCTTTGACTGATGATCTGTGAATTGGTAGAGCTTCCTCTTAGATGCCCACAACTCTTCAAATCTATTGGTGTGAAGCCCCCAAAGGGTATTCTACTCTATGGGCCTCCTGGTTCTGGGAAAACCTTAATTGCTAGGGCAATGGAAAATGAAATCGATGCCTTCTTTTTTTGTATCAATGGACCTGAGATCATGTCAAAGTTGGCTAGAGAAAGTGAAAGCAATCTCCAGAATGCTTTTGAGGAGGCTAAGAAGAATGCCCCGTCCATTATATTTATTGATGAAATTGATTCTATAGCTCCCAAGAGGGAAAAAACTCATGGTGAAGTTGAGAGGAGAATTGTTTCTCAACTTCTTATGCTTATGGATGGACTTAAATCACATGCCCATGTTATTGTTATGGGAGCAACTAATAGACCAAATAGTATTGATCCAGCACTCAGAAGGTTTGGAAGGTTCGACAGGGAGATTGATATTAGGGTTCCAGATGAAGTGGGCAGGTTGGAAGTGCTTCACATCCATACAAATAATATGAAGCTCTCTGATGATGTACATATATTGGGGCCTTATTTTTTATACTTCTATATCTAATGTTAAACAGTTCTTGGATTTTGAAAGCATTTATTAATATTTATGTTTCTTGATGGAGTATATTTATCTTTAGTTTTCTTGTTATAGGTTGATCTTGAAAAGATTTCTAAGGATACCCATGGATATTTTGGAGCAGATCTTGTTGCTTGTGTACTGAGGCTGCACTTTAGTGCATTAGGGAAAAGATGGATGTTATAGACTTATAAGATGAGACAATAGATGTTGAGATTCTAAACTCCATGGTTGTTAGTAATGAGCACTTCCAGACTGCTTTGGGCTCAACTAGCAATCCATCTACTAAAGACATTGCTAACAAATGTCAGGCCAATTTCATTAGTGTGAAGGGCCCTAAATTTTTAACAATGTGGTTTGGAGAGAGTGAGGCTAATGTCAGGGAAATTTTTGATAAAGCTAGAGGATCAGCTCCTTGCGTCCTATTTTTTGACGAGCTTGATTCTATTGCTACATAGGTGTGTTGATTTTTTATGAGTGAAGTTCAAGTTGAGGACGGTGAATATATTTGAGTAGGAATTTTGTTTGAACTATTTGAGATAGGCTCTCTAACTGGTGATTCATAATTGGTTTGCATGTTTGCAATGTGGAAGTAGTGTTGGGGATGTTGGCGGTGCGGCATATAGAGTCATTAACCAGTTGTTGACGGAGATGGATGGTATGACAGCCAAGAAAACAATTTTCATTATTGGTGCTACAAGAAGACCTGATATATATTACATACAACTTTTAAAATTATAAATATACAAATTTAAAAAATATACATATATAACATAAAAGGAAGTGTTGATGTATACTGACAAATAAAATAAGGAAAGCTTCTACTCTCTTGATTTGTAAAATTTTCTTTGCCTCTCTTTTTTCTTGTGTTGCCACTCTCATTCTTGCAGCTGATATAAAAGAATGAAATGAATGATGGTGAAATTGAGAGAAATTTTGGGTACATAAACTAAACAGATATAGAACAAAAATATGAACAAAGTTGAGGATAATGAGTTGGGGTTTTCTTAAATAAATGAATACCATCAACCCATTTACAAAATGCAAAAGTATATGCTAGCAATCTCCAACAATATCATGGTAAAAAGGACATTTAGTATTGGATGTAAAAGTCTTGCCTGCATTTATTTCATTCATTTCTTTCTTGACATGCACATTAGCCTCTATATCCACAATAAGTGTTGGAACTATCTCATATCTATAGTTTGACATAGCCTATAAGCATAGAAATGAATGCTTGAATCATACTGCATTCAAATTTCATCTTGTTTGATATTTAAGAGATATTTTGCAGTAATCAATTGACAATACACATCAATAAATAAATGAAACTGATATGAATATATCAACCTTTTCAAGTTCTTCAACAACTTTAGCAACCTCATTCTTTTGCTCAAAGAGATCATCCAGATTCATCTTTGGAACACTGGAACAAATAACTGTAAATCATACATGGAAACAAGGTAGTTTATAAGAGCAAAGATATTATATGATAATACAAATCACATTAATCTAAAAGACTACTACACCATTTCAAAGATCATATCAATCAAATTAATTTGAATCCTCACAAGGCAAACATAACATTCAGGCATCAAAAAATAATGGATGCAAATTCACAAACTAATTTTCTAAAATCAGCATTTCATCATATAAGAGGAATTGCCAATATTAATATATTATCTCACAAATAGATGCAAATTCACAAATTAATTTTCTAGATTCAGCATTTCATCATATAAGAAGAATTGTCGCAAACCTTTTGTGAGGGTATCAAGCACGCCGCTTAACTCCAAATATTTCCTGAAAGCTTCCTTCTTGGATTCATTTGCTTGCCATATAAGGATCACAAGCATTATCATAGAGCCTAAATGTTCAGTTCTTTTCATTGAATTCATGCATACAATCATCTACAATTGCAGCACTAAAACAACTAATTTTTGAGCACATAAGGATTGTTTGCTTAAGTAAATCCTAAGGGGACAACAAGTAAATTTATTCACGTGGGTGTATTAGGCTATTAGCTATAGAATATCTATGCTACTTATAGATCCAACTGATATCTGATTTAACATGTCACCTACTCAAAAACACAAACCAATGAAATAATCCACATTAGGCCAAGAGAGGTTGACGCATTCAATACGAGAATACTTACACAAAATGAAGTCGAATCATGCTAGACAATGACAATGAGATGTTGACTATTGGTCCTAGTTTTTTAATTGATAGTTTCCTGACAATGACACATTCAAAATGCACTTATGAGCAAAGACCTAGAATGAATGAAATTGATTAAATAATGAAGGTGTGTTAGTTTGAGCTTCACTTGGTTTTGAAAATACTTTAATATTATCTACTTAACAAGGCCAACTACGTGAAGGTGGAAGCTCATTTGGCCTCACCCCGCCTCCCCCTAACATCAATCTAAAGTCCCCATTAACATCTAATTACACACTTCATTCATCCATTTATGAACTATAACATTCAATCAATACAATCACATAACATTCATTAATATGATATAACATTCATTAATACGCAACACTAATCAAGAATTCATTAACACATAACAATATTCATTAACATGACATATAATTCAATATTAATACACAACATTCATAGATAATTACTTAAAACAACATTCTTTCATTATCCAACAAAGTTAATCAAACAAGTTTTATCAAAGAGCATATTTAAGAAATCATTTCTTTTTTAGGTTTTTCTTAGATTCTTATTTAGGTAAAGGCTGATAGGACCATCAATATTATCTTCCTCCTCTTGTGGTTGTGATCTCAAATTATGATGCTTCCTCATGTCTCGAGGAGGACAACGTTGCTGCACTAAAGGGGCGTCTGCTGCAATAACAAGTTAATAGGTTAAATTCACATACTTTTTTTTACTGTTACATGTATTTCATTAACTAGTAGAACATAACATGCATTTTTCTTTACCTAAAAATGCCACATCATCATGTACAATAACATTTTGATCTTTCGACACCTCAACATGCTCTAAAATATTCAAAAAAAGGTTACACGGCCAATTACAATTAAAGATGTTAAATTCTATTAATAATTACATAATTTATTTCCAATAGAAAATTAATACCTCCAACACTATGATGCACATCATGGCCTTCGTCATGCCCAGGTTCTATGGTAGGATTTGAAGGCTGTAGTGAAATGTCATGCACATTGTTATCATGAAATAGTCAATTTATGTTTGAAATTAACTATTCAATTTGATTTACTTTTCATTTGACCAATTTACCTGTGTCTCATCTAGTGCAGCAGATTCTTCATTATGGCTTTGGGATGCTTGGCATAGGCATGCAGCCACAACTGCATAGCCTTCCTTCAAGGCTATTCTCTTGTCTTCATCCATGGGCTCTACATTGAATTCTATGCCCTATATTTTTTGTTTAATATCGTCACGTTTACATGTATGATTTGATTAAAAGGAATTGTTTGCAACCTTATATATAAAAATTAGATATGAAATTCCAATGCTGCTACTTACAAGTTGAGAGTGAAGTTTCAAATAGCCACCAAAGCCAAGTTTGTGTTGGCCAACCTTTGTTAATCTCGCTTGTGTGGCTTTTGATGTGTCTTGCAGTCTATGAAAAGTTTGAAACATGTTAGATTATATATTTACAAAGATCACTAATTAGTGCATGATTACATTCTACTTAATACTATCATGACATACCTTCTTTTTCCATCTTCTGGTTGAATTCCACTACCCTTTAGCCTTTTCTCTTTTGCATCTTCTATTATTTCATTCCACTCCATCGGTGGAATCATAGGAGGATGCTCGTACTTTGGGTTCTCCTTTAGAGCCCTTTTATATTGGTCTCTCACAGTCTTTAAATGTTTGCATGATCTTGTAAGAATCTTGGCTCTGTCAAAACTTTTAATTCCAAAGAGGTCCTCTAAAGATTTAATGAGCTGATTTTTTAAGTTAGCATCCTGATCATTCCACCTTTTTTGAAAAAACAAAATTGTTAGATATCATAACTTTAATATAGTACAATAAATGGAAGATAAGAAAAATATTGTACCAATATTATGAAGCTATGTACCTTTTATGTATGGTGGGCCCAAATAGCTTCAATATCATTTCAAAAATATGTTCATAAAAAACATCATTTCCTACAAAAATAGCATGGGATTATTAGTCCAAAATGAGTTATGTATAAGTAAACTACAATTACACTATAAATAATAAAAAATTTAGAGCACCTAGAAGCTTTGTTGGTACTTTTAATGGAACCATATTGTTCTTGTTCATCAACAATGTCCCCACAAATGAACCAATACTAGTAACACAGGCTAATCTAGGAAATGATTGATCTTCACTAGTACTAGTCTAATTTGTTGTTGTACTGGGTGTAGGTGTATCTATTAATTAGTACATAAAATAGGTCTGTACAATGTATAAAATTCACACAAGAAAAATAATCAATTCATGATTAGCACATAACAAAATATAGAAAAATAAGGTTTTACCAGTTGTAGATGGTATAGAGGAAGATGTCTGCAAGCACCTTGTTGCGAACAATGCAATCGTCAAATGTGGAATGCTAACTAAAGGAGGTGTCTGCACTTCATCATGAGCTGTAGAATACATTTTTAGAAAAGACATTTGCAATGGATAAAGATTAAATGGCGTACTATAAGCATCCCAAACATAAGTTGAGTCAATAATGCATACAAAGGTTAAATCAACAGTTAAAGGTTTAAGGATTATTTACATTAAGGTTGTGTGGTGCTACAACCCTCACCATGTTGACGACATTTCAAACATGTCAAAAAATTCTGTAAGAAGAACACATCATATTTTAGATCATGATCCATAAGATAGTATAAAATATAAACAAATATTGAACTTTAATTATTGCTTAAGATTAATTACTGCTTACATCAATATAATTGACTCTACGTGTCAATTCTTCTTTGAGTTCCTTTGACTCCTCAGTTTTGTTTTCTTCCATTAAAAGGTTAATAATTTCATTACCATATTTAGTTCTTATTTGAGTAGCCATGAATACATGGTTAGATTTAGATTCTACGTCATCTCTAAATGCTGCATCAACTTCAAATCAAAATAGATCTGTTGCCTCTTTTGCTTTTCTCTATTGGTTTAAATGTTATACTTACCAATCCCATGATAAGGAATTTTTTTTGTATCTACACAATTCAAATTGTGATCTATTAGAAGCTCTTCCCCTGCATTTATTGATTTTATCTCACATACAAATACATGATTTCCCTCACGTGCCTCAAATATACAATTTGGCCGCTTATTAGTTGACACGGGTCGAGAACTATTTATAAAACCTACAATATTCATTTTTGCTTTTGGCCTTCCATCAATATACATAGCGAGGCTTTTAGTTTGATCATTTTCTTTGCATTGTATATAATTTGTTGACAATGCATACCTACGCATACTTTTTTTATATTGCACAATCCGCATCCAATTCTTGTAATTGTAACAAGGTCCTACATACTCCATCAATTCAACAACTTGATTATAACTTACCTTTATTCCATCCATGAAAAATAAGCCCAAACCATGTAATGAAGATGGAGCTATGCGATATATCATTTCGTTAAAAGAAAAATCAGTATTAACTGGAGGTAGTTCCTTGGGTACCCATTCTTCCTGAAGATGTGTGTACCTTAAGAGAACCTTCGTGTCACCTTTGGTCTCATTATCATAAGAACATGACCCCCCTCAGTAAGGAAAAATTGCATTCATTTATCAAATTTTCTTCTAATCTTTTGACCTCTGGTTGATCTCCCTATTTTATACCTACTAGAAGTCTCACTTTTATCTTCTATTCCTACATTTTCCTCACTTGAGGAAGACATATCAGACAAATACCTATTTGGTGATACTTGCAATCCATCAAATGAGAGACATAGTAGGATCTATATATTTTTCTAACTAAAGAGAAGGAAACCAAATAATAAATTATACCTGTCGATCCATGTGAAAGGCATTAAATTTCCTGCATATGTAAATCATTTATCTTAAGTTAGCCAAAAATTACATGATATGTAAGCTACAAATTACATAGAAGACAAAATTTACATGATGCAAAATATACTCCATGACTATAGAGTTCAACACATAATAACTTAATTGAAATTTCTATGAATAAATCAATACCTCATACGTGGCATTTTGTTGGAAACAATTGTCTGAAGAAAATTGCTACTCAAATTATGTATTGTCTTTGATGTCACACAATGTCATAGTCTGCAACAATCAGTACCTACCAAGCTCAGTCGGTCTACCTGGCATTAAAATTAGTGTTTACCAAGTTCACTCGGTTATCAAAGAAAAATCAGCATTTACCGAGTTCACTCGGTTGTCAAAGAAAAGTTAGCATTTACTGAGTTCACTCGATTATCAAAGAAAAAGGATTATCAGTGTTTACCGAGTTCTCTCGGTCTCCAAAAGATTGTAGAAAATTTCATTATGGTCACCGAGCACTGTCGGCCCTTGAAGGATCTTTGCAAATAAATTTTGCTTAATTCAGCTGACTGTTATACTAAGTAATGCCGATTTGACAAATCTAAAATCATATAAATAAAAGGTCAAGTGTGAAAAATAAAGAAGAAACATAGAAGAAGATATATAGAAGAAAGATAGGAAAGGTGTGTGCGAAATTGTGAAGGATGACCAGATATCCTTGAGGAGCAGCAAAGATATATTCGATCAGGAAGGATCTCACTTATACAGAATAGAGATCTGTAATTAGCAAGGCAGTTGCATTATTATACAGGTCATTTTCATTGTTACCTTTTTATCATTGTAACAGTGAATTCTAAATCTCTTAACCGAGTTGGTTTAACAACCATATTGTAAATCCTCTAACAAGGTGACAATTCCATTGAATTGTTCTCAAGACCTCTTACCAGGCCACTCCTAGCAGGGTGATTAAATCCTCTAACAAGGTCACACCTAACAGTGTGTTTTGTAACCTTTTACCGAGTTGGCTTCTAACCGGGCATCACTTCAAAAAAGTGAAAATCAGTATCTAGATACATTGGTGGTTTTTCCCATATTGGGTTTCCACGTTAAATCCTGTGTCTCTTGTGTTCTTAATAGTTATCTTAATCATATACAAGTGGTGATGAATATCTAGAAGATAATTTTACTAATACTCTCTGCATCTACCAAGTTACTGCAATCTATTTACTGAGTGTTAAATAGATAATATTCATTAAGATATCCTAAGGGATCTAGAAAGAAATAATAGTGAAGTGTTTTATGGTTGACTGATTCACCCCCCCCCCCTCTCAGTCACTTCATCCATATTCCATCAGCATTTATCATACCTTGACATACATTTCATTGATCATGTTATTCATCATCCTCCTCATCCATGTCATCATCATGACTATCATCATCATCATGACTACTATCATCATCATCATCATCATCACCATCATCATGACTATCATCATCATGACCATCATCTTCATGACCATCATCAGCATCACCACAATCATCATCATTTTCTTCTTCTTCTTCTTCATCATTGTGTAACAGTCGTCCATGATCATCATTTACTTTGTCTTATGATTCTTCAGTATCTTCTTCTTCCATCACATTATAATGTACCAGCCTTCCTCATGGATCATGTCTAACAACAAATGACCAACCCAATTTATGTGGAAGGGTAAAGTAAAACACTTGCTCACATTGTCTTAGAAGAACATAGGGCTCATCTCCAACTGGCTCAAATGACCTTGTATTAATCATTGTAAATGCACTATCATGTTCAATAACAGTTCTATCATGATCATTTTGATTCAGTCGTAACCTGTACCATTTGATGAAAAATAGAACTAATTTGAATGAATTAAAGTTGCACTCAAGTATATCATCCAAAATGTCATAGTATCAATTTTTAGATTTTTGAGGATGTATGTCATTTTTAGATGAAATATTAGTGACCTCGAAGACTACACTTATCCCAGAATCACAAGTTTTCTTCATGTCGTCTAACTTTTTTATGTGAAATTTATGGCCATGGTAGTACATACCTTTGTGGTGTTTGATCTGTAATTATTCAAATATGTCAAGATTATTTGCATCGATCCGTGAGTTGATATTAAACTTATGGGTCATGGTTAGTAAATGTATATGTACCTTTTTACCTCTTAAACCATATGCTAGATCAAGTACCATTGGTGTAACATTGGGATCTCCATTACAATGAGCTTCTTTAACCAATGATGCAACACCATCCCATGTTAATGAGCGACCATTTTTTTGAGATTGTTGAATCCATACCATCATCTAATCAAGATTATTTGAAATATACAAATGTAGTGCATCCCACTCACAACCAACTATAACGAAAACAAATAGACCACTTAGAAACAACTTATATTGAAGATCTATAAGAATTAATAAACTATAATAACATCGTATAATTACCTTTCACTTTCCTCAATCTACCTTTCCTCATCAAGTACTCCCCTTCAAATTTGTTAATAGAGTTGGGATCCCAAATGCGATCTACATGGCTATTTGTTGCAAACTTGGGAAGATATTCACTAATATACACCATGGTCTGGTATACCATATATCCCTCCACCATAGAGCCCTTAGGATGTGCTCTTTGTCAAACCAAGCCCTTCATAAATTTCAAGTGCCTCTCAACCATCCACATTGACCTAGTTTGTACAGGTCCACACAAGTCAATCTCCTAAACTAGATGTATCAAGTAGTGTTCTTCAGCATTGAAAAAAGTTGGAGGTAGACACTTTTGCATTTCACACATAAGCTAGGGAATTTTTCTCTTCCAATATTTCATATCTTTTTTATCAGTTTCTTTAAATAATAACCACCTGAAAGAGATTCAACTTGCAAGAACATATAAACAAGATTTTAGATAAAAATATACAATAAATTACATAAAAATTAAAGCAAGTCATAAATATAATAACACTTCTAACCTCATGAATTCTCCAAGATCGTATATAACTTGTTTAACACTGTTGTCAAATTGGTCTGGGAGGGATAGAGGTAGGATGTACTGCAATGATTAAAAAATGATCTTTTCAATATATTGTAAAATAATACAATAAAAAGTACATGCAATTTTACAAATATATTGTAATTAGAGAACATGACTTACCTTGATGAAGGTATGTCAATCATGCGTTTTCAACTCTGGCCCAAAATCACCTTTCTTTGATACAAGATTGCTTATATTTGCAGCAAATCCTGTTGGAAATTTTGTTTTTTTTATGACTTCTTTTAATGCATCACTTTGCTGCTCAGTTAATAACCAAGGAAGGGCACTCGCGTTTATGCGGTCTCCATTGCTATTTGATCCAATGAAATTTTTCAATGCATGATTGGATTCATGAATGTCATTACAAATTTTGGCCATTTTTTCTTTGTCACACCTTCCATCCAATATTTTCCATAGTGTCTCTGTTACATTATTTCCAATATGCACAGGATCAAACAAATGCACGATTGGGAGATCCTTGTAGAATGGCAACCTACTAAATTGAATAGGATAAATTTTTATTCCTCTATAAATTTTTTCATTGATGCCTTGACGACCTTCATGAGCATCAATAACATCATTAGTAAATAAAAGACAATATCAAAATCTAAATTTCAAACAAAAATTGTGAGATAGAATGGCATTACCTCAGCGATTTAGTCTATCGTATTCCAACTTCCATAGATGAGGTATCATTCTTTGTGGCCTTGATGTCATCTCTTCTTTCCCATTAAAAATATGTTTTTTGATAGTTTGATACTTATGATTATTGTGGAGAAAGTGCTTAAACTCATCGAACACCTACTTTCCTAAACTTCTTGAATGATGAGATTTCATCTTCAGACCATAAACTGGACATGCAAATTTACCCTTTGTTTGAAGACCTAAAAGATATCGTACAATTGGATCATGTAAAATTATCATGTGCAACTTAAACATACAGCAATAATGTGTAAGCACTATAACATACCAAAAATATGTGACCTTAACATCAATATATAATATACCACAAAAATGAGTTAGCCCAGGGGCATCATGTATTGTCCATACAACCATTGCATGGAATTCAAATTTTCTTTATCCTATTGGTCTAGAGATGTCATACATAGTGATCTCATTCCATAAAATCAACAACTCATCAATAAGGGGCTCAATATACACGTTCATATCTTTAACTTGGTACTTACCTAGTTAAATGAACAAAAACATTACATAATTATTATGACCATCTTGATGTGGTGTTTATAAATTAATTTACATAACTATTAAATGAAAAAATACCTAGTACAATCATTGACAACATTATGTGCTCCCTCTTTATGGACATCCAAGGAGGAATGTTATTGTTAATAACAAAAATAGGCCACGCTGAGTAATTAGATCTCATATCTACAAATGGATTGACATCGTCGGCTGCCACTAAAATCTTGAGATTATGAGGCTCTTTTTTAAAGTGTGGCCATGTTGTTTCTATGTCTTTAAATGTAGAACCATCCGCAGGCATTCGCATAATGTCATCTTGACTTCTATTGCATGCATGGTAATCCATAAATTGTGCCAAGCTAGTGCACCTAAATAATTGTTGAAGACATGGAATAAGGGGAATGTACCAAAGACTCTTGTGAGGCACCTTTTTTGTTATTTAATCTTATTGATATCTACTAGTATGACAAACAGGGCATTCTATTGCAAATTCATGATGTTTATGATATAGAATGTGATCATTGGGACATGCATGTATTCTCTAATACTGCATTCCAATTTGATTCATAATGGTAGATAATTCTCGGTATGAACAAGGCAAAATGTTTGATGGTGGTAAGAAAAACTCACCTATCAACCTACAACAACAAATATGAATTGTTAATATAATGAATCGTAATGATATGCTAACATTGAAGATGACAAAAATGGCATACCTTAGCATACATGACATTGCTACATTGGATAAACCATTCATAACCTTGAAGTTCACCAACAACACTATAGCAGAGAGAAGATTTGTTTGGGAGCCTTGGTATAGGGGCTCGTATGCCTTCTCAATTATAGCTATATCAAGACCATCTTCATCATCATTATCAGATGCACTAGTACCATCATCATGATCATCTTGATTAGCTATGCCAATACCATCTTCAATCATGTCCTCTACCATAGGATCATCTTCTTCCATGGGAGTGTTATCATCAGCTTGGATATTGACACCTCCATGTTCCTCCAATTGGAAATCCACATTCACCAATCAATGAAAAGTGTGCCTCCCTTCAATGTGACCATATTGCCTACAATGACTCTGGGCTGTTTTGATTAGAATTCTTTGATTCTTTAAGCCCTTACACTTTTTTCAAGGACAATAACATTTTTCAACGTCTTTTCTTTGGAACTGAGACCACAATCTAGCAAGTGTCTCATTATTTTGTTCTAGGTTCATATTGCCAGGTGTGGACTTTCTTCACAAGCTATAAATATACAAAATGTAAACATACAAACATTAGTAGTATCTTGTATATAATCAAAATAAAAAATAAAAAATTATAAGATTATACAAGATTTACAAATACACACACAAATCATGCTCACTAGACCATGAAATATTGAAAAGGATAAGTATTTTGGGAGTTATTATTATTTTGGGAGTTACACAAATCTCCTCACTAGACTACTGAATTAGAGATTATAGAGAATATATCCTAGAGTTGTACAGTCACATTGTCTAGTCTGTAAAAATATACAATATATTTTTGCAAAAGAAACTTACAATTGAAGATAATAACACATCAGAATTTGGCATTGTAATGGAGGTGATTCCATACCTAGTACAAATTATTTCCTCTAAAGCTTCCAAATGGCCATTCTCTAGGAGCTGCATTAAGGCATTCAATTGAGCATTAATGCATTAATGCCCATCTATATCTAGGTTTGCATCACACATGCTTAAGGAAAAGTTTCCTAATACAACTGAAGAGAGTAATTAATATGAAAATTGAATCAAATGTAAGCAACATATGGCATTAATTTTCAAAGACAGTGACAATTTAAAAGTATTGGAAAAAGATAGTATACAAGAAATGATAGTGTGCCATGGGAATTCACAATAAGTATGAACCCATAGAGGATTTTCATTGTTTCCTAAAAGAAGATCATTTTCAGAGTGAGATTTAGCTACATAGAGGTGAAGCCATGACATACAAAAGGTAAGAGAACCTCAAAGTTTCTGACATATAATGCTATCATGTCAAAAGGACAACAAAGTGTAGTTTTTAGAAAATGGAACAACCATCTCTCTTAAAAGGAACAACCATCATGTTACAGAGTTATTGAATATGGCCATTATCCTGTACAGGGGTTTTGCAATCAGCAATCTTGTTTTGAAGTTGCATTTGAAGAAATCTGCACATGATAGACCATATAGAGCCTCATGAATGAGTGATGAGCAAAGTCTTGTGAGTAGGGAACAAGATTATGTAGATTTTTATATTGGTGAGTACAAGGAGAAATTTTTGTGTGATATAGTACCAATGACACATTGTCACATCCTCTTAGGAAGACCTTGGCAATCCCTAAGAAGGAAAATATGATGGGTACAAGAATACTTGTTCATAAGGATGGTAACAAGTTTATTCTCAAGCCTTTGAAAAAATAATTCTTCATATGAGATAAGGGTTATTTGTTTTGGAAAGAAAGAGTATGTTGATTTGAAGAGTCGCACAAGGAAGAGGTCTATGAAAGAGGATTAGAAGATTGGAGCATCACTAATGGTTCTAAAAACCAATGATTATGACAGTGAACAAAAGATGGAAAATCAGAAGAGTAGTGTGATTGAAGAAGATATAGTTATGTGCACATATTGGTGTGCTATCATTGCACAAGTGCAAGATGGTAAGGGTCTATTCATGGAGGGAAGAAAAAAATGTCATTTTAACCTTACAAGGCAAGAGGAGAGACAATCCAAATAATTCTATGGTGATTGTCCCAAACAACAGACAAATGATGGAATTGCTAACATGTTTTCTTTTCATGTTTCTAACAAGTTTGTTACAGGTTATAAGAGGTTGGATAAGGAGTTATTATTGCAATAGATGCCTAAGAGAGGAGAAAATTATAGAATTCCTTTTAGAAGACTTAGACGTGTGAAGACATAGAACTATTTGGATGTACGAACTGTGACATGGGACAACAATAAAAGTTACATTTTCTATAAATTTTTGTTGTTTCCATCTTAATTTTGATTAGAGATTGATATTCAGAGATAATTATAATGCCAAGAGATTGAGGATCTTCATTATTAAGTGTTTTGTTGGCATCTTCTATCAGGTTTCTTGGTGTGGGGGTATCCATTCTACCACAATGTATCTATTCTATCAAAATGGGTAAGGGTAGAATCTTGGCCTTATTGGAGTACTCCAATAAGGCCAAAATTTGCTAATATCTTTCAAGCTAAGAAGTATCCATTCTGCCATTGGATATCCCTTCTGTCTAAGTGGGCCACTTGACCTTATCTCTTAAATATTATTTATGGTACTAGTCTCATTTGTTATATCATACATACCTCAAAGAATTTAAATTTTGGTGGGGGGTGTAATCAAGAAACATACCATCACCCTTACCAATTATGCTTGAAATAGAATTAAATATATCTGATATAATCTTTGACATTTAAGATTTAACTTTATAAATAGTAATTTGAATTAAAAAGTTAGAAATTAAAATAAAAACATTTAAGAGTCTCAAAGAGAGGAACACATTGAGGAATTAATATTTTGTTTAGGCTATACTTGGGACTGCCATCAACATTTATCATCACTGAAGGGGATTAATTCATATTCGGTAGATAACTATGGTAAGCAATGAAATACAAACATTTCATTTATAATTATTATCGATGAGATAAATAAATTTGGGCCAAGAGTACGGAATATGGAGAAGGCTCCAAACATAAGTGAGTTGGCGGTCAAAATGTCTTAATAGAATTTACATCAAAACCAAAAACATTAATCAATTGATTATTATATAAGCTCCTCAAGCATGAGTTGGAGAGGACTAAATTACACATTGAGACACAATATTGTTTTCACAAGTTGGTGACTATTATAATCATCAAGTAGATTAGGCTATAACTGGTGGAGAGAAGTATGTGTGTAGATCAGAAAGCATAGAGTGCACACCAGTGTCTTGCATAAGTGAAAGATGAAATGTAGATTTCATGTAAAGAATAGCAGCATTCTTTGGACATTCAAAGGCATGTTTCAGACATAGAAAAAGAGTAAATTATTGAAGCAAGTAACATAGAAAAAGAGTAAATTTTCAAAGACAGTGACAATTTAAAAGAATTGGAAAAATACAGTGTACAAGAAATGATAGTGCACCATGGGAAGTCACAATAAGTATGAACCCATAGAGGATTTTCGTTGTTTCCTAAAAGAAGATAATTTTCAAAGTGAGATTTAGCTACATAGAGGTGAAGCCATGACATACAAAAGGTAAGAGAACTTCAAAGTTTCCGACATATAATGCTATCATGTCAAAAGGACAACAAAGTGTAGTTTTTAGAACAATGGAACAACCATCTCTCTTAAAAGGAACAACCATCATGTTATAGAGTTATTGAATATGGCCATTATCATGAGATCATAGGGCAAAACACATGGATCATAGACTAATTTTCTTAACTCTTTGTGCCTAGTCTAGAGCAGTCAAGTGTAGATGGTTTAAGCATTGATTTTCTTAACTCTTTATGTAGAGTAATTATCCCTTGACTCTCACACCCTTTAGCAAGTATATCAAACACTTCTGCCATCATTTCCCACGAACCTATGGGTGACATACACCAAGGATGGATCCATTGATGGATGGACTATTGGAATTCCAAAACATTAAACTAGGTGAGTAAATGTTTATGAGATTCACAAATCTATGCAATAGCTCATGGACTCCTTACCAATGTGAGAGGACCATGTTTGGACCTAAGCCAAGCACCCAACCAAACTGGTTGTGGATTCACAAGGTAATCAGAGAATTAAACCAGTGAAAGGGCTAATAGCACTATCTCGTAACATCAGTGATTTTAGCCTAAAAGACTTCCAAATGACCTATGACTCGGGTCCTAGAATTGGAAACCATTACAAAGACACATTCATTCACAAGAACACCAAAGCTTCAAATGTCACATTAAACTTGGAACCGAGCGGTTGTAGGCAAGGCCAAGGAGTGAATTAGGCCTCTTTCAAAGAAGGAAGTTCACATAAATGATGGTGCATTCTTCTAAATTTGATTGGGACATCTTGAGAAGGTACAGTCAACCCTAAATCCTGAGTTTGGGCCTCGGTGATTGACTGGCTTATAATTGTGCACTAGTGTGCATCTTCAGACTAGCGCAAACCGAAGGTATCCTCTTAGGGCTTGCTCACACACCCTTCTTCCTGCATGATTTTTCAAACTACCATAGAAATCTTCAAAGTTATGTTAAAACAAATCTTTCCACCAAAAATCAGTCAATTTCCATGGTGGAATCGCTCCAGGCAAGCCCTCCCATGCAGAAATCCCGTGAGGTCAAACCAAAATGGTTGTAGAGACCAAAAATGTGATAACTTGAGCTGTAGGTCTTTTCTCCTCAAATCATCTACGTTTGAAAGCTAGGGCACAAGGCTATTGAACCAAATTGGTCTCATCTACTTTCAGGCCCGTACGAGGCTGTACAAATGATTGGTAATCCAAAATTGCAGGAAAATGATTTTATTTTATTGATTAGAGCCAAAAATTACATATAAATCCAACGATAGAATCTTTTAGTGGAGAGTAATTCACATACCTCTCATTCAAGCCTAGAATATTTCTTAAACCTGTTCCTTCTAGCTATTCCTCCTTCATGCGCACTGCAAGCTTATCTAATAATGAAATGAGGTTTGAAATCTTTATTTTTAAGTTATGCCCATGTTGGTCAAAATTTTGACCTACATGATATTCGTCAAACTTTCAAACAACACGGGCATGGATTAAAAAAAAAAAAAAAATTTCCTTCTATAATCCAACCAACCTAAACCTTTTTATTTGATGGTCAAAAATTTTGGTAGAAAAATGAGGTCAAATGTAGTAGTGTCAGGTGCCTATAGGCCTTACTTGACATCATGGGTATCATGAAACCCCGTGTTTATCCCTCCACACATGGGAGACTCTACACAATCTTGAGTCACTTCCTACTACCCCCTTCAAGGTTACTCTACCCTCCCAAGGGTGACTGTGCCTTGAAGAATCTCATTCAAAAATAAAAATTACGAATAAAAAACAACAAATTATACATCAAGAAATTTAAGGCAAAACCATAAAAATAGCAAAGACTCCATTAATGGAGCTCCAAGCTCACATACATGTCAAAAAAACATTTAAACTAAAAGAAGCCAACCTTACTCCAAGCCTAAGGTTGAATCTAAAATTTCTAATTATGAGCTCTCCTTCCAAGAAATATATTCCTAAGCTCCTTCCAAATTCTAAAAATGCACTCTAATTTCTTATCATGTGTTTACTGCTTGATTTTCCAATTTTTAAAGATGACATAAATGAAGACTCAACCTTTGGTACAGTACTATTATCATAGTTATTCAACTCAAAAGTAGTTAATTTATCAGTTAGGCTATCAATTTTCTTATGCTTGTGAATTAATGATTACATCTGCTAAGCTAGGATTGTGATTTATTCAGATCTCTATTTCGTGGGTTTCCTCCATCTTCTTGGTACTTTAATTTGCAAAGAAACACAACATCAGTTTATGTCCATTAGTTTACTTTTTGTAATTTCCTTTCAAATTCTCATTACCCTATCCTCATTGCTTTGTTCTTTGTCTACAAAATCAATTACAGTAGATTAAATAGACTAACCTTTCTTTCATCTAAAGATCTTAAAAATACCAAAAAAAATAGAATTTTTGTATGTTTTAAGATTTGTTTTGCAGTCCCTCTAAGATCAAACTAGCCAAGGCCTCCTCGTGAATAGATTCATGTTTATCTTCAATTGAGTTATCTAAACAGTTGAGACCCAACCCAGGAGGAACCTTGAGATTGATTTATATCATTCTTCCAAGAGGAGAATTTCTCATTCAAATTCCTAGCCATTGTCTCATGTAAAAATGATGCTTTATGAGAGTGGGTGAACACTCAAGCTCTTCCTAAAATCCTTCCTATAAAGGAAAACCTCCTAAGATCTAGAAACCAATCAAAGGTCAGGAAGAAACTTCCATCCCCTTATTCCCACTTGCCTTCCTTCTCCATAAATGAAGTTAAATACAAGTTTGGGAAGAAAAGAGAGGTTAACCAAAACTACACAACTCTCAAATTCGCACAACTTTGAAAAGGAGACTTTAGGGGTGTAATAAATGTGATTAAAGACTCTTAATAGGTTGAAAATGACCCCTAATCCCTAGGGTTCCAACCTGGGTAGCTAAAATTGACCCTAGTTACCTTATAGGAGCCCAAAGACCCTCCTAAACCCCACCTAAAATATACCCACGGATTTCAAGTCAAGGTTGACCAACTAGAAACTTCCTAACCCATGGTAAGCTTGGTACTACACTGAGGTAAACCCCTAGATAACTCATCACTTAACATAATACAATTTACTAGCCATGCCAACACTTATGCAACAATTGCCAAAATTGGCACAATTAAATTAAACAAATGACATGGCTTAATCACATTCACTTGAACTAAATTAAACACACTCATGAAAACCACATTCATGAATAAATAACTATACAATGAGGTCCATGTTTCTTTATACAAACATGACCTTGGAATGTACAAAATATAACATAGGTTCCAATTCTAGGTCCCCAATTTAGATCCATGGTCAACAATCCCTACACACTCATTGCACACATCAGTAGGTCCAAAATAACATAATATAGAAAGATAATACATCATCAATACTGCATGGTATGTAACTATGTCTGTGATTGAATTAAATAAACATGCCATCAGTTTCCTAAACCAATTTTTCATCATAATAGCATTTAACACAATGAATCTCATATATGAAATCATCATAAGCTGAAACTAAATCAAAACATAAAGTATCTCAAGTGTACCCTGATTACATAACCAAGTACCAAACATATAACATAGGATTCAATAGATACTCAAATACATAAGAGTCTAAAAAATCTAAGTATGTATGTGAAATAGTCACTGAAAGCATAGAAAGAAAAAGCAGTAAAACTATGTTTGTCAAAGGTAGGTCTCACATCCACTCCCTCTAGGCATGAACTTCCTCCTGGAGCTCATCGAAGAGGTGAGGGTACTGTGATCTCATCTGTATTGCATCCTCCCATGAATCTATGACCTCATCATAACAATCCCACTAGACCCTAACTTGGTCCAGCACCCTGCCTCAAAGTGTCAGGGTCTGTCGAGCCAATATATGAATGGTCTTCAAAGCTAGTTGTTCATTTGAATCTACCTACAAGGTATCCCAATCTATCACATGAGTCTCATCATAAACATACTTCCTCAAAATTGAAACATGAAACACAACATGGATGCATGATAGGCTAGGTGGCAAGGCTAAATGGTAAAAAACTGGTCCTATCCTCTCAAGGATCTCAAAAGGTCCAACAAAATGAGGTGCTAGCTTAGTGCCCTTTCCGAAATAGATTGGACTCTTATGTAGTCACACTCTCAAAAAGACCTTGTCTCCCACTAAATAGACTCGATCAATCCTCTTCACATCAATATACTTCTTCTACCTATCATGAGCCTCTCTGAGATGGTGCCTAATCAAGGTCACCTATTGCTCCATATCTCTGACTAGCTCAGGACCAATGAAAACTCTATCCTCAATCCTATCCCAACTGAGTGGTGTCCTGCAAGGTCTACCATAGAGAGCCTGGTACAGAGGCATACCCAAGGATGTATGATGCCTATTGTTATAGGAAAACTCCACTAAGTGTAGGTATTCCTCCCACCAGGTCTAATAGTCTATAACATACATGCGAAGCATGTCTTCTAACACCTGATTGACCCTTTCAGTCTATCCATCTGTCTCAGGGTGATAGGTTGTACTGAAGTTGAGCCTAGTACCCATTGTTGCCTACAATTCTCTCCAAAAGGATGAAGTGAGGAGAGAATCCCTATCTGAGATGATTTTATAAGGTACACCATGAAATTTGACTATATCTCACAAGAACACCTATTCCACTAATGGTGTGGTAAAACTAATACGTACTGGTGAAAAGTGTGCCACCTTGGTCAACTTGTCAACTATCACCATGATGGAATCATGTTAGGAATAGTCCCAAGAGATAACTAAGAGGGGGGGGGGTGGGTGAATTAGTTATCTACAAGATTCAATTCTTTTTCCAATTAAGTATACTTAAACATTAAGCATAAACACAATGAAAGACGCACACTACACACTGTTGGCTCTAACAAAACAACTGGATATTTCTCCTCAAGATGAATTACCTTATGTTCTCTTAACTAAACATAAATAACTCTTCTCTAAGCTTAAATCCAAGGGTGCATACCCTAAAGATAGGCACAACTAAAGAACTAATAAAATCTTTGTCGGCTCTTCTGAACAAACACAGGAAACTGCTACTGGCGAATAGCGACTACATAACTTCACTTCTACTTATCAACAGACTATGTGTCCATAACTAAAACATCACTAACATGTCTTTAACATATATCCAAGCGCACAAGGCTCCATGATAACTGTACGGACAACCATACATAGAACACTGCCTGTTACTCTATCAGGAACACTGCTGACACAAGTTGCTATATAACTATCTGTACTAATAGTTAACCTCTATGCCCATGATATCATGTCCATGCTACATATACTAAAATCTTACTACATAAGACTTCTACATATGCTACTTTCCATATATTATCATCAATGTCAAACATATAGTTAGTACTAGCCTACTGGCAAATCTCCAACAATCTCCCCCTTTGGCATTGATAGCAACATATGGAATGAAAAACCATCAACAACCCAAATGAACATTTCTTTATAACATTCTCCATTTCCTCTTTAAAAATCCCCCAAAGATAAATCCTCCATCTGCTGCAATATTTTATAATATTCTCCATTTCCTCAACTAAACTATTGACATATCTTAATGTTGCTCCCCCTTAGAATATTACTTCTCTTTTTACTTCTATTTTTCATGACTCTGTATATTACTCCCCCTTTGACATTAATTGAAAAGGGTGCCACTCATTTTAAGCACTGGTACTACTCTTGAGGTAGAGTAGTCAACCTTCCATCGGTCCCTGAGGACTAATGCCTTTCCTTCTTTCTTCTAAGTAGAATCAGGGAAGGGAATTACTCCCAACTTCTCCCTAAGATACTCAAAAGTATCCTTAGGCAAGGGCTTTGTGAATATAGTTGCCAACTAATTTTTAGTACTCACATAGTCTAACTTGACTTCTTTCTCTGCCACTTTCTCTCTTAGGAAGTGAAACTTGATCTTAATGTTCTTTGTCTTTTCATGCATCATAGGGTTCTTTGACATATTGATAGTACTAGTGTTATCACAGTGAATAACAATAGGATAATCAATTTGAATTCCAAAATCCTTTATCATTTGCTTGATCCAAACAATTGTAGAACAATTCAAGGCTGCTACAATATACTCCACTTTTATTGTTGACTGAGAAATATAATTTTTCTTCTTACTTGTCCAAGTGACAAGTCTATCACCAAGAAACACTGCTCCACCTGAAGTACTCTTTCTGTCATCAACACATCCTGCCCAATCTACATCAGTGTACACATGAAGCTCAACATTTTCTGAATTAGGATACCATAGACCATAATCTATAATGCCCTGCAAGTATCTAAATATTCTCTTTACTACCATGAGGTGACTTTGTTTAGGTTCTGCTACAAATCTTCCAACGATGCCAACTGCATTTGAAATATCAAGTCTAGTTTGAGTAAGATATATGAGTTTACCAATCATAGACTTATATAATGTTATATCTACTACTGGTGAGTCATCTTCTTTTGTAAGCTTGCATCTAGTGATCATAGGGGTTCCTACTAGCTTGCAAGCATCCATCTTGAATTTCTTCAGTATCTCTTTCACATATTTTGACTAATTAATAAAATTTCCTTTTTCTGCTTGCTGCACATTTAGTCCCAAAAAGTATTTGATAGGACCAGTCATACTCATCTCAAACTCATTTTGCATTTATTTGGCAAATTCTACACTTAGTTTGTCATTACCTCCAAAGATAATGTCATCAAAAAATATAGCTACAAGTAGTAAACCTTCAGATGTCTTTCTAATGAATAGATTACAATCTGTTTCTCCTTTCTTGAATCCAATCTTTGTTAAGTATCCATCTAGTCTTTCATACCATGCTCTAGGGGCTTGCTTAAGTCCATAGAGGGCCTTCTTCAATCTGCATACCATATCAGGTCTATCTGATAAAGGTGAATCCTTCTGGTTGCTCAATGTATACTTCTTTCAAATCACCATTCAAGAATGTTGACTTGACATTCATCTGATATACTTTGAAGTTTTTGACTATAGCATAAGCTAGAAATAACTTAATAGCTTCTAATCTACTCACAGGTGCAAATGTGTCTAAATAATCAATTCCTTCTCTTTGTGCATATCCTTTACATACTAACCTTGATTTTTTTCTTACTACTATACCATCTTCATTCATCTTGTTTTTGAATATCCACTTTGTTCCAATCACATTCTTATCACTAGGTCTTGGGACCAGTTTCGAAGTGTCATTTTTAACAATTTGATCAAGTTCTTCTTTCATAGCATCATGCCAATCTGAATCATTACATGCATCTTCAACACTTAAGGGTTCAATCTGAGATAGTAAACATACCGCTTCACTGCTAGCTAAGTTCTTTTCTTGTGACCTTGTTAAGACTTTGCCGCTCTGATCTCCAATGATGTTTGTCTTGGAATGATTTCTAGAAGTAAACTTTGGAACTTTAGGTGATGTTGACTTATCAGCCTTAGGAGTTTCTTCTTCACTTATCTTAGGGTCATTGAATAACACATCAATATTGTCAAACATTTCTTCAATAAGTGTCTCACTAGTGGAGGGTCTAGGTTCTTCTTCAATCATGGGTGAGTAATCATGATATCTTTCTTGAATCATAAACTTTTCATCAATCTTAACATGAGCACTTTCTATGATCTTTTTCAATCTTAAATTGAAACATCTATAAGCTTTACTTTTAGTAGAGTAACCAAGAAAAATACCTTCATCACTTCTTGCATCAAACTTGCCTACTGCTTCATCCCTCTTGATGTAGCACTTTCTTCCAAAGATTTTGAAGTATTTTACTGTGGGAACATTACCAGACCATAGCTCATAAGGTGTTTTGTTAGTGCTTGGTCTTAATTGAATTCTATTGATGGTATAGACTATTGTATTGACCACATCTCTCCAATAGGTGTGTGCAACTTTTCCTTCTATCATAATGGTGTGCATTGTATCAAGGATGGTCCTATTCCTTCTCTCTGTAATTCCATTCTGCTGAGGGGTTCTAGGTGCACTTAACTATCTCTTTATGCCATGTTCTTTGTAGTACTCATAGAATCTGTCAGAGGTGAATTCTCCTCCTCTATCTGATCTCAAATATTTTATCTTTAGTCCAGATTCATTCTCAACCTTAGCTTTGAATATTTTGAACTTCTCAAAGGCTTCTGACTTATCTTTCAAGAATGCAACCCACATCATCCTAGTATAATCATACACAAACAAAATGAAATACCTTTCACCATAGTATGAGCTTGTTTGAGTTGGACCACATAGGTCTATGTGAATCTGATCCAACTTCTTCTCTACTGAATTCTACTTACTCCTGAATGAATTTCTCACATGCTTTCCCATTACACATTCCCTGCATATAGTATCAACTAGCTTTGCTATGTTAGGTATATCTCTTACTACCTTTACATTGCTTATCTTTACTATGATATCAAAATTGATATGACCTAGTCTTTTATGCCACAACCAATTGTCATCAACTTTAGCAACAAAACAACTTGCTTCTAAATTGAGTTGAAAAACATTACCTCTTGTCTTTGATCCTGATGCAATCATAACACCATCTTTGTTGTTAATGATGCATTTGTCATCTTTGAACTCCAGTTGATAGCTTTTTCCAAGTAACTATCCAACACTGAGAAGTTTATGTTTCAAACCATCAACATAAAGAACATCATCAGTACTATTCTTTCCATCAAAAGTGATGGCTCCTCTACCAACTATTGGTTTAGGAGTTTTGTCTCCAAATCTAACCATACTGCCATTGTATTTGTCCAAATGAACAAACCTATCTTTATCACCTATCATGTGATGTGAACAACCACTATCTATAATCCAATCTATCCTTATGTCAGCTTGTGAAATCAATGCTAGCTCTTGTTCCCTTTTATCTTCTTTATGACTTGTCTCATTATTCATTTTGTCTACAATAGCAATGAATCCAATTTATTCTTCACCTGATTCTTATCTGAAACTCCATCTCCAACATAGTAGCATTCCTTAGAATACTTAGGCTTGTAATCCTTTTTGAACTTTCTAGCTCTAGTAGGACACTTAGATGCAAAGTGACCGATCTTATTACATGAAAAGCATTTAAATGGAAATTGACCTTCATATTTTCCTTTTCCTTTCTTTTCTCTTTTGGAAATCATAGCAATGAAATCCTCTAGAGTTTTCTCTTCATCATCATCATCAAAATTACCAGAAGTGTTTGCAGATTTCTTACAATGAACTGTTGCTTTGAAGGCTGTTTCACTCTTTGGTTCTCTCTTTAATCTTGAAATCTCAAAAGTTGAGAGTTTTTTGATCAAAGTATCTCTCTTTAAATTAGATGTAAGCTGCATGGTTTCATCAAGGATGTTAATTTTGTTTTCATATTAAGGAGTGAGAGTAGTCATTAACTTTTCCATAATGTCCTCCTCTGAAATCTCTCCACCATTGTTTCTGATTCCAGCAACTGCTTCATTTATCCTTTGATTGTAAGCTTTGGTGTTCTCCTTAGGCAGCATCTTTAATGTATTATATCTTTTCTTCCATGTCTTTCTGTGTGCATCCTTTGCTTGTTTGTCTCCTTCAAATATGTCTTCTAGGTGCTTCCATATTTTTTGGGTTGTATCTACCTTTTTTATTTCTAAAAATTCACCATCAAATAGGGTGTTGATAAGGGCTTCTTTAGCAATAGCATTCTAATGAAACAATTCCTTTTTCCTATCAGTAGCATCCTCTTGTGCAAGGTCTTCTAGGGTAAGTATCTTGGCTTCTTTGATAGTCACAACAAAAACTTCAAAACCAATGCACTGCAAATGGGTCACCATCTTGTTCTTCCAATCAAGATAATTCTCTCCACCAAACTTAGGACTTTCTTTCCTAAAGTACACCATCTGATCAACCTCAAGCTATTAAAATTTCTTTTTGAGGCACTTGGCTCTGATACCAATTGTTAGGAATAGTCCCAAGAGATAACTAAGAGGGGGGGGTGAATCAATTATCTACAAGATTCAATTTTTTTTCCAATTAAGTATACTTAAACATTAAGCATAAACACAATGAAAGAACACATGAACACAACACCAATATTTTGGTTATGGGGAAACCCAAATAGGTAAAAACCCTTGTGGGAATTGACATCCACTAATATTCT
The DNA here is from genome assembly GCA_027943335.1 of Chamaecyparis obtusa. Taxonomy (NCBI): domain Eukaryota; kingdom Viridiplantae; phylum Streptophyta; class Pinopsida; order Cupressales; family Cupressaceae; genus Chamaecyparis; species Chamaecyparis obtusa. Next base: position 2,531,156 of record BSBK01002398.1, read on the forward strand.
ACACTAGAGTATTATGATCCTTGTTAGAAGATCCTTTACCTTGTTAGGAGTAGCTTTACAATATATTTAGTACAGTAGACCTAGTCAAGGGTTAGACCCTATTAGGAGACTTTTACAATTATCCCTGTTAATGGAGAGGACACACTGTCCAAGAGCTCACTGCTCAAAGGGGCGAAGGCTACAACCTTCTAAATAATAGATATACACTATATCAGGATCTTGGTGAACTACACTTAGACCTATTGTCTAGATTAGTTCCAATGAATAGCACAAGTACTTTACTTGGTCACATAGACCTTCTTCTAATGGCTCAACACTTCGCACAATCCGCTCTACTATGCTTAATCAACCATGAACCACACTTCAACAATCACAAATGACTGCCTATAAATATCTTTCCTCCAAATGATATAATAAATTTGGCCTATTAGAACCACCTTAAAATCATATTAGAGAAACCACAAAAAACTCTAACAAACATTATGTCGGCTCTACTATGCATGCAACACATTCTGGGACCTGTCCAATAAGATAAATGTAGATGCACGCTACACACTATCAACTCTACCAAAACAACTGGATCTTTCTCCTCAAGATGAATTACCTTATGCACTCTTAACTAAACATCAATAAATCTTCTCTAAGATTAAATCCAAGGGTACATACCCTAAAGATAGGGGCAACTAAAGAACCAATAAAATCTTTGTCGGCTCTTCTAAACAAACACAGGAAACTGTTGATGGCAAATAGCTACTGCATAACTTCACTTCTACTCATCAACAGACTATGTGTCCATAACTAAAACATCACTAACATTTCTTCAACATATATCTAAGCATGCAAGGCTCCATGATAACTATATGGACAACCATACATAGAACATTGTCTGTTACTCTATTAGGAACACTGCTAACACAAGCTGTTATATAACTGTCTGTACTAACAGTTAACCTTTGCACCCATGATATCATGCTAATATCATGCCCATGCTACATATACTAAAATCTTACTACATAAGACTTCTACGCATGTTACTTTCCATATGTTGTCATCAATGACAAACATACAGTCAGTATTGGCCTGCTGGCAAATCTCCAACACATCATGATGGTGAGATCACATAGGAAGACCAATAATGAAGTCCATATATATGGTGTCCCACTTCAACACTAGCATCTCATGAGGTTGAAGTAGACCACCTAGATGTCAGTGTTCCACCTTCACCCTTTGGCATTCTAGGCACCTAGCTACCAACTCAGCAATTTGTGTCCTCATGCCTGGCCAATGATATAATAGTCTCAAATTGACATGCATCTTCTTCACTCCAGGATGTGCTTCATAAGGGGCTCTATGGGCCTCTAGCAAGATAAACTCTCACAATCCTTCAGAAGAAGGTAAATAGATGCATCATCTATGATGTAAGATTCCATCCAATTCTATGGTATAATCTACATACTTCCCATCAAGGGGTCTCTAAGATCGAATCAACTCACTCAGTTCTGCATATAACTCATCCTCATGTAAGTGATGAAGAATGCAATCTCTCAAATCTATGCCTATAGACATAGAAGAAAGATCATGTCATCTCCTACTCAATGCATCTATGATAATATTTTCTTTCCCCTTGATGTAGTGAACATCAAAATCATAATCCCACAATAACTCAATCCATCTTCGCTACCTAGCATTAAGGTTCAGCTGTGTGAAGATGTACTATAGACTCTGATGGTCTGAATGAAGTTCAAACCAATGTCCTAAGAAGAAATGTCACAATCTCACTAAAGCATGCACCACTGCTACAAGTTTGAGATCATGTGTAGGGTAGTTGAGCTCATGAGTCTTCATTTTCCTAGACTCATAGGCTATAGTTCATCCATCCTGCATAAGAAATGCCCCTAAACCATCTAAGGAAGCATCTGTGCAAACTACAAACTCTAATGAAGGCTCTGGTACTACAAGAATGGGTGCATTATTCAATGCTCTCTTGAGTTCCTAAAAATCTCTATCACACTTCTCAATCCACTCAAACTTCTTTTCCTTTCACTGAAGAGAAGTAATAGGGTGTACCACTTGAGAAAACCATTCAACAAATCATCTGTAATAACTGGCTAGACCCATGAAACTCCTTACTTCAGTCACTAAGGTAGGTGTTGGCCAATTCATAATAGCATCTATCTTCAATGGATCTACTGAGATCCCATCTCTAGATATCACATGACCTAAATACTTGACCTCTGATCTAAAGAATGCACACTTCGAAAAGCTACATTAAAGTTGATTATCTCTAAGGCACTGCAAAACTTGTCTTAGGTGCTCTTCATGCTCTCTCTCATCCTTCAAATAGATAAAGATATCATCAAGGAACACCACCACAAACGTATCAAGGAATGTATGAAATACTCCATTCATAAGACTCATGAATACAACTGGAGCATTTGTAAGATCGAATATAACCACGGTGAACTCATAGTGGACATATCTAGTGGGAAATGTGATCTTGTGGATATCACTATCCACTATCCTCAATTGGTGATATCTTGACTTAAGGTCAGTCTTGGAGAACACTCTGGCACCTTGAAGCTGATCAAATAGGTCATCAATCCTAGGAAGTGGATATCAATTCTTGATGGTTACCTTGTTCAACTGTCGATAATCCATACACAAATTAAGAGATTTGTCTTTCTTCTTCACAAAGATCACAAGTGCACCCCAAGGAGAAACACTAGGAAGAATTTTTCCTTTCTCTAATAGTTCCTCAAGCTCATTAAGCTCATTAGTGGTCATCCTATAAGGTGCTCTAGAAACCAGTTTTGATCCTGGCACTAGATCTATATAAAAGTCCACTACCCTTTGAGGAGGCATACTAGGTAGCTCTGAGGAAAAAACATCTGCATATTCCTGCATAATGGGATGGTCATCCAATGAGGCTTCATGTTTTTCCTAATCTTCCCTATCGTTGATGGTGATAGCAAACAACTAACACCCCTTCTGCATGCTTCACTTAAGCTAGATAGAGGAGATCACACGAAGGGATACAAGCCTTTGGATTCTAGAAATCATAGTAGTGTTTCCATCATCATCCAAGCATTTGATCAACTTCTTATGATAATCTAGCTTGGCCTTGTAAGCATATAGCCAATCCATGCCAAGAACTAGTCTGTAAGATTTGAGAGGTGTTACTCTGAGGTCTTCTAAGGTGGTTAAGCCACCAATCTAGATCGGTCACTCCCTAATCATTGAAGTAATAGATACTCTAGCTGATGAAGCTAACTCAACTTCTCACCTAATATCTTTCCTAACTACCACTATCCCACAACCCTCCATGATGAATAGAGAAATAAAGGATTCAGTGGCTCCAGTATCAAATAGGATAGAAACTACACTACCTTTGATCATACCTGAAGCCTCAATGACTATAGCCTGATTCTCTACCAGGTAGTTGTCAACCGCTACAAAAACTCTATGGGACTTGCCCATGTCCCCAACTGTAGGTTCGAACATCATTGCTCACTGATTACCTCCTTGAGGACATTCCCTAGCTATGTGCCCCATGGAACCGCAAGTATAGAATGGTTCCTGAGCTTATACCTATACACCCTGAGGTTTGGACTACTAAGATCCTCCTATCTGAGTAGACCCACTATATCCCCCTTTAAAGGGTTGTTGTGTCTTTGTTGGGGGTATATAAGGGGCCTAAGATTTATGCCCCTTCTTAAGACCTTGAGAATACCACCGCTTGGGCTTTGAGACCTGTTGTCCCTGAGGTGGTTTTGGTGCCTAGCTCTATTGAGACCATTATTGCTGCTGAGGTTGTGGGGCTTTGAAAGTCCCTGAGTTGTTCCTCTGATTCCCTTTCCAAGAGGGCTTCTGATAGCCTGAGTTTTGAGGTGCAGAAATATGACTGAGATCCCTTAATGATATCCTCTGCAACTAATTCCCTATCATAAGTGAATCACAAGTCTCCTAGTGGTACCATACGTACCATGCTAGAAATATAAGGGTTCAATCCCTTGATTCCCTTTCGAAGGGGGCTTCTGATAGCCTAAGTTCTTAGGTGCAGAACTATGATACTAAGATCCCTTAATGATCTCCTTTGCAACTAAGGCCCTATCATAAGTGAATCGCAAGTCTTGTGGTGGTACCATATATACCATACCATAAATAGAGGGGTTCAATCCTTTGATGAACCGATTCACCTACACCTTCTCATCCCTCATGTACTCGACATAAGGAAGGAGATCTATGAACTTTCCCTTATTCTAGGCCACTAAAAGTCCCCTCTACTGCAGATTGTGGAATTCATCTATGTGACATTGTCTAAACTACTCAGAGAGATACCTGGCCCTAAAGATTTGAAGGAAAGTTTCCCATGTCAAGGTGTCTATAACTAGATGACCCTTGAACTTGCCCTCATTCTGGGCCACTAAAAGTCCCCTCTGTTGCAGATCATGGAATTCATCTCTGTGACGCTGTCTAAAATGCTCAGAGAGATACCTAGCCCTAAAGATCTTAATGAAAGTTTCCCATGTCAAGGTGTCTGACTAGGTTCTGAAAGGCTTGCAATAGTTCTTCATTAGAATTAAGAGGTGGTTTAGGAGGTGGACCCTGATCCCCTTCTCGAACCTCTACCTCTAGTTGTACTTCTTCTCAAGATATGGAGATATGCCTATGTCCACGTCCACGTCCATGGGCCAATCAGGTGAGTGGAGGCATCCTACACACAAACACAAAATTTTAGCATCTATGAAGTGGGTTAGGTTCCCAAAGTTTACTAAACCGTGCTCTGATACCAAAATGTGATGCCCAAAAAGTAAGCAAAACACAACTACAATTTTTTTTCTAAAACCTACTATATAACTAAAAACACACATACATTCGTAACTATGAAGACTAGATTTTAATATAAACGGGCACAAGTTTCTATGTGCACACAAAATGGTGTAGAGGGAAATAGAAAACTAAAAATATTGAAGTATCTAAAAACACCCGAAGGGTCAAACTAGAGAATTTTGACCAAGTTTAACCAAGTTTGACCAAGTTTGACTAGAAGTCAAACTTCACCAAACAACTCTAAATTATACTATAGGGTACCCTAGATAGTAAGCTTTGACTGGCACACAATTTGAGGTAGTTGACTAAAGTAAACCAAAGTTGACCAAAAAGTCAATCATGCACCAGAAAATGTGCAACAAAGTTAAAGGGTTTCAAAACTTATCAAGAAATACTTGGGCACACAAACTGAGACATTTGACCTAGGTTTGACCAAGGGTTGACTAAAAGTCAACTATGTCCAAATATGACCAACAATGTACTAAGATTTTAAACATGCTAGGGAAGGTTTGTGCATGCAAACCGAGGTGTTTGACCTAGGTTTGACCAAAAAGTCAACCGTGCACAAAAAATGGTCATCATGTCTATAGAGATCATAATGAACCTAGACGAGACCAAAGGAAGAAGAAATAAAACCCTAAGATGACTATAACGTTCCCTAGCTAAAAAGTTACACTTATACTAAAAGTTCAATATTTTAATTAATTAACTCCAAATATAAAATTATCCCATTTACATAGTTACAAAGTATAGAGAAATAAATCTAATGTGACACATTGTAATTCGAACATTATGATATTTTAATCTAATACGTTTAGGCCAATATTTTTAAAAAAATAATAAGCTAAAATAAGTTCTTTAATAGATTTAACCCAATTTTAAAGTTGAAACGTCTAAAATAAATTAGGAGTTACTAATTCTAATTTAAACTTAAATAAAAGTTGAATTTAATTCTAAAACAAAATTTATCTAAAAAAATTTAAGTTCCCTATATAATGACTTAGACTTTACTAAATACAATTTAATCTATATAAAATTAAATTTATTTAATATACTTGAAACACCAAAATACTTAATAATAATAACACCCTTATTATATTCTCTTTGTCTTTTAATAATTGTTGGTGCAAAATTAATTTCCTGAATTTCAAAATAGCAAGTATGTAAATAATTAATTTTTAAAATTTAAATACATAATTACATTCATATTGAGCGGCTAAGCAACTTGTAGGAAATAAATTTTGAATTTAGACATTTTTTTTTTGAATAATTTTCAAGACATTTTCTAAGTACAAAAACAAAATTCTCAAAAATATTAAATCACATGCTTATTCAATCAAATTTCTAATTAAGTATATTTAATCAAAGCTTTTCAATTTTGAAATAACATCATATTAACATAACTCAATTAGAAATTTAAATATTACTTAAATCCACAACTCCTTATTTTGTAATATCGATGCCATAATAATCATGATATTTAACTATTTTAAATTAACATAATATCATAAACATTCATGGTTTGACCAAATCAAAATAACATTAAATCACAAAAATCGCTTATAATATACTAATTTCCTTATAGTTTGAACATTAAAAATTGAATAGAAACTATAGATTTAAATAGCAATTTGATCCAATGTTTGAATAATATTTCATAAAATTTTACTTCCCAACACATGACAAAACCATGTTACCAAATCTCTAATTTTTCCACTATACAAAATTATCAAAATGTTTACAATCCAAAAGTATGGTTACAAGGGAATTCTGTGAATTCAATTTCTCAACATAAACTTGATTTACAAGGTTTTCAACAAGATTATCCAATTTTGAATTCCAATTATATATGAATTTTGCTATCTCCTACATCCTATTGGGTACATGATAGAAAGCAGTTGACCACAGAGGCTAACCTCCCAACCTAGGCCTTTTCAAGGCCATCCCCAAGATAGGGGATCCAATATGGAACATGTAGCATATAGGCATACACAAAATATGAAGGAAACATTCAAACACAAAAACACTTAAGAGATTCCCAACATGGTTTAACAAGAGGAAGGTCTCCAAGAGGCCCTCCTAAAAATGGGGGTAGTGGTGGACTAGCAAGAGGAGAAGCCATAGTATAAGTACAAAATCACAAGCCACACATGGACTTGGAAAGACCATCTACAAAAGATGTAGTCTTAAAACTTCCTTGTGCCCTCAAGTGCCCATAGGCCATACTTAGCATCATGTGTATCATGAACCCCATGTTTTTTCCTCCACACATGGGAGACTCTACACAATCTTGGGTCACTTCCTACTACCCTCTTCAACGTTACTCTACCCTCCCAAGGGTGAGTGTGCCTTGAAGAATCCCATTCAAAAATAAATTTTACGAATGAAAAACAACAAATTAGACATCAAGAAATTTAAAGCAAAACCATAAAATAGAAAGGACTCCATTAATAGAGCTCCAAGCTCACATACATGCCAAGAAAACATTTAAACTAAAAGAAGCCAACCTTAATCCAAGCCTAAGGTTGAATCTAAAATTTATGATTATGAGCTCTCCTTCCAAGCAATCCCTTCCTAAGTTCCTTCCAAGCAATCCCTTCCTAAGCTCCTTCTAAATTCTGAAAATGGTCTTTAAAATAGAGAGTGGGTGAACACTCAAGCTCTTCCTAAAATCCTTCCTATAAAGGAAAACCTCCTAAAATCTAGGAACCAATCAAAGGTGAGGAAGAAACTTCCATCCCCTTCTTCCCACTTGCCTTCCTTCTCCATAAATGGATTTAAATGCAAGTTTGGGAAGAAAAAAGAGGTTAACCAAAATTACACAATTCTCAAATTCGCACAACTTTGAAAAGGAAACTTTAGGGGTGTAATAAATGTGATTAAAGGCTCTTAATGGGTTGAAAATAACTCCTAACCCCTAGGGTACCAACCTAGGTAGCTAAAATTGACCCTAGTTACCTTATGGGAGCCCAAAAGACCCTCCTAAACCCCACCTACAGTTTACCCACGGATTTCAAGTCAAGGTTGACCAACTAAAAACTTCCTAACCTATGGTAAGCTTGCTACTACACCAAGGTAAACCCTTATTTAACCCTTCACTTAACATAATACAATTTACTAGCCATGCCAACACTTATGCAATAATTGCCAAAATTGGCACAATTAAATTAAACAAATGGCATGGCTTAACTACATTCACTTGAACTAAATTAAGCACACTCATGCAAACCACATTCATGAATAAATAACTATACAATGAAGTTTGTGTTTCTTTATACAAACAAGACCTTGGAATGCACAAAATATAACATAGGTTCCAATTCTAGGTCCCCGATTTAGATACATGGTCAAAAATACCTGCACACTCATTGCACACATTAGTAGGTCCAAAATAACATGATATAGAAATATAATACATCATCAATACTTCATGGTATGTAACTGTCTGTAATTGAATTAAATAAACATGTCATCGATTTCCTAAACCAATTTTCTATCACAATAGCATTCAACGCAATGAATCTCATATATGACATCAGCATAAGTTGAAACTAAATCAAAACATAAAGTATCTCGAGTGTACCCTGATTACATAACCAGGTACTGAACATATAACATAGGATTCAACAGATCCTCAAATACATAAGAGTCTCAAAAATCTAAGTATGTCCATGAAATAGTCACTAAAAGCATGGAAATAAAAAGTAGTAAAACTATGTCTGTCAAAGGTAGGTCTCACAAAATTTACCTCGGGTTTGCAAAATATGGATTGATTTTAAATATGAATTAACTAACTCATCCATTGAGGCATCGAATTTACCCAAATGGCATTGATTTTAACAAATGGGAAATTGAAATTAATGGAACCTAACTCATAAATGACAATAAATTAAATATTTTCCAATCAACTTGAAGCTATAAAGGGCCATGCATGGAATGAATTATTCCAAGGTCCTCAATTTTGCAAATATATCAATCAATTTCAGTAGAAGGGGAGCCAATTCAAAATGATTTATTCAAGGAGTCATTAAATTTAAATGATTAACATCGATTTCAAACAAGGAAAATAATTTTTTTTAAATGATGCTGATTATTATTGGTTGTAAATCAATTTAGAGAGGAGAGATAAGATTTGGATTTGAATTAAATTTTGTTAGTGGAAATTAAAATGGGAAGCTTGGATTTAAATAAAATCAATTGGAATGGTTTCGAAAAAAAAATTGAATTGCAGATTTGATTTTATATCTATTAGTTTCCTCTCATTTCAAGAGATGAATAAAAAAATAGAAAGTTTGTGATGATTTTCTAAGTCTTACTAACTTGATATTTGAAAATCATCATTTAAAAATTCACCATTATTTAAAAGTGGTGATTTGGCTTGCAGGTTAAGGAATGAAGAGGTGGTAGCCATATCCTCAACCAATGAGAGTGTGCCAAGTGTCTTAGTGGAAGAACACCATATTGTGTCTAGATTCATTCAATCTTCCAAGAGAGAAAAGGATAAAGGAAAAAATATTCTTAGAGATAGCTTGGTGTAAATACAAATGGCATCATCTTATTGGTCCATTAAATGGTGGCTTCTTCTATAAGTTTTCTTCTTCTACAAGCTTCTACCTAACCTCTCTTCTCATTGCTCTACAAAATATTGTAATTATTTCATTGGCCCATTTATTGGTGCATCTTATCTAGTGGGTATGCCTAATATATTTTTTTATTTGCCCATGAAGACAATGTAATTTTTTAATTGGCATATGGTGGTGTCTAATTGTAATTGGGTAGGCATTTAATAGTTGTAGCTATGGTTATGAAAAATCTGATTAGGGCTTATGTGGATTAATCTGGGCCATTGATTGTAATTTAATATTGGTCATTCATTGTAATTAAGACCCTATATAAAGGCTTTCTCACATTATTTGTAAAGAGAGTTATGTTGGAGAATTGTTGCCAAAATACTACCAAAATTGTTCTCTATTCATTGTAGTGCTTGCATGGTGGGGATTACAATGATGGTGGGGATTTAAATTTTTTGAACCAGCCAAATTATTGTCGAGTTTAAGTTTTTCAACTATACCTGAGATTACAATGATCATTTTGGAGTATTGCATGGCTCTTTACATCTCTCACTTAGATTAGGATTTTATTTCATGTTGAATAGAAGTTGAAGTAGATGGATGGAAGATATTATTCAATGGTGATTGAAGGTGAAGCTACTGTCATACTTTTTGTTACTTGTTGATTGTAAGTAAAGGTGTAAGGTTAGTTTGGGCCTAAATTGAAAGTGTTTAACTTCTATTGGAGATGTTCATTTAGATTGCACCTCCATAGGGTATTTGAATAAGCATTGATAATGTGAAAATTATTTATGCAACCATAGAAGATAGCACCCTCCTATGCCTAGTTGACATGGTGAATCAAGGATTGGTTAGAGGCTCACCCCATCATCAACATTATCCTATATTCTTAAGTTAGGTAGATTTTATTTCCTTGCAGTTATTTGGATGGAAGTGATTGAAGAATTAAAAGTAAATTTGTTAGTCATTGAATGAACATTGTAAGTCCCTTTGTGATAACCAACATATCACATCATAAAATTGAATGAAGTCTGCAAATAAGAAGGAACCTTGAGGTTGTCTCATTTGATCACATGATCTATTTACTTTGTTTAACATATGATAATCCTTATTCAAGAGAGAGTTGGAGATTTGGTGTTTCATCCTGAGATACTAAGTATTCAATTATGCATGTTGTAGTGGGGCAAAACTCACATCAACAATGAGGAGGAATGCAAGCTTGGTCATCCAACATAGGCTTCCATTGAGGCACCTATCACTATGGATGAGGCACCTGTTGAGGATGTTGCAACTACTTCAACAACACCCACCCAATGACAACAATCTCTTTTGATCTTTAGTCGTAGATGCAATTTTTTATTCTTTATTTTTATTGATATTGAAACTTAAATTCAATATGCATTCAGAGGTTGTAGTTATTTGTGGAGTTGGTCTTTGATATGTATTGAACTCAATTTTATTTAGATGTTGCAATTGTTTTTAACTTTTTTGGTATATGACTCTATGCTAATTTGCAAAATTCTTTTTGCTATTTGTATTTAACTCAAAACTTTGATTAATATATGATAGAACTCAAATCAGCATATATTCTACAAATCTAGTGTATATGTGTTCTTTTTTAAGAATATTTTAAGAAATTATATATTTTCAAATGTTTGATAAAATTGTTAATTTATAACTGCAAATTTTTTCGTCAAGATTTTGGCGAGTCTTGAGTTTTAAAAATTTTTGGACCAGCCAAATTATGTCAAGTCTGAGATTTTCCACTATGCCTAAGATTACAAATTGCATACAACTTAAGAATTGAGAAATTGCATGAACTACCCTTAAGTAGGGCATAGTAAGGCTAGAATGAGATCATAAAATAATTAGCAAACTAAGTTAAATGCCTACATAGAGAAATGATAACCATACTTTTAGAACCCTTTTACATAGAAACACCATATCTTGCAAAATTAGGCTAACTACAACAAACCCCATTTGGCCATATTAGTGGAAGGATGGAAGGAGAGTAGGCAATCATGTGTTAGTGTGACTATATACCCCATTTTTTGATACATCAATGAACTCCACCAATGGAACAATTGTACCAATTATAGTATCTAGCCCATTAAAATTGAACCCTTTTATGATTTTTGCCTTAACAAGCCTACCATTTTCCTAAAATGACATTATATAACTACTTTTATATGCATAATCCCCTTATGTCATGGAATTACCATATTTCTCATGGGCACGTGAAGGTCTTCCAAAAATTTATTAGTTTTCTAAAGTATTAATGTCCACCATTAGTGCTTTGGAATATTCCATTCATGGCCCTTATAGTCAACCTCCAAATCATCCATAGGTGTTTTGACCTTCACCTTTTCTTATGGAGAACCACGCTGCAAACCTACCATCTCTTCTTGTTGGGTGAATGGGAAGGTCCAATGTACTTTTTTTTATTGCCTTATTAGACATTGTCATCTTTAGTTTCTTTAAGAAATCATATATAATTGTACCCCTCAAATATAGTCTAACATTGCCCTCTATACCTTTGAATTCCAAGATAACTTTGACTATCTTTAAATTCCTTGCATTGTTGTAGTAAAATCCTTTCTTGAGCTTTTGATCCAATATCTTACTATACATGAATGGGTCACAAGAGCATCCAATACTCACCATTGATACTGAGCCATAACAATAACCAAAACAACCTTTAGAAAAAACTAGAGTGAAAACCAACAAATAAATAGGATTACAAGCATACACCAATATAACACCAAACTTTCTCATTAATTTACATGCATCATGCTACCTCCTTCTTTATTGATTGCTTGCCTTGAGAATAATTTTATATGCATGAGGAGATATATCCACCTTAAATATGGACTTCAATGAATACTTGTGTCTCTAGTAATGTTACAAGACTCATACTTAGACTTGACAAGCTTATTATTGACGTGGACTTGGATTCACACTTAGACTCGGTGTAATGCCCCCTATTGGGACTCTACTTGATTTACCCTAAAATTCCCAACTAAGGTTTTGATTTTTCTAGGAAATGGCAATTTACTTAATCTCTATAATGTTCCCTATTAGGAAGCTACCAATTCCCAATGATTAACATACATTACTATGTGTTGAAATCAAAATAAATTAAGGAACAATGAGTGATTTTAATACATTTGGTAGTTAACATACTTAAGCCCCAGTTCCTTACTTCTCTCCTAAACATCAGCCCTAAGGAGGATAACGATTCACTTGTTTTAGGGCGCTTGGACACCAATTTACAAGTAAACTCTCTAAAGGTATTTGGAACACATGTTCGTACCCATCTTCGAACTTTTCCCTCAAGTCTTTGGAAATAAATGTCCTTGCCCATCTTGGGATTCACTTACCTTGTGAATATTTACTCTGCCTCTCCCTACACAACAGCAACCTATCCTCTTAAGGTACTATAGCGAGTGATTAAGGGTAACACTGAGTATACTAATATCTCCTACACACACACACATCAATATATAAGTGTGGTGTTTACCTTTAGTAGTTTGATCTACTTCTTATATTCATATATCTCTCTTACTTGCCTCTCTCCAAGACATTGCACCTTTTCATAGTTAATGGTTGAGTCACCTTTGAGTACTCAAATCACAACTCTATAACACAAGAAGGTGATTTTGTAAATAAATTGAAAAATTGAAAAAATCAAACTCGACAATAACTCGAATGACCTAAACAATTTAAAAACTTGAGACTTGCTAAAAACTCTGGAAAAAAATTGACACTTTTATTTAACATTTGAAAATATATAATTTCTTAAAATATTCTTTAAAAAATACACATACATCAGATTTGTAGAACATATAGTAATTAAATATTTCCATCATGTATAAATCAAAGTTTTGAGTTAAATACATAGCAATTAGAATTTAACAAATTAGCATAGACTCGTATACCCAAAAACAAGTGCAACATTTGAATAAAATTGAGTTCAATGCATATTGAAGTCCAACTCCATAAAACAACTACAACCTCTACATATTAAGTTCAAATTTCAATATCAATGAAAACTAGAAATCATAAATTTTGTCTATGACCAAAGCTCAAAAGAGATTGTTGATGTTGGGTGAGTGGTGCTAAAGTAGTTGCAAAATCCTCAAAAAGTGCTTGAGTAGGTGCCTCATTCATAGTAATAGGTGCCTCAATGCTGGATGACCAAGCTCACATTCCTCCTCACGTGCTACCACTTTTGCATCCTAGTCATATCCCTCCATCTCCAACTGAGATAGGTGATCATCAGTAAAGAAAGGATCCACATCATCACCATGAGGAGAAGCAACATGATTTGTTGAATATGGATCAATGTCATCTAAGTCAAGTGCTTCATGTGAAACCTACTCTTGCACCTTCTTTTCATGCAATCAAAGGTTATACTGCACATACATAAGATCATTTCAACACTATTGAGTCACCTTCTTTGTCATTTCAAAAAAATTTCAATTTCTCTCACAACTAGAAGTACTACAAGACTGCAATAATATGCAGATGACAACTTGGTAAAGATTCCAATAAACTTAATGAGCAAAATAAATGGTATAATATAATTAAGGACATGTTATTTTTTCCTTGGATGTAGGGTGTCTCTCATATGTTTACAATTAGATGAAGAAAACAATGACCCCTTTGCCTTCATATAGCTTTGTAACTCATCATGTATTAGGTCTTAATGGTTCTCATCATCAACTAATCTCCAAATACATTAGCCTAGGCCAACCTTAACCTCTGCATCTTCTCTAAAACTTTTGGAGAAAAAAACTTGGGGTTCAAGTAGTAGACAATGACATGAATATGTTGGTGGTGTTGTCGGTTCCACTTCTGATCGATTATGTGCCATATGGGTCCATATTTGGTCTTGTTTGACCCATGCAATGTTGAATGACCTCTTTGGCCCTATCCATGGTCTCATATAGATATACCATGGGGTTTTAAACCCCATCTACTACTCGTAAAACCCTCACCAATGGTTATGAAAACTAGATATAAAAAATTAACAAATTCAACAAATTGCAATATCAAAAAATTAAATAATGAATCAACAATCAAGGTTTGAAAACTCACATTGATGATCTCCACCATCATATTGGAAAATATAACATAAAAAAATGGCCTTCACAATCTTCTCTTCTCTAGGTTTCTTGGCATAAATACTCTCGAACCATCTCTCATTCACAAACATACATTTTAGGTTGGGCAATGTAGCTAACATGCTCTGCAAGGTGAGAAAATTAGTAGCAAAGTGTGTGACCCCCAATTGCATGAGATCCTTATCATTAGTGTGCTACTCATAAGATTCAAGACCCATGTGTATTTCTAGATGTACTTTGTGGTATTTCTTCCATCTTCAAACACCTCCACCCAACTTAGTTTCCCTATTCCTCAAGGAGAAATTCTAGACAATGGGTATCACAAGTGCTCTAAAATAATGTCGAATGCCTAGCCATCAGAAGTATATCAACTGCCACATGTGCAATTGCATTAGAAATTACAATTTGGATGATAGTATGCACTCCCACTTCCATCACTACCTCATTCAATATGTTTCACAAAGCCTCTTCATTTTCCACTTGATTAGAGGCATTAATTAATTTTATAATTACTAATTGTCCCCCTAGAGCAGCTAGAAAGTTGATGAACCTTCTATTCTTTCCATCTATCTACCCATCGATTATAATGGTGCAGACATTATTTTCTTGAATTTTTTAGGAATGAATGCAAAGTATTTTGGCAGTCATTCTCTAGCAGTTGTTGTTGCATTCATGACTTGGATTGTCATTGATGTCAACACAATGATATTCTGGATATTAGCAGGAAAGCAGGTACAATTTTATTTTGTGCACATGTTGTATTATAGATTGGTTTTTTCACATTTGATGGTATGTTCTTTGGTGTGTTATTAACCTATGGTTAACAACACAAAAATAAATTCATTCATTTGTAAGAGTTATGAGCATTTTGGTGAAAGCAATGTTTAGACAGTGTTTCTGTGAAGTGATGTTCGGAAATCAGAGGATATCTCTTAGCTGGGATGGAATATAATTTTGTTCAGTTAAAGGGATGTTGGAGACTCACTAATGATGATGTGGTTCATAGCACAAACTTTGAGGATATGTTTGGAGAAAGTTACAGTATCTGGAAGCCGACAGTTTTATGTGAATTCTATGTGTAGCGTGTAGAATTTATTATTTTGTAATTGAGGACTGACTCATTTGTAATTATTTGAGTTTGGTATATAAGAAGGAATTTTTTCCTTGTTTTAATGTGTACTATGAAGATTGAGATGTGAATATATGCATGAAGTGAAGAAAAGAGCTAATTCAGTGATGAAGGAAGACTTGTGAGTACAAAGATCTGGAATTGTGATCTTGTGTAGCAGAGAGTGCGATTTTGGCATAGTGTGAAGGAGGTAATATATTTCATATTATTCTATTGAATAATTCTAAGATCTTTTGGACAGTGGGTTCAGAGATCTTACCTTGAAGCTGTTTGGGCAGTGGGTCCTTTTATCTTCCATAAACTCTTAACCGGGTTAGAATCTTTTAACAGGGATTCAAAATCTCCTAACAGGGATTTATATGTACTGAATGTATTTCATAAGACTCCTAACAGGTTCCATACTCTAACAAGGAACTTTCATATTAGTGCATCATTTTGTGGGCATCATTCCCACTGGGGTTTACTCTTTTCAAGAGGTTCCCTAGTCAACATATCTTGTGTTATTGTGCAATTGTGTATGATTATCTTTCTATGGTTGATCAGTACATTGATTACATTGTTTAAATTAGTTGAATGGATAAATTATCTGATAACTGATTCACCCCCCCCCCTCTCAGTTATCTTGGGGATCTTTACTTTCTAACAATTGGTATCAGAGCAGCAGGTCCTTGAAAGAAAAGTTTAACAACTTAAGGAGATCAATGGCGAATTTCATAAAAGAAAGCCCTAAGTTTGATGGAGTAAATTTTGACAGCTGCAAAGAAAAGATGAAGACACATCTATTGTGTTTAGGACCAAGTTATTGGTTGATTACAAAGAATGAGAAGACTATCATTGAGGAAGACAATCTAGAGGCAGGAACTAAAGATGAACTAGATCTATTCATGTGTAACATACTTGCAAGAGAAGCACTTTTGTCAGCACTACCAGAGAATGAATATAGTTAGGTAAGATGTTTGAAAACATCTCATGCAATTTGGAAAGCTTTACATTCTACTTTTGAAGGTGATGAACATGCAAAGAAGGCTAGATTACATAATTGGATTTGTGCATTTGAAGATATCAGAATGATGGAAGATGAATCTATTAGAAGCTATATTGGTAGGATGTCTAAGATTGTAACAGGAATAAAGTCTTGTGAAGGTGATAAGACAGAGAATGAAGTGATATGGAAAATTTTGAGAACTTTGACACCAGTATTCAAGCAAACAACGCAGATGACTGAACAAGTGATACCTTGTACATCAAACTTTTCAAGAGAGACTCTTCTTGGAAGATTAAAAACAGCAGAGATGAACTTGAGATTATCAGGAGAGCTACCTAGAATGGAAACAGCATGCAGTGCTCTTAACATTAGACCTACAAGAAGTAATATTGTGAATGGAGATTATGCCAGTAGTAGCAGATTTGAGGAAGATAAGAAGATTGAAGAAGGTATTGCATTACTTGTAAAAAGAGAACCAGATGGTAAGAAAATCTTTAAATGTTGGAATTGTCAAGAATATGGTCATTTTGCATCTAAATGTCCTAAAAGAGTTAAGAAGTATAGAAACAACTTTAAACCTAGGAGATCTAAAGAATGTTATTATGCAAATGATGAAGATCTTGAAGCAGGAATTGAAAAACATTTAAGTGACAATGATAATGATAACTTTGAGGAAATAGGATTTGTAGCAATTAAAGAAGAAAGTTCTGAATCTAATAAAAGGGAAGAAAAAGCATTAGTTTCACAAGTTGAAAAGAAATCTGATTGGATTATAGATAGTGGTTGTTCACATCATATGACTAGAGATAAAAGAAAGTTTGTTAAGTTAGATAATTATGATGGAGGAATTGTTAGGGTTGGTAACAATGCACCTTGTTTGATTAAGAGTATAGGATCTATTACTCTTGATGGAAAGACTAACACTGATGATGTTTACTTTGTTGATGGACTGAGACATAATCTACTAAGCGTTGGACAATTGGCTGATAAGGGTTATCAAGTTTGGTTTTCTGAGAAAACTTGTGTGATAAAAGATAAAGATGGAAATCTGATTGGAAAACGATCCAGAACCAGAGGTAATGTATTTCAGCTGAATCCTACTGAGATGACATGTTTGATAACTAGGATTGATGACAGTTGGTTATGGCATAAAAGGTTTTGTAATATAAACTTTGATAATATTGTCAAGGTGAGCACTACACTTGCGGTAAGAGATTTACCTAGAATTATGAAACCTACTAACATGATTTGCAAAGAATGTATGATGGAAAAGCAAAAAAGGAGTTCATTTCCCAACAAGAAGTTCACATCGACAGAGAAGTTGGAGATTGTTCATACAGACTTGAGTGGTTCTACTAGGACTAGAGGATTCTATGGAGAAAGGTATTTTATGATTCTTGTTGATGATTTTACAAGAATGATGTGGATTGCATTTTTGAAAGAAAAATCTGAAGCATTTGATAAATTTAAGATCATGAAAAGCAAAATTGAGAATGAATCTAGAATGAAGATTAAGTGTCTAAGATCTGATAGAGGTGGTGAATTTACATCTAGAGAGTTTAACACCTTTTGTGAAATGAATTTATATTAAGAGACAACTTTCAGCCCCTAGAACACCAGAACAAAAAGGTATTGCAGAAAGAAGGAACAGGTCAATAACTAAAGCAGCAAGAGCTATGTTGTTTGAAAATGATTTGGCTAAGACTTTTTGGAGAGAAGCAGTGAACACAGCAGTATACACTATGAATAGAGTACAAATCATAGCAGATACAAACAAGACACCTTATGAATTATGGTTTGGACATACACCCTCGGTTAAGTATTTTAGAATTTTTGGAAGTAAATGTTATATAAAGAGAGATGATGATATAGGAAAGTTTGATCCTAGAAGTGATGAAGAAATATTTCTTGGATATTCTTTAAAGAGCAAAGCATATAGATGTTATAACAAAAGAACTAAGACTATTCTTGAAAGTGCAAATGTAAAAGTTGATGAGAAGTTTAAAATTCAGGAAAGAATGCTTGATTATGAATCTGATGGAGAAGCACAACCTCAGCCTAACATTGAAAATGCAGAATTATTTTTTGAAACTAACAGTGATTTGCTAAATGAAAGTTATACTGAAGAAAACAAAGAAGAAAATAGAGAAGAATCTACAGTCAGAACAAGATCAATAACTATGACACCTAACAGGTATACTTCAAGACATCACCCTGTTGAGAAATTTATTAGAAGTTTAGATAGAGGAGTTTTGACTCGAAATAAGGTACATTTATGTTTGATTTCTCAAATTGAACCTAAGACTACTAATGAAGCTTGTGAAGATGAACATTGGATTAATTCTATGAAAGAAGAACTAGAGCAGATTGAAAAAAACAAGACATGGGAATTGGTCCCTAGACCTGAAGACAAGAATGTGATTGGAACAAAGTGGGTATTCAGAAACAAGATGAATGAAAAAGGAGAAGTGATAAGAAAAAAAGTAAGATTGGTATGTAAAGGATATTCACAACAAGAAGGAATTGACTATGAAGAAACTTTTGCACCTGTGGCCAGACTTGAAGCAGTGAGAATGTTTCTAGCATATGCAACTTACAAAAAATTTAGAGTGTATCAGATGGATGTGAAGTTAGCATTTTTGAATGGTGAATTGGAAGAAGAAGTCTACATTGAGCAGCCTGAAGGTTTTCCTTTGACACAAGAAGGAGATATGGTATGTAAGTTAAAGAAAGCTTTATATGGATTAAAACAAGCACCTACAACCTGGTATGCAAGATTGGATAAGTATTTATTGAAATTGGGATTTATAAAAGGAATAGAAAATAGTAGCTTATACACAAAAGAAATTGAGAATGGTTTGTTGGTTATAGTTATATTTGTTGATGATATTATCTTTGGAGGAGAAGATGAAGCTAGTGACAAATTTGCAGATGAAATGAAGACTGAATTTGAGATGAGCATGATTGGAGAAATAAAATATTTTTTGGGATTACAGATAACACAAAGCAAGGAAGGTATATTTGTAAGTCAGACTAAGTATTTGAATGACTTATTGAAAAGATTTGGAATGGAAGATTCTAAACCTGTTGGAACACCTATGGTAACTGGACATAAGTTATCTAGCAAAGATGAGACACCAGTAGTTGAGCAGAAAAAGTACAGATCTATGATTGGAGGATTGCAGTACTTGACACATACAAGACCTGATATAGCACATTCAGTGGGGATTGTAGCAAGATTTCAAGCAGAACCTAGAGAATCACATTATGCAGCAGTAAAGAGGATACTGAGATATCTGAAAGGAACAATGGATTATGGATTATGGTATGAGATTTCTGATGATTTTACTTTATGTGCCTATACTAATGCAGATTGGGGAGGCAGCATTGATGACAAGAAAAGCACCAGTGGTGGAGCCTTTTTTCTTGGAGGAAAATTGGTCTCTTGGCTAAGTAAGAAGCATAATTGTACTTCACAAAGCACAGTCGAAGTAGAATATGTTGCAGCAGCAAATAATTGTAATCAGATTATTTGGATGAAGCAGATGTTGAAGGATATTGGAATAAAGTTTGATGAGCCTGTTGTTATACATTGTGATAACACCAGTATAGTGAGTATGTCAAAAAATATTGTTTTACATTCTAAGACTAAACATATTGAGATCAAGTATCATGTTGTAAGAGAGAAAGTTGTAGAAAAAGAAGTAAGATTGGAGTACATAAGTACAAAGGAGCAGATAGCAGATATATTTACAAAGCCTTTACCTAAGGATACATTTGTGTATCTGAGAGGTATGCTTGGGGTTATGCCCCAACCTATTTTTGAGAATTGATGCAGATGATTGCATCCATCCAGTGGTATATGAGCCCTATCTTTCTTCTGGATTGGATGTTGGAACTTCCTCTATGGGGGAGTTTATGAGCTGAGTCATGAGGACTCTTGTTATTGTATTTTTTTTAAAAGTGTCTTTTGACATTAAGTTGTTGTTGACTTAGTGATGGAACTTCTATCATTGATGTCAATGGGGGAGAGATATACATGAAAAACATTGTGGATTATATGAGAGAGCTGAATAGGAAAATGAAGCAAGATTTGATTTGATATTTTGCAGTGATGTTGCAGTATTGGATTTTTGGAACATTGGATGTTTTTCATCTATGTTGCCATCAATGCCAATGGGGGAGATTGTTAGGAATGAATGAAAAGTATTTTGGCAGTCATTCTGTAGCAGTTGTTGCATTCATGACTTCGATTGTCATTGATGTCAACACAGTGATATTCTAGATATTAGCAGGAAAGAAGGTACAATTTTGTTTTGCGCACATGTTGTATTGTAGATTGGATTTTTCATAGTTGATGGTATGTTCTTTGGTGTGTTATTAACCTATGGTTAACAATGCAAAAAGAAATTCATTCATTTGTGAGAGTTATGAGCATTTTGGTGAAAGCAGTGTTTAGACAGTGTTTCTGTGAAGCGATGTTTGGAAATCGGAAGATATCTCTTAGCTGGGATGGAATCTGATTTTGCATAGTTAAAGGGATGTTGGAGACTCATTAATGATGACATGGTTCATAGTGCAAACTTTGAGGATATGTTTGGAGAAAGTTACAGTATCTGGAAGTCGACAATTTTATGTGAATTCTGTGTGTAGCATGTAGAATTTATTATTTTGTAATTGAGGACTAACTCATTTGTAATTATTTGAGTTTGGTATATAAGAAGGAATTTTTTCCTTGTTGTAATGTGTACTATGAAGATTGAGATGCGAATATATGCATGAAGTGAAGAAAAGAGCTAATTCAGTGATGAAGGAAGACTTGTGAGTACAGAGATCTGGAATTGTGATCTTGTGTAGCAGAGAGTGTGATTTTGGCATAGTGTGAAGGAGGTAATATATTTCATATTATTCTATTGAATAATTCTAAGATCTTTTGGACAGTGGGTTCAGAGATCTTGCCTTGAAGCTGTTTGGGCAGTGGGTCCTTCTGTCTTCCATAAACTCTTAACCAGGTTAGAATCTTTTAACAGGGATTCAAAATCTCCTAACAGGGATTTATATGTACTGAATGTATTTCATAAGACTCCTAATAGGGTCCATACTCTAACAAGGAACTTTCATATTAGTGCATCATTTTGTGGGCATCATTCCCACCGGGGTTTACTCTTTTCAAGAGGTTCCCTAGTCAACATATCTTGTGTTATTGTGCAATTGTGTATGATTATCTTTCTATGGTTGATCAGTACATTGATTACATTTTTTAAAGCAGTTGAATGGATAAATTATCTGATAACTGATTCACCCCCCCCCCCCCCCCCCCCCTCTTAGTTATCTTGGGGATCTTTACTTTCTAACAGAATTCTTCTTTGGTCTTCCACAAGTCGATGAGTTTTTTGGATCTCATCTTGTAACAATGGTCCACTCATCTCATAATTACTTGGGGCCTTAAACTCCTTACTTGACACGGTCATTGCAATGACCAATTGATTTTAATACAAACTACATAAATCATTGAAGGGAATATTATTGTAGTACCAAAATCTAGCAATTGACAACTTTGCCTCATGTTGCATCTCTTTGTTTCATGCAGTGCCTTGCAATCTAGGTTGAGCACCAAGAGTGTTATGTGAAACACTCCCAATAGAAGAGGCTTTAACACCTATTTATGACCCTATAGAACTAAAATATGTCATTGTGGTTGTCATTGCCTCTGTTGTCCTCTTTTTTCTTGCCTTATTTTGTGCGTATTCTTGAATACTTTCCAATGCCTCCCTTGTAGCCTCTTCATGATAACTTTCATGTGGTGTAATATCATGTCATTTGATCTTTGCAAGGTGATATTTGAGCCAACTTATGCTCATAGTTCTAATGGTTACAAGTCACTTCTTAGTTTTCTGTTGGTGTCCCATGTTTCCACATCATATTTTAATTTCACAATAAATCAAACAAGTCTGGTTGTTTTTTTACTGACAAACTTTCAAAAGCTATTGGTATGAATGGATATACCGGTATGAATGGATATATCAAACTAGATATAGCTCAACCAAATTATGGATAAGGATATGTAGATGGTATTGTGAGATAGTGTAAAAGTTAGTGTTTCTAATGAGAAGTGAATGCAAAGGTTTTTATAGACTTTAAAATGGACCAAAAGTTGAATAGTCATGCCAATTTTTTTGAATTAATTTTTTATTTTATGTGGTCAAGAGCAAAGCATGGTGTGTGTGGTAGAACTAATAAGGCTAAGTGGTCCATTACTTGATAATTATTAAATTTTAGCCTTTAACAATAAAACTCGATATCATTACAAGCAGAGAAGATGTTAAAGCATTCTACATGGACTTGGCTAAAGATATTAGATACTACTTACGTTTGTGTTCAAGTATTATTTTTACATACTTTGATTAGCACCACACAAAATGCTATAGAATGCAAATGTGATTTAGGTTTAGGTGCATTTTGTTACATACAACGATGAAACATGTTAAAAAATGAAACCAAATGATATTGTAACCTTGAGAAAGGGCACAAACAGAGTCCCACATTCCATTGTTTATGACATATGAGATAACTCATACTTGAAAAATTTTAAGGGCCCGTTTGGGTGCTAGAATACCAAATGCAAATTCCAGTCAATTCTGGAAGATGCTACAATTCTGGAAGAAACAAATTCTGAAAATGATTTCTGGAATATGGGCTCACTTGTTTGGTTCACCGAGAAGATGACTAAGAAGATGCATAATGAATTTTATTTCTTTATTTTAATTTCTTTAAATATTGTGTGTATATGTCTATATATACATAATACATGTGTGTGTATATACACATATGTATATATACACATACACACATGTGTGTATATGTGTATACATGTGTATATATATACACATACACACATGTGTGTACATGTGTCTATATACACACACATACACACATATACACATACACACACACGTGTGTATATATACACACATGTGTGTTTATATATACACATACATGTGTATGTATACACACATACATATATATATACACATGTATACACATATACACACATGTGTATATATATATACAAATACATACATGTGTATGTATATACATATACACACATTTGTATATATATACACACATATACACATGTGTGTGTGTATATACACACATATATATATACACACATGTATATATATATACATCCTTATAGTCACAGATCCCACGAAATATTAAATTTGGTTTTATAAAAATTGGAATTGGAATTTGAAATTCCAATTCCACCTATTTGAGTGGAAGATAAAATGCCCATTTTGGGGGTAGAATTGGAATTTTGAAATTCCAATTTCAATTTTTTGGATGGACACAAACATGAAATTGACATTATCTGGAAATCTAATTCTAGAATATGGGCTCTAATTCCAGCACCCAAACGGGCCCTAAAAGTTTGGAATGAAGAAATGTTGTTTTTGTGCTTCCATGTGTCATGCCCTAGATCATGTGTCTGGAAAAAAACAAGCTCTGTCTAAAAAAATGCATAATTTTTTTCCGTTTCTACTTTATAGCCTCTGTACACATTGATTTGATTATAATTTTAACTAGTTTTTTGTGATTTTTCACAATTTATCTTCCAATAAATCATTGCAATTTCTTGTTTATATCGGCCAAGATATATTCTGCAATTAAATTATTATTATTTTTAGCTATGACAAATAACATCTCTTAGCAATTTCTAACAATTTTGATAGACGATTTATCACTAACATCTTTAATAGCTATTGATGTAATTGCTACTTAGCTAGAACATTGATTGTCATTGTCATAAACATTGTGTCTTTATCTTATAATTGTTTCATAGTTATTTTAATCGCTTGATTGGAGGCTTCACGGTATGACTACTTACTCTATTGCTTAGTGTAGGCATGGGGCCACTCAAATATTTATTGGGTGTGATAATATTTTGGTTACGTAGTTGTAGATATTTGCATTTGATCAATAAATATATCAATGGGGCTTCTAGTTAACCGCTTCACACAGTTCTACCATTTTTTTCTTTGTATTATGTCCAAGACTCCAAACCATTAATTGATATTCATAAGGCCCCATTTGGTTGAGGAATTAGAATTTGACTCAAAACCTGATTATCTCAAAATAAGGTTTTGAAATTCTAGGTTTGCGTATTCAGAAGATAGTTTGGACCGTTTGGTTGACCCGAAAGATGATTGAGACAATCCATATTCTGTGTTTGGTTGTCAATTTTGAAATTAGAATTGGAACTGAGAAATATGGATTTTGAAACACCTGTGCTTTGTGTATAACTGCAAATTACTAAGAAAAACATGTGTATTTTAAAGGAAATTTTCCATATTTAAACATGTATAATCTTTACTAGTAAATTGGCATAAATAGGTGTGCTAGAGTCTTATAAGAAAGCAAACAAAAAGAAACAAAGGGA
Organism: Chamaecyparis obtusa; assembly: GCA_027943335.1. Lineage (NCBI taxonomy): Eukaryota > Viridiplantae > Streptophyta > Pinopsida > Cupressales > Cupressaceae > Chamaecyparis > Chamaecyparis obtusa. The sequence goes on from BSBK01002398.1 coordinate 2,556,237, forward strand.
AAAAAAACACTAAGCGTATCCTACCTGAAGAAACTAAAATGTCATCTTTGCCACACTTCTTGGGCTTTTGAAAGGTAAAATCTTCAAATTCCATAGCTTCATCCTCGCCATAGCTACCAAAATCGTTGAAGGAATTTTCTGTTGCAGCTTTTCCATTAACAAAGTTTGCAAATTTATCGAAATCAGGCCATAAATCCTTCACTATGGCTTGACGATTCATGTGTATAAATTGTAATATAGTCGCACCTCCACACATCATTCTCCTTCATTATAGATCTCTATTTAAATCAGGAAAGGGGAGGGGTTTTTCGTAGACACAAAAACCCCTTTAGCAATGCAAGATGATTTCACAAAAAATGGACCTGACTAGACAATTAAATAGGGTTCACAAAACCCCAAAACCAGAAGATGATTTCAAATTCCACCTATTTGGTGGGAAGTTAGTGTCATCCATTTTAGTGCCTAAACTAGATTTTGATCTCTGAAACCCAAATTGTAGTTTAGCATCCCAAATGACAGATTTGGCAAAAAAGTGGAAGTTCCACACCCAATTTCGCCCCAATTCCACTAACCAAATGGGGCCTAATTTAACTACTAATAATATCCAGGATGTCATCTAATTAATAGTTATGACCATTTGATTTGCCAACTATCTTTGTGATCATTCTTTAACCATTCTTGGTTCATCCTTCTATTCCCTTGTTGAATTCACATATGTAATCAAGCTATGGAAGGCTTACTATCTTTACCTTTGTTTGGTATTCATATACAATGAATAATATTGACTATCGATTCATTTTGCAATTTTGTCTCTTTAGAGACTTCACAAAATTGAGATACTTATTTGTCTTGTAATTATATTATATTATAATTTATTTTTTTATTTATATATTTTAATTTATTAATATTTATTACTAAATCCTATTTCAGAAAGGGGACATCACACTCAGCCAAGACAAAAAATATTGAAAAATCTTTTAGATATAGAGATGTTTAAGGATTTAAAACTTTTACCATGCACCTTTCAACAAATAAACTATAAAGAAACAATAAACTAATCAAATAGAAGCTACTTAGATAAGATAAACACTTATACATTGATCATGAGTATAATAGTAAATTTTTATTAAAGGAAACAACATTTCTAAAAATATAAATATTGTCAAAAGTTTTAAGTGTACAAAATTTATGGATTATGATATCCATGGCATGAAAACAAAATTCGCAATTACGAAGTCATGAGCAATGGTAGAAAGGATATTTTTATCCCTTAGCCCATAGTTTCTAGCTCTATGTAGAATCATGTGTCAATATCTCAAACAAGTCTACAAATGTTGCTACAGGCATAAGAGGATTACTTAGCAAACAAGAAGTATAAATGTAATTCAAGTACTTAGATTTAATTAGGAGAAAGTTGAAAGATTAAAAGAATGTTTCTCTTGCATCTGGAAAAAGTATATGCATTGGATGTTGCTCTTAAAATAGCCTTAATTATGAACCTCCCACCATAGAAAACTACATCAGAAGTGAAAATATTCTTTGGATACACTGGATAACACAAAAAATTCATTAAAGGAGAAAGTTGAAAGATTAAAAGAATCTCCCACCATAGAAAAATTTAATTAGGAGAAAGTTGAAAGATTAAAAGAATGTAGCTCTTGCATCTGGAAAAAGTCTATGCATTGGATGTTGCTCTTAAAATAGCCTTAATTATGAACCTCCCACCATACAAAACTACATTGGAAGTGAAAAAATTCTTTGGATACACTGGATAACACAAAAAATTCATTAAAGGATATGCCAACATAGTTGCACCCTTGGAAGAACTACTAAAAAACTAGAAAACAAAAAGGGCAATCACCTGGACTAAGAAACGTCAACAATCCTTTGATACTATTGGGTAGATATTTTGCAACCAATAGTTTTAAGGATCAATTGCAAAGCAGTGGTTCCAACCATAGTATGTGAGACACAGTCTCTCCTAATTAAGGGAAGGCACCCCCTATCTAGTGCTACTGAAAACAACCTATACTAAACTTAACACCTAAGATTATGTACACTAAGCTAAATGATAGGGTGTTACCTTCACCATACTTTCTTCTTTCAAATTAGTTGTTCTTTTGTTGTATTCTCTTCAGAATACACAATTCAATCTTACAACAATCTTTTGAATAAAATTTAGCAAAATTAAAAACAAGAAGCTTATGAAAGCTCAAAGTCTTTTCACAACCCCTTATGTGAATTCAGGAACAAGGATGAAACATATGTGCAACTTAAATTCTCTAACATATATTTCATCTAACATGCACAAATTGAGAAAATAAAAGCAGCACAAAGTCTACAAGTTACCTCCTTGTTTGAGCATTCTACAATGACTTCCAATGTGATAAGCAGCTCAAAGTCTACAAGACCAAATTTGAAAGAAACATATAATTCTAAGCACAATAAGAAGCTACAAGTCTGCAAAATTGAATTTAAATCCCTCTTGAACAAAAACAAAAAAAAAATCACAATCGATCTCTAGAAAATGTCATCACATAACACCTTGAATCTACACAAAGTCTGAAATCAATTTGCCTCTTTAATTGAATGCAATTTGATTTACATCTAATTTCAAAGTCTTAAGAGTGCTTAACAAATTGGTAGAGTTTTAGTTCATTTCCAAAAGATAAAAATTACAAAGAACACCCTCTCTATATATAGGTGAGGGGTTGAGAGAAAAAAATGGGAGAAATATAACTAACTATGACTTTTTCCACAATTAACTATAAGTAGTTGATTAATTCAACATTGCAAGTCCTATTGTATTTCAAATCACAATGTAATTACATTTAATTACAAGTTACATCTCTTTGCAAGTGATAGTATCACCTACAATTACAATTTCTGACATTACATGTAATATGCCAAAATGAAATTATAAGTATATAATTGAAACCAGAGTTCCATTACATGTGGCGAGTCAGGTGATTTATCATGACTCGCGGGCCGAGCGGTGGCTCCCGGGTTTTCCTAACCCAACCAAGTCAACTGGCGGGTAATGGTCATGACCCGCATCACTCATCGAGTCAGCGGGTCATGCCACGACCTGCCGGGTCCGTGGTCTATGACCCAGCTGGGCATTAAAAAAACACAATAAAACATTAACTTTTTAAGACTTTTTTTTGCATAAGTCTTATGATTGTGAGTTTCCAATCTCGCAGGGCGGGGGGCAAGAGCATTTATACAAATATAACATTTAAGTATAAGTTTGATTTATTTAATTTCTTATACTTTAAGTTATATTTGTATAAATTATAAAATATAAATACTTCATGATGTTTGAGATAGGTTCCAACTTCATAGGAGTTAAGATGCAGATTCTAGATTTTGGGGGTTTTCAAAAAATTCCAGACTTAGCCAAATTTCAAGATTTAGCAAGCCTTCAGTAGGGTTACCTCCCACAATCCATCCTGGCTTTCTAAGGTCAAACAAATCACTTGGTTTCGACCCCATCTCTATAACAAATAGATTATCTCTCACCCAAATCTCAGACAGACATGAGTATGACTTCTCAACTAGCCAAAATCACTCAAACCTCATTTGTCGGTCATTTGATCATTGATGTTATGGATTTCATAGATTTGATATACATTTGACAATATTTATATTTTATAATTCTGCATATCTATGTTTTCTATTTCCTTCAGCTACAATTTACATTTGTACTTATGTGATGGATGTATGTTTATGTATGTGATCAAATTAGATTCTATTTCATGATGTTTTAGTGTTTTTAAGCTTTATTCAATAATGGGTGTGTGAAACAAGTTTCAAATTTTAAAAAATCTCTTCTTCTTTTTTTGCCAAGTCATAGTCGAGTCGTTGCCAAGTCATCGGCAAGTCACGGGTCAAGTCGGCCTTGCCGAGTTTGAGTTTTGAAACTTTGATTGAAACTATTCTAAGTGTGTGGAGACATGACTCTATTTACATCATCCTTTGTTAGTCTTTATGCTACTACAAGATGCTCCATGATTGAAGTACTCAGGTTTGGTGAAAGCATCTAGAACTAGAACATGAACTTACACCCTTGGCAATTATTCTATCCTTATGAGAAAAATATGACCCCATCCTCTTGCAAGGGTCGCATTGATTCTTCAAGAGAAATTCACAAAGTTGAGGTAAAAACCCTAGAGGTGAGAACATCATCATTGATATCTCTTCCTTGAAAGCATTCTATTTCCTATTATGAAACAACGAACCCTTTTTTGTTCACTATTATCAATGTTCAAAAACATTGTGGTACACCCTTTATCTTCTTATGATATGAAGTGTTTGTTGTTATTTCATGAATCACTCTTGGTTATCATTGTATTGGTTGCATGCCTAGCATCTCTTGATTGTTTTGCATCGCAGTGGTCTTTATTGGGAAAATATATTTTCAATGTTTTGCAACCATCTCAGTCTTGAAAGAATTCTATGCTCTCAATCATCCATGTCACTTATCCACCTCCTTGTATGGCTTTGTCATGTCATTGTCCTTTCTTTGTGTTATTCTCTAGTCTTGGAGTTGTGCGTGTATGTTTAACACCTTCATGAAATTAGGATAATCAACTACAATTCTAGAAAAATACTATAAAAATTTAAGCTAAGAATTGAAATTAACATCCATGACATCTCATGGTTCTCTATCTAAGTTTGGTAAGTGAAGCTCTCAGCCTATTCTCCACTAGTGACAATCCTAGAATGAGAAATATGATAGTACAATGCTTAATCTAGCTCTCAAACTCTCGAATGATACAAAGATAATTCAAATGCTCTCAATTGATCTCAATTTCTATGAAATTGCCTATAATGGTGATGCTTTGCAAATGAATTTCTAAGATATCTTATGCTCTCAAAATGACTCTTATTTATAGTAAAATCCCAAGGGTAGGGGGTAGAGTTATTTAAACATGATTTAGCCTTGGTTGAGTCAAAAGCTTTTCAATGTTTTTAAATGGGGGGACAATTTAAATGTTTGTCTCAAAGGTTTGGACAAATACACAAAATTGAGTGGTTGAGATTCAAAGTTGAAATGTGTGATTTAGATTCAACTATTTTGGAGTGATCCATGTGCTTTTGTTCCTCAATTCTCATTGGTTGCTCCAATTGTTGTTGAAAGATATTAGGATTAATTAAATTCCATCAATTAATTAAATTAGCCATGTAAGGGAATAGGTTCAATTTGATTTTTGATTTAAAACTATACAATTAATTGATTAAAATCAATTATATAGTGTTTTTCACCCCTTTAAGCTTGTATTTAATTATTTAATGTCATCATTTGATTTTTCCTTTGATTTAATTGATTTTGTCCAATTTTGATTAATAAATGTCCATTTAAAAATTGATTTGATCCTTTTTTATGCGAATTAGAGCATTTTGTTAAGATTTTGCCAATTTGAATGATTTTAAGCACTTGCCCAATTTTTTATGTCTACAAATGCCCCTCTTTGAATTGATGTTCATAAGAAATTTTTAAGTCCTAATCACTTTTAGGTCCTGATTAACTGATACACAACTAATTTAGGTCCTGATTTGATACCTGATATGATTAATGATACTACCTGATATGATTCAACATTTGATATGATATGCCCCACTGATAATAGTTCAAAATTTTAATGCCCCAAATTCCATGATGTTTGATGCCAATTTTATACTCTTATGATGCCCCCTCAGAAATGAAAATAGATTAATCGCTTGATAGAAGTATTTTTGATGAAATTGATTAATTAATTGATCCAATATGTTTTCATTTATGAAAAAATTGATGATATTCCTGGTTCAACAAATGCCTTGGTTTGATTGATATGTTGATCTAGGTCAATAGGTGAAAAATTACCTCAAAATTAGGTCAAATTAGCATAAATAGGTTGAAAAACCTAAATTTGCCATTCATTTTCACTTTTGACTGTTGAGATTTTACTTTGATCCTGAGATAGCTGATCACGATGGTTGTGCCTATTCGAGAGCATTGGTTCGAGAGAGGTCATCGGTATCAGAGACCCTTGGATTACAGACCTCCTGTGAGTGTTTTGAACCTCTTTCATGCATTTATTACAATATTTTTAGCATTTATTGCATTTATTTCATGATGTAGTTTAAAATTTGTAAAATGTCGCATAGTATATATGAAATATTGCATAGGACCTTAAAACAACACATCTGGGCATTTTAATGATGCCTCCACATAGTTAAATGCCACTTAGCATAGTTAAAAACTTGCCTAATCAATTTTGAAATACCGTGTAGAACTAGGGTTTTAATGCCAATTTATAGATGATATTCCGCATGAGAAACCCTAGGTTTTAAATGATGCCTAGGCATGATAAAATGTCACCTAGAGCTTTAAAATGATGTGTGAAATGTGAAGTACTACGTATGATTGATAAAGTGTCGCATATGTAATTTTCTACACCGCCTAAGGTAAAATGCCACCTCCTAATAGGCAAATGACGCCTATATGATTTTTGATATTTTGAAACTCAAACTTGATTTTATGATAAAATTTGATAACTCTAGATAATTGATTGAATTTCCAAGATAGCTACGTATGTTGTAGTTAAGCGAAACAAGTGATTAGGATATCAGGATAATGGTACCAATGAATGTTTGATTTTTTCAATCTGATAGGATAGAAAAACTGATAGTAGGATACTAATAGGATTGATACTGATAATTCTCTCTCAAGACATAGAGACACAAACAAATGGTACTAGGTTTCATAGGATTGATACTCTTATTCTAATAGGATTGATTGACTTAAAATGATCCACTGATATAGAATACTGATATGATTCCCTTGATTTTCCAAACAGGCACATTTTCGTAAGCTTTACATATGGACCGTTGCATCCTGGGTTATAGATTGATGAAGGGTGCTCCCCTTGATACCACAAACTCATAACAGAAATAGAGAAACAACAACAATATGCAAGAACAGAAAATGGGCTTCTTATTATCTCCACAAATGTGGAATTACAAACTTTCAGAGTTACAATATGCACAGCCACATGGGCATTCCCTTACAATATTCTATAGGAAAAAGCCTCGAATCAATACCCAAATCTACTACCAGAACTATCTCGAACTGCCTAAGACAACACTATAGCCTTCCTTATATAGGCAATTTTCCACCGCCTAGGAAGGTTCCAGAATTTTAGCCAATAAGGCCAACCAAACTTAGAATTATTTTATTTTTCATTTTATTACATCATAGTCGGCTCAAAAAAAATTTTGAAACCCAAAAAAAAATTTTGAAGGAAAATTATTTCCGCCATTTCAGGTGGCCCAACTTTCGGAGACCATAAGTCATCACCCATTGACCCGATTGACTACTATGACCCCATTTTGAAAAGGGCATGAAGCACTCTACAACGCTTGAATTAGCAAGCTTCATTGAGCCAAAGTTTCAACCTCATTCGGGGCCTCTAAAGCCTTCAAAACTGAGTTCAAAGTTTTTGTACCCTGCTGCCAATACCGAAAATTTTCAATATCTTCAAAACTAGACTTGATCCGGCATTGAAACTTTACAGGCAGGTCGATATGACTAAGATGAACCTCCAACTGTGAAACCAGAACATTTTGAGATCATATGACCAACTTACTAAAAATAGAAAGTTTCCATAAATAGTAGCTCTACACAAGATAGCCCTTATTGAAAAGAAAACCATAAATGTTTTTGGGTGATGCAAGATTTCTCTTACACCCAGGATGCTCTTGCATCATAGATCTAGGTCAGGCTTTGACCCCAGTAGAGTACCACATCATTGAGATGTGTGGCTTGAGTTTCCTTCTTGATATCCCATAGTTTCAGCTGAACCGTGGTCTTCTTACAGCTGTGGTAGAGAGATGGTACTCTGACCACAATACCTTTCATTTACCTTTCAGGGAGATGACCATCATGCCAGAGGATGTGTATAGATTGTTGCGCATTTTGACTTAGGGTGAGATGGTATATTATGATTCATTCTATGATAGTACAGTTTGCATACAAGTGTTTGGAGATAACACCATTGATGACAATACTATCATGTGGGCACAGTTTGCTTCATTCCCCACTTTGCTAGCAATTTTGGGTTCTTTGATAGGCGGATTGTTGCTTCCCAACCGGCAAGGTCATGGTTTTTCTATTGGATGGGGTCATATTCTTGAGGATTTTCTTGTGCAGCCTCAGTGTTTTGATTGGGACTCTTGTGTTTTGGCACTTCTATACCATGATTTACATGAGGTGGTGTATAGATCGAGTGCTTCCTTGTCAGCAGGTGCTGTGATTTTACAGTTGTGGGTATGGGAGCATCTTCCCATTACGAGACCATTGTCAGATCGTATCAGACATCATGGTTTTCCTTATGCATTTTTATATAGCGACATAGTTGCCAGCATCATCTAGGAAAGTTAGAGTACTGGTGCCATAGGATTGATGATATGGATCAAGTCATCTAGAGACCTTATCTGGGCTATGAGGGTTGGAGGGAGGATGATGATGAGCTCCCTTATATGTTTTCTCTGCATTGGATGATTGGTTGATCAACCCTTATGATTGATATATTTTTCTTTGGTCGAGTTTCTAGATAGTATGACAAGGTTCAGGATATGTCACAGGGTATGGCCTTGTATGCTCGAGTCCAAGCAGAGTGATCTATGTGGGGTGCTCAAATTGATTTTAAGTTTTCTTGTGACCAGATTGTCAGGATGATGTTTTGTAGATGGGATATTTTAAAGCATGTGACAAATGTTGGTATGTCTGTAGAGTTTAGAGATTGGTGGTCTCAGAACAAATTTTTGAGATTTACCGATCCTGCGGAGCCTATTCTAAACAGAGATGAGCGATCAGAGGATGATGGCAAAGATGATGATGGGGATGATGGTGGCAGACCTAGATGTTGTCACAGCAGACAAATAACTCCTAGAGATATGGGTAGAGGATGAGATGGGCCACATGTATGAGGTGGACATGCCAGGGATAGGGATAGAGATGGCAGGTAGGTACAGTAGAGACCTAGATAGGAACAAGGACCTAGGTTTGTTCATCCTAGAGCTGCATTAGTACAGGGATATAAAAGACAGTAGAGAGTTAGGAGACATGTACATATTTGTGCTACTAGGAAGGTTCCTATCAGATAGGATCCATTGGTTCAGTTACAGCGGGTTGCATTGGCACAATAGGAATAGATTTCGGCACAGCAGGTGCCTCCACAGGTTCCTAGATCACATGACATGGGTCAAACTTCTCAGGCTTCTCCTAGCATGGATACTATATCACAGGATGTAAGGACTTTACAAGTAGGTTTATCAGTAGTTGTTGGTAGATTAGATCAGGTAGTGACTATGATGCAGTAGTTTATGACCATTATGACTCAGAGACCTAGTATTGCTAGCACTAGCCAAACTCCTCCTACACAAGATAGCTCGGGTGACAGGAATCCAGATGGATCAGGTGTTGCTGATGGATCAAGTGGCCCAACAGGATCATGATTATTGATTATGGATCTCCTCATTGATTTTTTATCATGTTATATTTATTGATCAAAACTTGATGTACCACTTTGTTGTTGACATTGTATCTTGCTATACGGATTTGAGAGATCAATTGATGTTATGACATTTATATGACGATATACTTTCCTTGATTCTTTTGATGTGTTGATGTGAGATCATCTTTATATGCAACTATATATGATGTTTATGATGCATTTGCTTTTGATTATGCTATGGATGCAATGTATGTCATATATGATATAGATAGATGGATGCAATGATCATGTAATTTTTGATATGCTTTTCTAATTTTCAATGTATGGATGCAAAATGTGTTATTATGGAAATATGGATATGAATGCAACTATGTTTTTGATTTTTTGATGTATGCAATTCTTTAACTAAATGTATGCAAATGATGAATGATTAATCAATCCTTTCTCTTTTTCTTTTATGATTTCTGATATAAGGATAATGACTAATGAGTAATGCTATGAATGAATGCAAAACATTATCTCACATTTATTGATTTGAACCAAGGATGATGATGTTTAATTGAACCCCCTTCTTTTTCTTGTTTTGATCAAGATGATTAACTGAACCCCTTTTCCCTTGGAAAAATAACTACAAACCATGCACTTAATCTAACATGAAAATGCAATGCAATACAACTAATTGTCACTAGCTTTTAGCAAAGAAATTCCATAGAGAAATATTTTCATCATTGAACATTGTGGAAATGGAAAGAAATTACAACCATCACTGACCACATCTTGATGATATGAATACTGCTTTATATCATCTTTGGTAACACCTTTTAGGAAAATAGTACAACCCTCACTAGTTGAATGACCAACTATGGGAGTATGAATACCAGTTTCAATGGATTCAATGTTGCAAGTGGATTTTGGTATTAAGATATGGAAAATCTAAATAGCCAAGGTATCTATTTGTATAAACAAGCAAAGGTCAATCCTCCACCCTATATGATAGTCCTTGATGGTTAATTGATGACCATGTCATTAGACAAATTCACATAAGTTAATGGATCTCCCTCAAGACAATCACTCAAAGGTAAGAAAAATATTATGTCTCCATCATTTCCAATCTAGTTGAAACATCATCGATTAGCTAAAAAGACACAATAAAAGTCAATTCAATAAAGATCATCGAAAAGAACTTCAAGTGTTTTGCAATGTACCATGATTTTCAAAAATAATTTCCAAACATTCTGATCTTTTAAGTGTTGTCAATTTTTAATCCTGAATAATAAAGTCAATGAAGGCTCAAGGATCAAGTTGTAGGATCAAAATACTTGGGTGTGAACAATGATATCCATCAAAGGTTTAACAAAAATCTCTCTCTTCTGAAGCTCTAATAATTCTCTCTCTGATGTTGTGACCGAATGTAGCAATATTGAATCTGTTTGTACCAAAAATCCAATCCTTTCCTACCCCCAAGTGATAAATGTGATTGTGTGACAAAGTTAGGGAAAATAGGCAATGCAACAATGCAATTGAAAGGTTTTATTATGACTATGCACAAATGATGGATGCAATGAAGATTTACAAGTGAGATGATGGAAATGCAATATGTACACATGCGACTCGGAAAGACTTAAGGGAACAAAAGGTGCTTGATTGCCAAGTTTTCACCTTTTGGGTTTATTTCTCTTTTTCTCTTTTTCATTTTTTTTCCTACCAAGGTGCCTATTGCTAGGTTTTCACCAAGGCACTTTTTTAGCTTTTTCAATTTTTTCTTTTTCTATCCTTTTTTCAATTTTTTTCTTTTTCTTTTTCTTTTTCAATTTTTTTGGATTTTGAACTTTTTCTCCATGTTTTTTATCTTTTTGGTTTTCTCATGTAAAAGAGTGATGCTTGAGTCATCAAATACACACTCATCTGATACTCTTTCTTCTAACACTCTTTCATCTGATTAGGTATGGAACCTCTTTAAATGGATGTTGTTAATGGGCTCTTTTAATTCTTCCCCATCACAATTAGCTAATTTATAAGTTCTCATTCCAAATGAAGAAACAATAATGAATGGACCAAGCCAATTCACTTTCCATTTACCCTTGTTTTCCCTTTCTGCCTGATTTTTAGGGTTTTCTCTTAGCACTAAGTCACCTACTTAAAAGACTCTTGGTTTGATATGCTTATTATATTTTCTTGAAATCCTGTTTTGTAGACTTTCAAATGTTCATATGCTTGAGCTTGATATTCTTCTAAAAATTCCAATTGTTGAAGTCAGGCAACTCTATAATCCTCATTCATTATTAACCCTTGCAATGATACTCTTAGGGATGCAATTTCAACCTCCAAAGGTAGAACAACTTCAGATCCATAAACCAATGAATATGGTGTAGCTCTTGTAGGTGTCTGGATACTAGTTCTATAGGCCCATAATGTCGGGTTGATTTGCACATGCCAATCTCTTCCTGATTTGTTTACCAGTCTTTTCAAGATTTTCAAAATGTTCTTATTTGTAGCTTCAACTTGTCCATTTCCTTGTGGATAGTAAATGGAAGAAGAGTGATGTGTAATGTGGAAAGTATCACAAAGTTCATCCACATCTTTGTTCTTGAATTGTGATCCATTGTCGGTGATGATGGCATGAGGAATACCATATCTGCAAATGATGTGATTGATAATGAACATGGAGATTTGTTTGCCCGTGGCAGTGATCAAAGGAACAGCCTCTACTCATTTAGTGAAGTACTCTGTAGCCGTGATGATGTATTTGTACCCATTGGATGATGATGGATAAATTACTCCAATCAAGTCAAATCCCCATTGATAAAATGGCCAAGGTGTAACAAAAGGATGTAAGTCTTATGCTGGTACATGTATCATGTTGCCATGGTATTGACATTTGTTGCATATTTTAACAAAGTGGAAAGCATCTTTCTCTAAGGTTTTCCAAAAATACCCCATGTGAAGAATCTTCTTAGCTAAGTTTAAACTACTTGAATGCAACCCACAAATGCCCTCATGAACCTCATGTAAAGCTAACTTAGACTCTTCTTCCTCTAGACATCTAATTAAAGTCCCGTCAAGACCCTTACGATACAATGTATCACAAAGAATAATGTAACAGGCTGATTGTCAGCTAAAATTTCATTTTTGGGCTCTGGATTGGTCTAAAGGTAACACTTGGTCTTTGAGATATGTATATATAGGGTCATAGCAAGGTGAGTCATGTCCATTGAGTAGTAAAACAATTTGGGTATCGGGAAGGTCAAATGCCAGTTTTGCCAACTCTTCCACCAAGAATTCATACCTCTCATTCTGATCAGGTTTTTGTAGTAATGAGGCCAAGGTATCCATTGCATCAGCTACTCTGTTCTTCTCTCTTGGAATTTTCTCAAAAGTTATCAAAGCAAAGTACCTTTTCCAAGCATCAATCATTGTCTTGTATGGCATTAGTTTTTCATCTTTGGTATTGTATTCATCACTGACTTGATTGATTACTAATTGAGAGTCTCCATATACTTGTAGCTCGATGATGTTCCATTATAAAGCCATATTGATACCAATGACTAAAGCTTCATATTCAACTATGTTGTTTGTACATGGGAATAATAGTTTGTATGACTTGGGAATAGTATACCCTTCAGGGGTAATCAATAATATGCTGGCCCCAAAACCTCCTTGTGTATATGATCCATCAAAGTACAACTTCCATGTCTTGGCTTCTATGTTGACAATTGTTACATCCAGAAACTCTACTTGAATGGTTTGCGTAGAAATCAATGGATTTTCCACTAAGTGATCTGCTATCACTTGTCATTTAATGGCCTTCCTATCCACATACTCAATGTTGAACTCACTTAATATCATGACCCATTTTGCTATTCTACCCGTTAAGGCAGTTTTGCTAAGCAAGTATTTTAGAGGGTCAATCTTTGCAATAAGCTTCACCTTGAGCATCAACATGTAATGTCTCAATTTTTTTGAAGCAAAGACAACTTCTAGACATGCTCTTTCCATGAATGTGTAGTTCAATTCATACTTGATCAATGTGCGGCTCAAATAGTAGATTTCTCTTTCCTTTCCTTGATCATCTTCTTGCGCCAAAAGAACTCCTAGGGACCTCTTGATTATAGATATGTATAGGAGCAATGGTTTTCCCTTGATAGGAGGCATTAGAATTGGAAAATTTATTAAATAATTTTTCAACAAAGTGAAGGCTTTGTCACATTCTTCATCCCACGTGAAAATGGCATCTTTGTGTAACAATCTTGTGAATGAATGACATTTTTCCGCTAGTTGAGAAATGAACCTTCTTATTGATTGTAGCTTCCCTTGAAGAGACCTCATTTGGCTTATGTTCTTTGGAATTTCCATATCCATTATTGTGTGAAGAACCGAAACTAGCTTCTTCCAAATCCACTTATTTTATTTAAAATATTTGTAGCACTTGCTCAATAAATCTTTTAATTGCAATTTAATAATCAATCTTCACAAAATTCAAAATAATCCATCCAAGACAAATGATATTCCTTGATAATTTAATTGATTCCTATTTCCCATTACAAATAGTATATAAAAGAATTTCAATTAATATAAAAAAACAAAGGCACCTGGCAATCTGAAAATGCTTGTAATTTGTAATGTCTTTCAAAAATATGCCACAATTCTCAAACGCCAAACTGTAGCGGTCACGTAAGAGCCTAGAATTTGTAACGTGACAGTCTGTAGTAATTTTAAAACCTAGCAAGATGATAAACAACCCCTCCAATATTAGTCACGTCAGTAGCTTGTGAAGAAACATGAATCTCCCATAAATGTATAGTGGCACCCTGTGTATTTATAGCTCCAGCATTATTAAATGCAGTCCCCTTATCCTCATGTCAGTAGGGTTTGGGATGTGGTAGCCTCCCTGGTAATGGATGCAACCAGCTGCAAAGATTAACAACTTCCACATGAAAGGGTGATGTCCCCCAATAACTAATGCAAGGTCTGAATGTGTGCTATGGCTGTTAGGGCAAACACAAGCTTGATCCTTTGCATAATTCATACTAATTCCTTAATTGTAGTACCAATAAATTAGACATAGCACAATTCCCAATACAATTTGAACCTCAACAAAAGACAAATTTAGAATCCATGAGAACCCTTCATTTTCCTATAGAATTAAAACTTCATACAAATCCAGTATACCTCAGCACTGGATTCAATTCAGAATCAGAACGAGCTCTCTCCTGGAAGAAGACCAAACTCAAAAAATCTCAAAAGAACTCTCTCCAAAAGCTGAAGACCAAGCTCAAATCCTAGCTTCCAAAGCCAAGTAGAATTCTCACACAACAAAATATCAAATAATCAATCGGTGAACAAAAGTTCTTTTTTGAGTTGTACTTATAGCTTTTTCTGAAAAAGCACAATTTCACTTTCTTCATATTAAAGGCTTTTAAATGAATATTTCACTTTATAACATTAAAGTTATAAAGTACTTAAGTTATTAAATTAAAATACTTTAATTTAATAATGATAACTTTAAAAAAAAAGCCACTGAATCATGTTGACTGAATCAAACTCATTCTCGACACCAGAGCCTCAAATGCCAACTGCCCTACCAGAAATAACCCACTGCCAAAAATAGCTAGCTACTAAAAATAAACTTACTAAAAATAGTAAGTCTCTCAAATTGGAGATTCCCTAAGGCTTGATCCTGAATCATCTAACACTCCATGCAGACACCCTGCTAATCCTGGCCATCCCCAAAATACCACTTACTAAAAATAGCAAGTCGACTGAATTGACCCAAATGAAGAGCAAACCTGATAAACTGAACCCCCAATGTGGAATCACAATACTGGCTCTAACATCTGACCCCCTTTGATCACCAAATTAGCCTATGAGGGTCGTCAAACCAAGCTAATCCCAAAGTCTAAAAAATGGGGACATTACAGTCCTCCCTTCCCAAGATTGCTTGTCCTCAAGCAATCAGGAAAAAATAAACAACCATCACAAACCACCCAGATCCCAAGGATAGTCATGAATAATGTCCCGATCAACCTCATACTCTTGTGAAGAAGCCAACATCATAAACAATACCAACATTAGAAAATAAGAATCTGTACTCAACACCCAAACTGATGATGCTGCAACCGGATCGCCACATGGGAGAAACTCAACCGAGAGTAACTCACACGGGAGTAACTCAACCAACAGACTGGAGTTACTCCCAGTCTCTGAACTAACCAGATCATTGTACTAGTTATAAAAAGGAAGTGTTGAAGAACCAAATGACTGATAGATATCCTAAATGTGAGGATCGAAAGTAAAGCTATAAGTACTCCTCACTATGTACACCCTTGAAAACTGATTAGCTAGGCCTGACTGGCCTCCTGCGCAAACTGCCTAATGAGTCGGTGCATAAATCGAATCCCAAATGTCATTGTCATCATGATCATACATCTCCTATAAGGGATCATCACTAAACTCGAATAGTGGATTGTCATAAGTCATGCCAACTCTAGTCTCAAGAATGTCAGATGATGAGGCCTATCATAAGTACCAGTATGATCAGCTCTATAATCCTGCCTATCATAATCCCCCCTATCATCAACTCACCTATCATCAGCTCACCTGTCATCAGCTCGTGACCTATGTGAGCTTATTGAAACACTACGCACACCTCTATCTCTAGCACCTGGCAATGCAATGCACTGTAAAGTATTTGAAAGTTGTTGCAATGTAGTTGCAACGTGATGCTGACCATTTGCAATATGTCTGAAAGCATCTCTGGCCTCCCTATCCATATCATTTATGGTATCATTCATGTTCTTTATCTATTCATTCTGTGGGCCCTATTCATTATCTTCAGGAGGTGGTGAATTTTTATCCCTACGGGTATAGTACCCTCCTAGTATAAATCTGTCTGCCATTATTTAATTTCATAACCCTTACAAGATGGCAAGATCTTTGCTCTGATACCACTGTGAAGAACCAAAACTGGCTTCTTCCAAATCCACTTATTTTATTTAAAATATTTGCAGCACTTGCTCAATAAATCTTTTAATTGTAATTTAATAATCAATCTTCACCAAATTCAAAATAATACATCCAAGACAAATGATATTCCTTGATAATTTAATTGATTCTTATTTCCCATTACAAATAGTATATAAAAGCATTTCAATTAATATAAAAAAACAAAGGCACTTGGCAATCCAAAAATGCTTGTAATTTGTAATGTCTTTCAAAAAACATGCCACAATTCTCAAACGCCAAACTGAAGCAGTCACTTGAGAGCCTAGAATTTGTAACGTGATAGTCTGCAGAAATTTTGAAACCCAGCAAGATGATAAATGACCCCTCCAATATCAGTCACATTAGCAGCTTGTGAAGAAATGTGACTCTCCCATAAATGTATAGTGGCACCCTGTGTATTTACAGCTCCAGCATTATTAAATGCAATCCCCTTATCCTTACGTGAGCAGAGTTTGGGACGTGGCAGCCTCCCTGGTAATGCACACAACTAGCTACAAAGATTAACAGCTTCCACATGAAAGGGTGATGTCCACCAATAACTAACGCAAGGTCTAAATGTGTGCTACGACTATTAGGGCAAACACAAGCTTGATCCTTTGCATAATTCATACCAATTCCTTAATTGCAGCACCAATAAATCAGACATAGCACAATTCCCAATACAATTCAAACCTCAGCAAAAGACAAATTCAGAATCCATGAGAACCCTTCATTTGCCTATAGAATTAAAACTTCATACAAATCTAGTATACCTCAACACTAGATTCAATTCAGAATCAAAACAAGCTCTCTCCTAGAAGAAGACCAAACTCAACAAATCTTAGAAGAACTCTCTCCAAAAGCTGAAGACCAAGCTCAAACCCTAGCTTCCAAAGCCAAGTAGAATTCTCACACAAAAAAATATCAAATAATCATTCGGTGAATGAAAGTGCTTTTTCAAGTTGTACTTATAGCTTTTTTTGAAAAAGCACAATTTCACTTTTTTCATATTAAAGGCTTTTAAATGAACATTTCACTTTATAACATTAAATTTATAAAGCACTTAAGTTATTAAATTAAAATACTTTAATTTAATAATGTTAACTTTAAAAATAAAGCCACTGAATTCTGCTGACTGAATCAAACTTCTTCCCGACACCAGAGCCTCAAACACCAACTGCCCTGCCAGAAATAACCCACTGCCAAAAATAGCTAGCTACTAAAAATAGACTTACTAAAAATAGTAAGTCTCTCAAACTGGAGATTATCTAAGGCTTGATCCTGAATCATATGACACTCCATCTGGACACCCTGCTAATCTTATCCATCCCCAAAATACCACATACTAAAAATAGTAAGTCGACTGAATTGACCCGAACGAAGAGCAGACCTGATAAACTGAACCCCCAGTGTGGAATCCCAATACTGGCTCTGACATCTAACCCCCTTTGATCACCAACCTCACCACTAGGAGACTTCGTACATGCCTTGGTCCTATCTATGGGGACATTAAATATTGCTTGAACCTTTTTGGGATCCAATTCAATGCCTTTTGCGAAAACTATGTAGCCTAACAATTTTCCGAATTGAACACCAAAGGCACATTTTTTTGGATTAAGCCTCACTTTGAATTTCTCCAAATGTGTGAATATCTTTTCCAAAATTTGAAAGTGGTCTTCTCTTTGATGTGGCTTTGCCAATATGTCATCCACATAATCTTCTAGGAAGGTGTGCATCGTATCATGGAAAATAGTGGTCATCGCCCTTTGGTAAGTAGCTCTGGCATTTTTGAGGCCAAACGGCATTACGTTCCAACAAAAATTACCCCAAGGGCATGTGAACACTATATTTTCTTGGTCTTTCGGTGTAATTTTACTCTGATTGTATCCTCTAAAACTGTCCATCAATCAATACATAGAGTGCCCAACTGTTAAGTCCACTATTGCATCTATGCTTGGAAGTGGGAAGTCATCTTTGGGACATGCAAGGTTCAAGTCTCTAAAGTCCATGCATACGTGAATGGATTTGTCATGCTTGGTTACTAGTACAATATTGGATATCCATTCAGCATAGGCAATTGATCTTATGAACCCCACCTTCAACAATTTCTCCAATTCTACTTTGACTAGGAGAGCTATATATGGGTGCATCTTTCTCAACTTATGCTTGACAGGTTTAACCCCTGGTTTAACATTCAAATGGTGCATGATGAAGTTAGGATCCAATCCCGGCATGTCGGCATAAGACCATGCAAAGTTCACTTGTTTTTTCTTGGAAAAACTTGATAAAATCCTTTCTTTCTAAAGGTGTAAGTGAAGCTGCTAGGTGTATGAATTTAGGATCCAATTATGTTCCAATGTTGACCTTTTCTATTGGCTCTATAAGAATCGGTGACCTTTCTTCCTCATGTTCTAGTAGGGTATCCAACCTCTCTTCCTTTGGTGCCACAATTGGGTTTTCACCATAGGAAACATCCTTTATCTTTACTTTTTTTGGTTCTAGTGCTGCCACATGGTGGTTTTCACCACTAGAACTTTTCATTTTTATTTTTTTTTCATTTTTTTTGTTTGGATTAAGAGGTTGGACCCCCGTTGTTCTCATCATGTTTAGATTAAACTCATTGGTGAAAGAGGGCTCAACCGCATTTAAGTATTGGGTCATCACTTGGTCATTTGGAAAATATAGTAGGTCACTTGTTTCTGTTAGTTCCCAATCAATAAGGTCAGGATGCATCAAGGATAGTGAGTCAATGGGAAAAGTGTCATGAGTTGGGTTTAAGGACATGACCTCATTGGATCGTTCATACATTGTATCAATAAGGTCAATAACATGAGCTTCCTCAAGATGGTCCATGGAAGAAGGATCGAAGTCCTCTTCACTTGAGTCCTCAAAGACTTCTTCAAGAGAGAAAACATCCAGGGTAAACCTACCATATGAATCATCCCACCACAAAGGTATATAAGGTTCACCTACCCACTAATAATTATGTTCTTTCCCTATGGGAAGTGTCTTTGGATCTTCATTAATTTGAGTATGTTCTTGAGTGTTTTCTTGAATATTGTCCTCTAAGAATTCTATGGGAAAGAACGCATGTGGGTTAAAATTAACATTCAAATCACTTTCCCACAAAGGTATCCGAGGTTCCCTTACCCATGAATGAGTAACCCTATGTTAGATTCTTGTAGACCGGGCTGTATGTATGTAGAAGGTGTCTCTAAATATTCACTATCTTGAATTTTTACTTTAGGGACATTAGCAAAAGAGTGTATTTCCATGATTTCTTTATCATGGCATGAGTCTTCGGATAAAGTTTCCCACTCATATTCTCGGGAGTCATCACTATCAACATCAAATTCCATCGTGTTCACTTGTGGATATGAATCATGCATGGGGCTGGAACTTTCTCCTCTGTGCTGGTAACCTACCCCTGATTTTTCTTCTTTTGACCTCCAAGAAGGTTCAATAGGCTCTAGCAAACCTTTATTTCTTTTACCTAAGGGTCATCTTCCCTTATACCCCATTTTTTGCATTATTTCAAACCCTTTTCCATATTGGTCGGTTTGAATGTTAATGTGTTGAATTCTCTCCATGGGGGTATTTGAGGTATCATTTTCATCTTGATAGAGCCATTGGAGAACTTCATCTTCTTCTTTGTCAAATGTTGACCTGTCACTTTCTCTTACAAAATAAGAGTTATATTTGTGAGGAAGATATTCCTTAGAAGGTTTCCCGTGTGTTCTTGGAGATGTAGGTAAATCGAATAGGGAAACAGAGTATTCCCCTACTCCCTCGGAACCAATTCTAAATTGTTTTTCAAATGTGTGCATCATTTCATTCATTTTTTTGTAATGATCCTCTTTAGCTTTGTCTTTCTCCTCTTTGGTGGGTTTGAAAAGTTGTACTTCTGGTATAGATGCTTTATCTAAATTTTCATTTGAATTTGGACCCCCATAACTTACTTTCTCCTTTCCTTTAGTTGATGTAGTTAAGTTAGTTAGAGGAGGGTTTGAAGTAGAAGTAGCGCTTAATGTTAACTTAGGACCATCCACTTTAATGTCTTCAATGGTAGCCCTTGGAATAATCCCTTCTCTGTTATGAGGAATAAATAACTCGTGAATCAGCTTTAGTGCATTGCAATATTGGAAAGCATTTGAATACCCTCCAATTGTGATTTCCTCACCCATGTATGGAAATTTTATACATTGATGATACGTGGAAGGAACTGCTTGCATCTCATGTATCCACGGCCTCCCCAATAGAATATTATAAGTTAATTTCATATCTAAGACTTGGTATTTTGTGTCCTTTTTGACAGGTCCAACTTGAATGGGCAATATAATCATGCCTTTCGAAGACCTCTTTGCCTCATCATAAGCTTTTATGGTAATCTCTTTGTAGGATCAATACATGACTCAGATAATCCTAAAGACTTGATAAGGCTCAAAGTACAAATATTAAGACTAGCTCCCCCATCTATGAGAGCTCTCTTGACCCTATGTCTTTCAATCAAGACTTCTATATGCAGTGGTAGATTTTGGGGATGGGTGATGAACATGTCATCATGGTCTAAAAATGAAAGACAATGCGGTGCGATGAGGTTCCCTACCATATTCTGAAACTTCTCCTCTTCCAAGTTGATATAAACATTAGTTTCCACTAGAGATTTCTCTAAGATCTCCTTGTGATTTGGATATAATTTTAATAACTGCAAAATAGAAATTTATGCTAGAGTCTTTTGTAGTTGGTCTACTAAACTATATGGCTTTGTTTTTGTAGACAGTTGTTTAGCCAAAATGTTGGATTGCAGAGGACCAATAGGTTTTGGATTAACCCCTTGTAGGGTAATCCTTGAATTCTTCCCTCTAGTGATAGCATTTAATGTTTCTTCTTTGGGTTGTTCCTTGATCACAATAGTATTTACAACATGCTCATCCTTGGATAATGTATTGATAACATCATCATAATGAGGAGGAAAATTGATATTGTTGTTGCTTTTCTTATTCCCATTGGACGGTTCACCTTTCTCATGGTTATAAAAAGGTTGTTTAAAGGTTGTGTGATCTTCATTAATTTGAGGCCCTTCTATAGTGATCACACCATTATCAATCATATCTTGTACCATTTTCTTCAGCTGTAAACAATCATTTGTGGTATGTCCTCTATTTCGGTGGTATTCACAATGACTATTCTCACTCCACCAGTTGATCTTGTTTTGTGGCTCATAGGCTTGAGGTCTAGGTAGATCAATGATCTTATTAGTAGTGAGGTTCCTCAATGCCTTCTCAAGAGGTTCACCCAAAGGTGTGAATGTTCTCTTGGGAGATGGTGCCAAGAACTACTTAAACTTGTTACCTCCTTGATTGTTCCCAAAGTTGCTGCTATTGGTATTGCTATTGAAAGACACTTTGGGAGCCTGATTTGCATTGTTCACCTGATTAGGTATTCTTGTGAGATCAAAAGGATTCACTTTTAAATTATTATCATCAACGACACCATCATTGACCACTCCTTTATTGTTGTTCTTCAACCCAAACAAATTATAGTTGTTAGAAAAGTTCTTATTTTAGTTGTTATGATTGTTGTTGGAGGTATTGTTATTTTAATTCTTATTGTCCTTGTAAAGTTTTAACTCTCCACTCTTAACTAATACCTCCTCTGTAGTCACTCCATTTTTTATAAGATCTTGGAAGGTCTTAGGACATTGCATTCTCAACTAATAATTCATCTCATTACTCAAGCTATTGATAAAGATATCCATTTTTTCTTTTTCTGGTACACTCCAAGGGTATCTAGCAAATACCGTCCTCCATCTTTGTAGGAAAATTAGGAATCCTTCTCCTTCTTGTTTCTTGGTATTACATAAGGTGATCATTGTAACTTCATGTTTGAATGCCAGCTCTTCAAAAGTTTGAATGCCGGAATGTAATTTAGAAAACAATTCCATGGCCATACCTCCAAAACGCCTAGGAAATAATCTTATTAAATAAGTTGTATCATGCATGAACTCTAAGCTCAATGCACAAAATTCCCGTAGATGATCTTGAGGATCAGATGTTCCTTCGTATTTGTCATACTTAGGAAATACTATGTTGATAGGGAATGGTACCATGACTAGACTCTTGTCAAATGGAAAAGGACATAATGCTTCTATTGAAAAGGGTTTTGGAGCCCCACTTTGCTTTATTGTGTCCAATTGCATTTGAAATAACTTAAATTGTTTATTCATGATATTGATCAGGCTCTCTTCAACTTCTGGTTGCTTAAGTTGATTAACATCATAGTCACAAGGAAGTTTAAGACCTTCTCAGGCTAGGTCTATAAAATATTTCTCCTTGTCTCTTTCCAATGCTTTCTCCATGAGTTTTAAGAAGTACAGGCTTTGCATAGCTTCACTAACCTTTTCATCAGTTGCATCATCAGTGATTGGTTCACCATTGCCCCTGTTATTATTATTGTTAATCCCTTGACTATTAGGGTCTATTCCTCCATTGTTGTTATTTGACCTTGGTTTGTTTGGGTCAATACCTCCATTGTTGGTCTGATCTGAACCTAAGTTGCCTGAAAACATCATGTTATTTTCTACTTCTTTGGTGGGTTCTTGTGGTATTCTTGGGATGGTAAAAGTATCACTCAGGAAAGGAAGCTCTTGCCTTAGATAAGTTTTTTTTACTTGCAAGGTTTTCTTTACGTAATATGATCAAGTGAAAGTTGTCATGAGCATACAAGCTCTTGGATATGGGCTTGATCTTACTTGCTTGTGGCCAAATCCTTATAAAATTTTCAAAATTTCTCAAAACCAAGATTTCTGACCAGGCAGGATACTGGAACAAATAAAACAGCCAAAAGGGTATCTAAATATGAAATCAAAAATTTTTGAAACCCTCGGGAAATGTTCACTATTTTCCCTTTTTTAATTTTGGTTGTCACTTGCCTATGTGTAGGTGTGACTTTAAGTTTAGTACGCGGTGACTGGAATATTCTTAGGCGGCACTATGCAGGTAAGTAGGCAACTTTTGGTTATTGATAAGCATGATTTAAATTTTTCTAGGCATCACTTAAACTATCACAAGCGTGACTTCATTATTGATAGGCATTTTATAAATAATCACAGGAGTGACTTTACTGTGCATACGTGGTTTTTCTCTATGTGCAGGCGGCACTTTGCAGACCAGGTTGTAAATTTCAAATTTTAAAAGTTGTAAGATCAGGTCTATAGAATATTCTTGCTTGAAAATGAAGTACAAATGCAACACACACATCAAGTTTGCACCATATCCCTAGAACCACACTAAAAGTGTATGATCTCAGTCATTTTTCACAAGTATCAACAAGAATATCTTCCAAGAAAACTACCTAGAGTCATATTTGTCTTTTACAACATTTGGCTCTACAAGGTAGCTTACTACTTATCAAGATTTAATGAATACTTCCATTCTAAATCATGTCAAATTCTTTTTCCCACTTGCGGGCTTCCCACACGCAAAAAAGCACGATTTGGCACAATCCAAAAGGACTACTAGAGGAAGTGAAGAAACTTGCACACAACCTAGTCACTCCCCTATTAAGGAAGAGTTTATTTTTTTATAGTGGGTTGGATAGTATTGCGGCTAAAGTGATTGTCTCCCACTTGGGTCATTCCCTCTCACCATCCTCGTAAGGAAAATCTCGGGAGGCAGGCCCTCTATTGCTCTATTTTAACTAGCATGTATAGAAAAGCAAGAAATTGAACTTAGTTCAACAAGTTTGGGAATTTGGTTCACTTAGAAAGTGAAGAGCATATCCCTATTGTTGTTCTTTGTTCCAAACACTTAAATCAGATTTTGTTCTTTTTCAATCTCTTGACAAGGAAATTCTTAATAAACGAAGCGTTTGGTTAATTCCTCCCTTCCTTTCTACCAAATTGAACTAACATGTTTAGCTTTTTGATCCACTTTAGAAAATGGAGAGCATATGCCTAATGCTTGTTCAATTTGAAAAATAGTAAGGTTTCTATATTAAGCTAGATTCAATGAAAAGCCACAATTTAAGCAAATGCAAGCTTGATTTGATGAATACCTCTTTTTGTAGCTAGCAAAGGCTAGGTGCTTTTATGAGGTTTTTTGGCTTCTTAATTTGCTCACTCACCTAGTGGCGATCATTCCTGCTCCCTCCAAAAAGTTAGTCAACAAAGCCATACAAAATGAGGGTAAACAAAAAGGAACAAAGTGAAATTGCTATTAAGTGTTTTTTAAAAGATTTTTCAAAGAAATTTCAACAACTTAATGCAAGCAATTTTAATCCAAAGTAGGGAATTTATTCTTGTAAGTGTCTAACACTTTAATGTAATGAGCATACAATTTCTCTTCTAATCCCAAACTTTCTAAAATTGCAGCACTATGAATCTATTTATCACGTTTAATTTGGATTCTTACCTCTTTGCTTGCTTGAGTGACTCTGCTTTCTAGTTTCTTGACTTTCCTGTGTTTGCTCATCTGTAGGAAAAACATAGACAGAGAGTAAGAAAATAGAAATTAACAATCTGACAGCAAATTTAAGCAGAACATACTAAGCGTCATTTATCAGCTAAAGCATGTCAATTAACAATTAGCATGATGAACTTTAAAATTCATAGGCATCACTTTCCAGTGACTCAAGTGGATTTTAAAGATCAATAAGCATGACACTTTAACTGACAGGCATTAAAAGCATTGAAAATTATGTACGAATAAGTATTCAAAGTGGAAAATAACAACTACTAAGCGTCAATTAAAGAATACTAGGCATGACATATCATAGTAAATTGTGCAGTAGAAGTCATCACAAATGGAAAAGTTTAGCTGATAGGCATTAGTTCTCTGATCACGGGCATTGCTTTACGCTTGCAAGTGTAACACTTTATCTCACAAGTGTCAAAGAGAATAAAAGATAGAATAGAAGGAATCACTCAAGCGTTAGTTAACTATTGTCAAGCGTTGGTAGAATGTTGATACGCATCATTAAATCCTTCATAGGCATCATTTCTCCTATTTTCTACAAAAATTCATGGAAAAGTGAAGACAAAAACACACAAAACTTGATGAAAATGATAAAAATGAGGCTCAAAGCCCCACAGTGGGTGCCATTTGTGTGTGTATGTTTAACACCTTCATGAAATTAGGATAATCAACTACAATTCTAGAAAAATAAAATATAAATTTAAGCTAAGAATTGAAATTAACATCCATGACATCTCATGGTTCTCTAACTAAGTTTGGTAAGTGAAGCTATCAGCCTATTCTCCACTAGTGACAATCCTAGAATGAGAAATATGATAGTACAATGCTTAATCTAGCCCTCAAACTCTCAAATGATACAAAGATAATTCAAATGCTCTCAATTTCTATGAAATTGCCTATAATGGTGATGCTTTGCAAATGAATTTCTAAGATATCTTATGCTCTCAAAATGACTCTTATTTATAGTAAAATCCCAAGGGTAGGGGGTAGAGTTATTTAATCAAGATTTAGCCTTGGTTGAGTCAAAAGCTTTGCAATGTTTTTAAAAGGGTGGACAATTTAAATGTTTGTCTCAAAAGTTTGGACAAATAGACAAAATTGAGTGGTTGAGATTCAAAGTTGAAATGTGTGATTCAAATTCAACTATTTTGGAGTGATCCATGTGCTTTTGTTCCTCAATTATCATTGGTTGCTCCAATTGTTGTTGAAAGATATTAGGATTAATTAAATTCCATCAATTAATTAAATTAGCCATGTAAGGGAATAGGTTCAATTTGATTTTTGATTTAAAACTATACAATTAATTGATTAAAATCAATTATATAGTGTTTTTCACCCCTTTAAGCTTGTATTTAATTATTTAATGTCATCATTTGATTTTTCCTTTGATTTAATTGATTTTGTCTAATTTTGATTAATAAATGTCCATTTAAAAATTGATTTGATCCTTTTTTATGCGAATTAGAGCCTTTTGTTAAGATTTTGCCAATTTGAATTATTTTAAGCACTTGCCTAGTTTTTGATGTCTACAAATGCCCCTCTTTGAATTGATGTTCGTAGAGCATTGATTCAAAGAAATTTTTAAGTCCTGATCACTTTTAGGTCTTGATTACCTTATTTAGGTCTTGATTTGATACCTGATATGATTAATGATACTGCCTAATATGATTCAACATTTGTGTGTGTATGTTTAACACCTTCATGAAATTAGGATAATCAACTACAATTCTAGAAAAATACAATACAAATTTAAGCTACTACTTGAAAAATAAGGCCCATGCCTTGATTTATTGATTTGGCAGGTCATATATGCAAATAGGACTTACAAGAGCAAGTTGAACAAGATGGAAAAGTGTTGTTGTTGATGTGAGTTTTGTTCCACTACAACATGAAAAATTGAATACTTAGTATCAACCATCCCTATCACTTATCCACCTCCTTGTATGGATTTGTCATGTTTTTGTCCTTGCTTTGTGTCATTCTCCAGTCTTGGAGTCTACTTCCAAAATAAGGCCCATGCCTTGATTTATTGATTTGATAGGTCATATATGCAAATAGGACTGACAAGAGCAAGTTGAACAAGATGCAAAAGTGTTGTTGTTGTTGATGTGAGTTTTGTTTCACTACAACATGCAAAATTGAATACTTAGTATTTCAAGATGAAACACCAAATCTCCAACTCTCTCTTGAATAAGGATGATCATATGCTAAAGAATGTATCAGGATTGTGTGATCAAATGAGACAACCTCAAGGTTCCTTCTTAATTGTGGAATTTACTTAGTTTTATGATGTGATATGTTGGTTATCACAAAGGGACTTACATTGTTCATTCAATGGATACCAACTTGAGTGATGAATGTCATCTTCATTTGATGTCCATCTTGAGTGTTGAATGAAATCCTTGTTACCCCCCTTTGATGCTTCCTGTAAGAACCCCAATAGTTTCTAACCAATGCAATTGATGATGTTTTCTTGAATTTTGAAATTTTTTGCAATGTGAAAGTTATACAAATGAAGCAAATTGCAAGTACAATGAAATATAACTAATTAATGACAATTATGTCACTTATGTTACAAATGTAATGTATTTATATTTTTACCCAATAGTTCAAAATATACAACCATATGACAAGTACAACAATACTTTGCAAAGATTCATACCCGGAATGAAGAATTCACCATTTATTTGTAAATCTGGGAACAAATGGTGACTACTGTAGCTTTTTTCAGATTATTGAATATTTATTTAGATCTGAAAATGTATAATTTCTACTCCTTAAAAGATAACACGGCCTCTATGTTTATTATGGCAGCTTCCTTGGATAATTATTGTTCACAAAACTCTTTCAATCTACAATTAAATGTCTTCAAATTGACCCCCAAATGATCAGATAAAACCCTTGTAAATGTACAAACCTCTGAAAGGATGCTGTAGAACAATGGCTAGCACAACCAAAAATCTCAGTGCAATCTTTCAACACCTCAAAGCTGAGTAATAATGGCCTCCAAACTTGTAATGTCTCCTTGAAACCCTTGCTGGAGAAACTCATAAAATTCATCAAGTATCAAAGCACAAAAAAGATCAATTCCATATCTGAGAATGAGCTCTCAAGTCCCTTTTTATTCTTTGTTGTGAGAGCTCAAACAGATTCCTTACTAATGTGGGATAAAAGATTACTTTTTTTACTCCAATATTTTTATTAATACATTGGCTTAAGCTTCCATTAAATAATTGAATAAATGGCCCCTTCCAATAATGACTCAACCCTCAACTTAAGTGAAATTATAAAGTTAAATTATAACTTTATAATATATATGTCTTGAGGTCATTTTGCATTCCAATGTGCTTTAAGATTAGGGGATTAAACTTCATACTTGACCCCCTTTTCCTATTTCACAACATACAAAAAATTGGGGATAAAATTGACTTTAATATTTTGGCTCCAATTTTTCGCCATCCATTCCCTCACTTCTTTCATGCTTAGGTTTTCCCCAATAACTTTCTAGATTAATCCATGTAATTAGTCTAAAGAACTAGCTTCTTTGTCCATTGTGGCCCATATATCAATTTAACATAAAGTTGGTGATGGGAGCAATACATTTTCTATTTTTCGTGTATGTTGTCTTTCTGAAGCTTGCTTTCATTGCCAGAAAAATTGGCAACTGTTGAGGGGTATTTGGTTAAGTCCTTTGATATATTCTAGCAAATAAATATTTATGTTTTTCTATTGCTTTGAAACTTATCTTATTAGATTTATTTGTATTATTCACTTCACAAGAATGAAGTGGTGATATTGCTATCAGGATTCAACTATGTAGTTTTTTGAGTCAAACTCATTGACCCATGATTCATGAGTAGTGGTTCATTGCTATCAGGAATGAAGTGGTTTTTTATTTTTTTCATAATTTTTTAATAAGAATTCTTGTTTGGATTATAACATTTTAATATAATGTTCTATAATATTTTTCTTCTTCACATATTTTATTCTTTTAGGTTTATAATGAGATCACAATATCAAGCATGTCGATTGATGTTTTTGATAATTTAATATATCTTTTACTTTAGGTAAAAATATATCTTATAAATCTATAGAATATTTTTACTTGGAATATTATTAGCTAAGGTGGGAATCTAGGATGTTTTATGTGACGAGATATATAATTATATTAATGTTGGGTGCAGTGAAAATTTAGGACAAGATCTAGACATATTTTTAAGGATTCCTTCTATGCATGTATATCTATATCAACCTAGTCCAATCCTCATTTTAATAAACAATTTATATTGATTCTAATATTTCAAGTGTTAGTAATGATATTATTTTTAAGGTTAAAATAATTTTCTATAAAAAAGAGGACAAGTCTTATCAATGGATATGAATTATGATCACATAATTTTCTATTAAAATGTTATAATGCTTTTTTCTTTAAAAACATATTCTTGTTTACTTTTTCTTTCATGTCATTTACAATGTCAACTTTTGAGTTTCTAGGTTCATTTACAAGACATTATACTTATGGAGTTTTCATTATATCTTTAGTGCGTTACAAAAAATTATCATCCTTATCAATCATTCCATTTATACTAAATTGAGTTTTTTTCATCTTATTCTTTTAAAAACATCATGAAGACTTATTTGAGAATCACATGACTTATTTGAGAATCACATCAATATGGTATTATTTTGTATTTTTCCATAAGTGTTGTTTTTTCCCCTCTTGATTTGCTAAATATTTTCATCTCCCCATTTTCTCCATTAATACACTAATTTTTAAACAAGACATCCTCTTAAGATTCTTTGGTTATTGTAAAACTTTGCATCCACCACAAATACCACACTTATAGATCACACATATCCCAAATTCTATGTGATGTTATAGAAGTTGAAATATACTAATTATGCTACTACTTGTAGTAGTTTTCCCATAGAATAACCAAAACCTCCCCCCAACTCCCCCCCCCATCCCACGACTTTCATTAAAAATTAAAAAGTTTTGATACTCAATACAAAGGAGCTTGATTCTTGAGGTCACTAGTGCAATTGGTAGGACACGAGAAAATAAATTAAGACATGAACATGGATACCAGTGTTTGTGTCTAAGAGCATTGAAATTGGTTTGACACTTTTCAAGTATCTACAACCATCCTAATTCTATTTTTAACATTGTGTTTTTATCCAAATGCTTTTATCTATTTTTCATTAGTTTAATCATTTTCTATCTCCATTTTCAATTCACGTAATTTATTATATTTGAATAGATCTAGTTCTTATAATTTTTATAAAATATATTTTAAACTATAATAATGTTTTATAGAGTAATCACGTAAAGTAATTTACTCTTAAAAGCATTTAGAGACGAGATTTATTTGTTAGTTATTCTATATAATGATAATAGAAGATCTGCTTGGCTAAAATTTATATAGATAGTTGAATCCATTAAAATTTGATTACCATACTACTAATATATATTGTGTTCTATAGTCAATTAAAAAAAATGTATCTAAAATCTTAGTATTAATAATGGTGTTTGGACTATAATATCATAAATTATATTTTAAAGGAGATTTCATCTTCATATATTTATGTGTTTTAAAGTTTATAATAAGATTACAATATCATATGTAAATTAATACTTTTGTTGATTTAATATATCTATATTTTACATAAAAATATTTTTGTCCATTATGGCTTACGAATCAATTTCACATAAAGTTGGTGATGGGAGCAATACATTTCCTATTTTTTCATGTATGTTGTCTTTGTGAAGCTTGCTTTGATTGCCAAAAATTTTAGCAACTGTTGAGGGGTATTTGGTTTTCTCCTTTGACATATTCTAGCAAATAAATATTTATTGATGATGTATGCTTTTCTATTGCTTTGAAACTTATCTTATTATATTTATTTTTATTATTCACTTTATGGTTTATTCACTTCACATGAATGGAGTGGATTTTTTTTTCATCATTTTTTTATAAGGATTCTTGTTTGGATTATAACATTTTACTATAATGTTCTATAATATTTTTCATCTTCATATGTTTTTGCTCTTTTAGGTTTATAATGAGATCACAATATCAAGCATGTTGATTGATGTTTTTGTTGATTTAATATATCTTTTACTTTAGGTAAAAATATATCTTATAAATCTACAATATATTTTTACTTGGAATATTATTAGCTAAGGTGGGAATCTAGGATGTTTTGTGTGACGAGAAATATAATTATATTAATGTTGGGTGTAGTGAAAAGTTAGGACAAGATCTAGACATATTTTTAAGGATTCCTTCTATGCATGTATATCTACCTCAACCTAGTCCAATCCTACTAATTTATTTAAATAATTTATATTGATTCTAATTTTTCAAGTGTTAGTAATGGTATTATTTTTAAGGTTAAAATAATTTTCTATAAAAAGGGGACAAGTCTTATCAATGGTTATGCATTATGGTCACATAATTTTCTATTAAAATGTTATAATGCTTTTTTATTTAAACACAAATTCATGTTTACTTTTTTCTTTCATGTCATTTACAATGTCAACTTTTGAGTTCCTAGGTTCATTTACAAGACATTATACTTATGGAGTTTTCATTATATCTTTAGTGCGTTCCAAAAATTTATCCTCCTTATCTTGTTGGCATAACTGATGTAGTGATGGTACAGATTCGGTATTGTAATGATCAGTTATTGTGTTGTCATTGATGTCAAGTATTGACCTAGTGTTCCTAGTATGTTGCCAAGTATGAGAGAAAGATGAATAGTATATTGTAAGTGGTTTTAGTGGTCTTGATCCTTACAGAAGACTTTGGGATGTCTATAGATGTTAAATTTATGATTGCATATGTTGAGGTTAAGATTTGTGTAAGTTATGATTGATTGAAGTCTGACAGGGCAACTGCTAGAGTAGTCTGTGATAGGAAATGAGTGGTTTGATCAGTTTTTCAAATCTATGATGAGTTAGCCAGTGCAATCATAGGATGATAATATTGACTATGTGATGATGCTATGGTTATGATTGTGACTAATTTGGATGACCAGTAAGCATGTTTGTGGTTACAAAAATTGTTTTAGTGAAATGTGACAATGTTCTTGAGCTACCGATGGTAGATCTTCTATTGGTGACCGATAATTGAGTTATGATGAATCATTTGTGTTTTAGCTATCATACTGATGTGTCTCAATTCATTTGTGGTGATGTTTTTGCATTACATTGATCGAGGTAGACATTTTATCAAGATGAAGGTTGAGTTGGTCAAAACATGTTTGACTATTCTTGATAAAATAAATTGTAAGGATCTATCCTTTGGATAACCTATTTGGTAAAGATGATTTTTATATTGGGATGTGTTTTTTGGTGTGATCTCTCTAAGCTCGAAGATTGAAAAAGTGATTTCATATGTGTTGGATGATTTTTTAGGGCAGTGGAAGGATTAAGCCTTGAGCAGTGATATTTATATCATGAAATCAAATATTTGTGTTTGTAGATCATGACTGTGATGGTGCAGTCAATCCAGGGTATTACATAGTTGTCTGAGGAGATAATGTATGTGTTATAGTGGATCTGATCAAGCAAAGGAGTTTATATTCTATATCACAAGACCCTAACAGGTTTCTTATTTGTAAATCCCTTAATTGGGTAGATCCTGACATATCTTATTTGTAAATCTCATAATAGAGTGGCTCATTAACTTGAGTTTGAAATCTCCTAACAAAGTTACTCCTAACAAGGAAAATATCCTAACAACCCTAGAGGTAAATCAGGCATAGTTGGGTGGCACTTAACAATGTCATTGTAAACTCCTAATAGGGTTAAGCTCCTAACAAGGCATACTTCAAAAGAGTACATTATTTGTGGGTCATCATTCCCACCGTGGTTTTCACCCATTTGGGTTTCCACATGAAAATATTTGTTTTATGTGATGGTTTTGTTTATTTGATTAAGTTTCATTTGCTTATCAATCGGTAAACTTTTGAATGTTGATTTTAAGTTAAAGAAGTGGAAATTTGTAGATATCTTAGATTATTGATTCGCCCCTCCCCTCCCCCTGCCCCTCCATCTCAATAATCTTGGACCCTTAGGACTAACATATCTTTCATTCTATTTATACTAAATTGAGTTTATTTCATCTTAATATATTAAAAATGTCATGAAGACTTATTTGAGAATCACATCAATATGGTATTATATTCTATTTTTCCTTAAGTGTTGTTTCTTCCCCTCTTGATTTGCTAAATATTTTTATCTCCCCATTTTCTCGTAGGACACAAGCAAATAAATTAAAACATGAACGTGTATACCAATGTTTGTGTCTAAGAGCATTGAAATTAGTTTGACACTTTTCAAGTATCTACAACCATCCTAATTCTATTTCTAACATTGTATTTTTATCCAAACACTTTTCTTTATTTCACATTAGTTTAATCATTTTCTATCTCAATTTCCAATTCACATGATTTATTATATTTGAATAGATCTAATTCTTATAAGTTTATAAAATATATTCTAAAATCTAGTAATGTTTTATAGAGTAATCGCGTAAAGTAATTTACTCTTAAAAGCATTTAGAGACAAGATTTATTTTTTAGTTATACTATATAATGATAATAGAAGATCAACTTGGCTGAAATTTATATGGATAGTTGAATCCATTAAGATTTGATTACCATGCTACTAATATATATTGTGTTCTATAGTCAATTAAAAAAAATTGTATATAAAAGCTTAGTATTAATATTGGTGTTTGGACTATAATATCATAGAATTATATTTTAAAGTAGATTGCACCTTCAAATATTTATGTGTTTTAAAGTTTATAATAAGATTACAATATTAATATGTAAATTAATCTTTTTGTTGATTTAATATATCTATATTTTACATAAAAATATTTTTGTCCATTGTGGCTCAAATATCAATTTCACATAAAGTTGGTGATGGGAGCATTACATTTTCTATTTTTTGTGTATCTTGTCTTTGTGAAGCTTGTTTTGATTGCCAAAAATTTTGGCAACTATTGAAGGGTATTTGGTTAACTCCTTTGACATTCTAGCAAATAAATATTTATTCATCATGTATGCTTTTCTATTGCTTTGAAACTTATCTTATTATATTTATTTTTATTATTCACTTTATAGTTAATTCACTTTGTAGGAATGGAGTGGACTTTTATTATTTTCATCATTTTTTTATAAGGATTCTTATTTGGATTATAACATTTTAATATTATGTTCTATAATATTTTTCTTCTTCACATGTTTTTGTTCTTTTAGGTTTATAATGAGATCACAATATCGAGCATGTCAATTGATGTTTTTGTTAATTTAATATATCTTTTACTTTAGGTAAAAATATATCTTATAAATCTATAATATATTCTTACTTGGAATATTATTAGCTAAGGTGGGAATCTAGGATGTTTTATGTGATGAGATATATAATTATATTAATGTTGGGAATAGTGAAAAGTTAGGACAAGATCTAGACATATTTTTAAGATTCATTCTATGCATGTATATCCACATCAACCTAGTCCAATTCT
The DNA here is from genome assembly GCA_027943335.1 of Chamaecyparis obtusa. NCBI lineage: Eukaryota > Viridiplantae > Streptophyta > Pinopsida > Cupressales > Cupressaceae > Chamaecyparis > Chamaecyparis obtusa. The sequence goes on from BSBK01002398.1 coordinate 2,590,734, forward strand.
ACTCATTTTATTAAACAATTTATATTGGTTCTAATATTTCAAGTATTAGTAATGATATTATTCTTAAGGTTAAAATATTTTTTTATAAAAAAGGGGACAACTCTTATCAATGGATATGCATTATGGTCACATAATTTTCTATTAAAATGTTATAATTCTTTTTATTTAAATATAAGTTCTTGTTTACTTTTTTATTTCATGTCATTTATAATGTCAACTTTTAAGTTCCTAGATTCATTTACAAGACATTATACTTATGGAGTTTTCATTATATATTTAGTGTGTTCCAAAAATTTATCCTTCTTATCTTTCATTCCATTTATACTAAATTGACTTTTCCATCTAATTCTTTTTAAAACATAATGAATACTTATTTGAGAATCACATCGATATGCTATTATTTTCTATTTTTCCTTAAGTGTTGTTTCTTCCCCTCTTGATTTGTTAAATATTTTTATCTCCCCATTTTCTCCATTAATACACTATTTTTAAACAAGACATCCTCTTAAGATTATTTGGTTATTGTAAAACTTTGCATCCACCACAAACACCACACTTATAGATCACACATATCCCAAATTCTATTCATTGTTATAGAAGTTGAAATATACTAAATATGCTACTCCTTGTAGTAGTTTTCCCATAGAATACCCCCCCCCCCCCCCCCCACAAGACTTCCATTAAAAAGTTAAAAAGTTGTGATACTCAATAAAAAGGTGATGGAGTATCTTGGGATTTAAGAAATCTTGCATCGACCAAAAATATGATTAGTTTCCTATTGATCAGTCTAGTATTCTAGTTGTGGTTGATCTATACTTATTATTATGAGTTGCATTTTCTATAGTGTGTTTGTGGCTTTTTCTTGAGCCTTATCCTATGATCGCACCTCATTTGGATCCATCACGTGAGAGTTACTGTAGATTCTTTGTGAGACTGTCATGTTCTTCATTTTCTGATCAGTCTTGGTGTTTTTCATTTGATTTTCGAATCTACCAATTTGAATTTTTAGTTGTGATCGTGCCAGCTCATTGTTACATTTGAGGCCAAGTTTCTTCCATGATTGCATCTCTTGTTTTATTCATTGGGGGTTATTCCTAGGTATTTGGGAGCCACCTATTTGTTGTATCACATTTTCTCTATTCTTGGGAAATGTAATCTTTTATGGGCCAACTGATGGTTGTATTGGCTATATAAGCTTATGGACTTATTCCTAAGGAATAAGGTGTTTTTCATAAGATTATTTGGTCATATTTTGGCTAGGTTTTTAAGGGATTTCTAATCATAATCAGGCATGTATGCTTGGCATGTAAGACTGCATGTTACATATTAGTTGTAATTAATTTTTTGATAATAATCAAAGGCTGATCTTTTATTTATTTTCTATCTTGGCTATTGTTTCCATTATGTTTGTGTTGGCTACAGGGTTGGATTGATCTCTTGTAGGTTTCTCCTTCCTTGAATACATCAAAAGGAGCTTGATTCTTGAGAAGGTCACTAGTGTAATTGGTAGGACATGAGAAAATAAATTAAGATATGAACATGGATACCAATGTTTGTGTTTAAGAGAATTGAAATTATTTTGACACTTTTCAATTATCTACAACCATCCTAATTATATTTCTCACATTGTGCTTGAAAGTTGATAATGGTGGTTCAAGGAAGAAAGGATCTCTCTTGCTCCAAATATGTGTTCACAAAGATGCTTGATGTCAACATGGCTTGATCTTTTATATCATCGTCTTGCTATCTTGCATCTTCACCATTCCTTTCTTTCTTGAAATCTTCTTGCTCATGAAATTGACTCCTTGAGAGCACTTGATCATGAGAATGCTTGGTTGTACTTGGTGAAAATGAATGCAAATGAGAGTCTTTATATAGAGGTTTCAAGGTGAGGCTCCTAGAGTAATGTGAGGACCCATAATTCAAATTTCACCTTGAATTAAGGTCTAATCTCAATAACCAACTAAGGAGGGAAAATAATTAAATGAATTTTGAATTAAAACCTTTTTGCACTTGGATTCAAGAGCCCGACATTGATTTTGGGGCCCGTCGGGACCAAATTTTGAAAGAGGGGCACAAATTCTAGAGGACTTCAGAATCGAGGTTGTAACTAACATGGTCAGGATCAAGTTCGATCCTAACCTAGTCTAGATCAAGTTCGATCCTAACCTAGTCAGGAACAATCTTGATTTTCACCCTGTGGGCCCAGATCTAGCCAGAATCAGGACAGGAGGTCCCGAGGATGCCCGAAGACCTAGAAATGATACCAAACAAGGATAGAATGCCAAGGATAGGCACAAAATCCTATTATGACTATGATGAAGGCTAGGAGGACCTATTTCTACTTCCTACCTAGAACATAGAGCCATGGGAAAAGGGAAATTAAGGAGAATCCTCGAGATCCTAACCCTAAGATGGAAGTGCTTCCATTTTAAGATGATACATTTAGCCCCCACTTTAGCTTAGATATGACATTACGTGAATATGCAAGCTAAAGTAAGAAAACATCATAGTAAATAAAAAGGATATAGCCAAGTCCTTGATGTACAGATCCTGCAGAAAATTGTTAGAACCTGCAACACACAAGGTTAATTAAAATCCATAAATCACCTAAAGCTTACTATATGATCATTTGAGAATTATATAGAGCCCCTTATGCCCCCCCATGTTTTGGCTTTCTACTTCAGAAGGGTGAAATAGGGCGATAAGAAAAACTCTATATACTGGAGATGTAGAGTGTTGAAAAGTCCTTTCCTAAACCAATTAGAAGGATTCCTAACCTTCCTAAACTAGTTCAAGGAGTTAGGTATCTAAATCATGATTCCAACACCACTGATGGTACTAAAAATGGAGTTATCAAACTCAAGTTATGATGAAAAGAGTGGATGCTTGTCTAAATGCATAAGAAGGGAAATTCGAGTTTACCCTAAGAAAACCCTAAAAGAAACCCTAATTTGAACTTATAAATAATGAAAAGAGAGAAATACTTACTCATTCTTACCATTCTTAGATTCGAAATAAGGAAGCAAGATGCCAAGAAGAGAGGAACTTTGAGCGACATGCTTGGAGATTCTGAGACACAGCCTGGCTACTGGATGGGCACTACTTGAGGTGAGTTTACTGTTATTTGTCTTTGCACTTTCCAAATTCCTATTTTTTATAGGAAAGGTCAACTTTACCCCATTTAGGTTGACCCTGACCCATTTAGGTCAACATTGACCCATCTAGGTCGACTTTAACCCATGAAAGTTGACATTGACTAGAGGGTTTTTTGTCAGTTTTTTAGATGAGGTCGACCTTGACCCAAAAAGGTTGACCCTGACCCAGTAAAGTTGACATTGACCCAATAAGGTCATCCTTGACCTAACTGAGGTTGAATTTGACCTATTTTGGTTAGATTTGTAGATTTGATGATATAGATGACTGATATGGTGTTTGTTTATGCTTGCAAAACTTGGTCTGTTTCCGAGAGCATCCTTTTGGGGAATTGCTAGTAAAGGTTAAAGAGAGACTGTCTGAGCTTGATGATGATGGGATGTAGTTACTAAGGGATGTGGGATTGTACTAGGTATCAGTCCTTCCACATATCAGACTACACTAAGCCATGCTATCGGCTCTAATAGAGAGGTGGGATGAGGATACATGCTCCTTCCATCTTCCCTATGGTGAGATTGCAGTGACCTTAGAGGATGTCTATAGGATCATGCAGCTTCCAATCTAAGGGGAGACTGTCATACCCAAAGCACAACATGGTTGTGAGGAGATCCATGCAAACATAGAGTATTGTATAAGAGTGCTTCCACAGATGCAGACCCGGTCAGATCAGATCCTACTATCTTCTGTACTGTCAGGCCCTACACCTTTAGTACAGAAGGTGATGTTGTGTATAGTAGCCTTGGTTGTACTACCCAACTCAAAGGGTACCATATTTTTTTCACCTTTGACACATCTCATATATAGGATGGAGAGAGATAGGACCATGTTCTCATGGGGTCGCAGCATGCTAGCTCAACTATACCATGAACTCGGTCAGTTAGTGAGGTATCAGTGGGAGAGTCTGTTGACATGCATGCTTCTACAAATTTGGATATTTGAGCATTTCACATGTACACATTCCATAGGGAGTTCCCATGATGGTAGATGCAAGTATAGTGAGAGCCTTCTCATATCCTTTAAGAGATGTTTGGCAGTTTGGGGATATGCTCTATTGGAGAGTACATCTAGACCACATTGCTAGCACCAATGTGATATGGAGACCCTACTATCAGATGACAGAGTGGCCTAATACATGATTCTAGATGAGACATTCACAATAGTGCAAGCTGCTAGAGGGTCATCAAAGTCATATAGTGATGCCCTACTATTATGATCGGGTGATGAGGTAGTTCAGCCTATTACAGGGAGTCCCTAAGGCAATACCTCATTATGTACATCTGACGAGATACTATCAAAGACCCAACACCATACACTGACCATCAATAGAAAACATAGAGGATAGTGATACAAAGGAGATAGAGGATATAGAGGTACCATCAGATGTAGCCTATTTAGGCATGAGCTGAGATTACATCAGGTATTGGATTTTGGAGGGAATCCATCCTATCTTTCCTGAGGATTATCCCACAAGTGATCTAGGATTTACAGAGGGGACACACCAGGATAGTGGAGCCACAAAGAAGGATGAGGAAATCAGAGATGAGGAGGAGCACATCCCTAGGGGAGATCCCATGGAGGAGGAGGAGAGAGTAGATGAGAGAGTGGAGGGCATGCCCCCAGCTAGTGATACTGGTGTAGATATACCTATTACTCATACATCACCACTTAGATCATGATGACCCCCATGGCCCCACACAGAGACACCACCATTGAGACCTAGATATAGCGAGCATGGAGATAATATTCACTCCATGCCCCCACCATCTAGACACTTTAGTGACATCCAAGAGGGAGACCCAGGTATGAAATTTGATTGAATATGTGATTTGATTTGAGATAAATAAAACACTAGACTGATAAAAGTTTTTCTTTCTATAGCTAGCGTAGTGGAGTGGAGGGGATTTGTATTTGAGGTTCTCAAGGATACAATTATATCCTACTGACTACCAGCTGACAAGCGAGAGTCTTCTATCAGTCGCAGAGATCCCGACAGGCATGCCGACATCTTTGTATGTATCCAGTGAGAGCTAAGATTGTGCAGAGAAAGAGAGGAGATGTTGATGGAAAAGGTACAGGGTCTCCGAGGATATGTACAGGGTATGAGCATATCCAAGAGCCATACACGGATACAAAAATCTTCATCTTCCTAGCATAGAGCAGAGAGATCTGGGAGTCATCTGCTATTAGAGAGACATAGTGATAGATAGGGCCATTGGCCACATATGTATCAAAAATTGAAAAAATATTTTTGATGAATGAAAAACTTTCTCTACTGATTAGTTCTATGTTTGATTACTTATCCTTTCATCAATATAAAACTTAATAGAAAGAATGGAAGAAAGAAAGTACATGTAAACATATTCAATATGTAATTTTTACTAAAACTACATAAGCTATAAAATGAATCTTTATAAGGAATACATAAATGCACATGAAACAAATGAAATTAAGGATAATAATGTTTTAGATGCATAATATTAATGGGTTCCTTAAAAGAAACACCATCCATATCATCAAGTTTATAAGCACCTGAACCAAAGTCTTCAATAACAACAAAAGGTCCAAGCCAATTAGGTCTAAATTTTCCTTTTTCACCTAGTAAAGCATTCACATTTCGTTGATTCTCATAAAGGACTAAATCACCAACCGCAAATGTTCATTCAATTACCTTATGATTGTATTATTTCTGAAGATATTTATGATAATCTTTGATATGTTCTAATGCATGTATTCATTGTTCATCCAACATTTCTAATTCTTGTAAGCGTTGTTCATGAAAAGTATCTTTATCAATTATCCCATGAAATGAAACACATAAAGAAGGTATTTCTAGTTCCAAAGGCATAATAGCATCAGTACCATAAACAAGGTTGTAAGGAGAAGTACCCATGGCAGTACGAACACTAATCCTATAGGCCCATAAAGCATAAGTCAATTGAGTATGCCAATCTTTTGCATGCTTATTAACTATTTTTCTCAAAATTTGTTCAATAATTTTATTTGATGCTTCAGCTTGTCCATTAGATTGCGGATAGTAAGGAGTTGAAAATCTATGTTGAATCCTATATTTCTCCAAGAATTTCATGACTTCTTTGTTTTTAAAATACGTTCCATTATCTAAAATTATCATCGAAGGAATACCAAATCTTGTTATGATATTATTAAGGATGAAATCACAAATAACATCCACCGTTGTTGAATGAAGAGGAACAGCTTCAACCCATTTTGTAAAATAATCCATAGCAGTGAGAATGTAAGTATGTCCTTGAGAAGAAGCCGGTGAGATTTTTCCAATAAGATCAAAACCCAAAACACTAAAAGGCCATGGAGAAACTTGATTACGAAGCTCAAGAGTAGGAGCATGAATCAAATTACTATGTTGTTGACATTGAGGACATTTCTTAACAAACATAAAAGAATCTTGTTCCATTGTTTACCAATAATATCCCATTTGAAGCAATTTATTAACCAAGGATTTTCCACCAAAATGTCCCCCACAAGAACAAAAATGAGCCTCTGCTAAAGCTATAGGAATTTTAGTTCTATTGATACATCTTAATAATAATCCTTCATAAGAGTGTTTGTAAAGTGTATCTCCTAAATGATGTAATGTGTTGTAAGTTTCCTAATATGATTACGCATGTTCCTTGTTGCTGATTCAAGAAAAGTACCATCCTTCAAAAAATGAAAAATATGCGAATGCCATTCATCCAAATGCAAATTGAAATAGTCAGAGGTAATCTTGTCATAAATTGTAGGGCATTTAAGAGTTTGTATAATAAATTGAAATTTTTCAGCATTGTTCTCAAGACAAACCAAGGAAGTCGTGCTTTCCATGGCATCTGCATGTCGATTATCCTTTCTAGGTAAAGTCTAGATCATATAAGAGGAGAATTGTGAAAGCACATCAAGAGCTAAATCTCTATATTGTGCCATTTTAGCATTTTTAGTCTGATATCCTCCTTTTATTTGTTCAACTATCAGTTGCGAATCTCCATATATGTGTAAATGTTTGATATTGAGGGATGAAGTTTCTCGTAGTCCAACTATAAGAGCTTCATACTCCACAATGTTATTAGTACAAGGAAAGGTTAATTTATATGATAAAGGGATGGGTTTTTTCATAGACAGAATCAAGATGATACCTACACCAGAACCTATCTTACACTTAGACCCATCAAAATATAATTCCCAAATATCATCCTGTTGTATAGCTAGGATATTATCATCAGGAAATTCTATGGAAGTAGAACATTCATCGGAGTGAGGACAAGGAGCTTCGGATAGATAATCTATCAATGCTTGTCATTTAATAAACTTCTGAGAAATAAAATTAAGGTTAAATTATGTAAGCAACATCACCCATTTTGCCAACCGGCCAGAGAGATCAGTTTGTGAGAAAAGATGTTTCAAAGGATCAAATTTGACAATCATGTTAACTTCAGCATTTATGAGATAATGTTTGAGTTTTTGACATGCATAAACTATAGCCAGACATTATCTTTCTAAATCTGTATATCTTGTTTCATAATCTAATAAAGTTTGACTAATGTAATACATAGGTCTTTCTTTATCATTATCATCAATTTGAGCTAACAACGCACTCATGGCTCGTGGAGTCGTTGAAGTATATAAATGAAATGGTTTATCAAAATTAGCAGGCTACAAGATAGGAGGATTCGCAAGATACTCCCTAAATTGCTCAAAAGTTTGTTTACACTCATCATTCCAAGAGAAAGTGGTATCCTTTCTAAGAAAGCAAGTAAAAGGGATAGTTTGGTCCGCTAAATTAGAAATAAAGTGACGAATAGCTTGAATTTTTCCTTGTAAAATTTATAACTGAGAAATATTCTTAGGAGGAGGCATATTAACAATAGCTTCAATCTTTTCAGTATCTACTTCGATGCCTCGCTTAGAGATTATAAATCCTAATAATTTACTGGAATCAACTCCAAAGACACATTTCTTAGGATTCAATCTCATATTATAACTTCTAATTCTTTCAAATATATGTCGTAAGATAGTAACGTGATCTTCTCTTTGTATAGATTTTTCCAAGATATCATCCACATAATCCTCAGGTATCTTATGAATGTAATCATGAAAAATCAGGGTCATAGCCCGTTGATAAGTTGCTCCTGCATTTTTTAATCCAAAGGGCATCATGACCCAACAAAAGGTTCCCCAAGGTGTTATAAATGCAGTCTAAAATTGATCTTTAGGAGGGATAAATATTTGGTTATATCCCAAAAAACCATTCATAAAAGATAACAAGGCATGACCCACTGTTGAATCCACAATCATATCAATGTTAGGTAATGGGAAATCATCTTTCAAGGATGCCCTATTTAAATCTCTAAAATCAGTACACATTTTTATCTTATTTTCTCCTTTTGACATAGGCACAATATTTGAAATCCAATCTGAGTAGTCAATAGAATGGATAAATCCAAAATCCAATAATTTCTCAATTTCTCCTTTGACTAATAAAGCGATTCATGGATTCATCTTTCGAATTTTCTATTTCATAGGTTTCATATTTGGCTTTAAAACAATGTTATGAGTAACAAACTTAGAATCTATTCCTAGCATATATGAATATATCCAAGCAAAGATATCCTTAAATTCAAGCAAAAGGGAAACCATCTAATCACGTTCATCCTGATTCAAACATTTTCTGATTTTTATCATCCTTTCAGAATTGTTTTCATCCATTTGAATATCAATAGTTTTAGTAATTAATAGATCACTTCTTATCAGAGAATCCATGGGTAAAGGAAGAGTATCCTTTTCTTCATGTTCTCCAAAATAAGCATCAGTTTTTAAACAATAAGGCTTTCCTCGTTTGTGATGAAACTTAGGTAGATCCTCATAAACCCCTAAAAATTCCATTAAGGCTTCATCTTTAGGAAAAATATCCAAAGAGGATTGTTGATTAAGATCAATAAGCAATGGGTTAACCAACTTCAATTGTCTACTACAAATATGATTAACATTAAGAGGAAAAGAAAATGGTTGTCTATAAGGATTGAATCCTAATCCATATGTATGATCATAAACTTCATTATCTAAAGGTACTTGTATACCTTGTTCATATTTACCACATCCTATCCCATTAAATCCTAATTTCTTAAGCAAATGATAACCAGGACCATACCGATCAGTCATGTCAGAAGGAGTCCGTGGAACAGCATATGTCACAATATCATGACAATCAGGCTTTATAGTTTCAATCATTTCATTAATCGAAGCGGCAACAAAATTACTTTTTAGTTCCTCAGACAACGGAGAAGAAATAAAAAAAAATTTCTCAAATTCATTTTGTTGCTTCATAAATTCCAAATCAGAGACCTTGTATTCTCCAATAAACGTAGGATTAAAATCCAATGTCCCCCAATCATCTTCAGTCAAAGAAGAAGAAGATGGAGCTTCTTTTTGTTGAATCTCAGGTTGTTGTATGTCCAATTGTTTTTCAATCTCTTTACTAGGTTGAATAGGTTCAGAGATTTTAGCATATTTTGCATTTAAGCAAGGGTTTGGGGGATCATCTACATGTAATGTATACATTAAGTTATTATAGATGAACCTAACCTTGCGATGAAGAGTAGAAGGAACTACATGCATAGTATGTAACCATGGTCTTCCTAAAAGAAGGTTATAATTAAGAGGTCTAGGCATAACATGAATAGGAGTATTTAGAATAACTGGACCAACTTTAATAGGTAAGGTAATAATGCCCAAAGTTCTTTTCACAATATTTTCAAATCCATGTATAGGAACATTATCAGGTTGAATGGTAAAGAGATCAGCCTTAATTGCTTTGAGCATATCCATGCTACAAACATTAAGTCCAGATCCATTATCAATTAAGGTTCTTCGAATGATACTCTGATTAATAGAGACAACCACCATAAGAGCATCATATTGATTCTGCACCTCTAGGGAAGGTAAATCATTATTAGAAAACACAATAGGAGGCACAGAAGGCATAGTATGCATACAGTCCAAAATAGAATGAATGTTCTCTTAATTAGGAGGTGATGTAGGAAGAGTAGATAAAGCTTTTTGCAATGCCTCATGATATGTCGGGGAGGTTTGAAGTAATTCCCATAAAGATATCTTAGCAGGAGTATAATTGGTCAACTAAGTTATACTCCTTAAAGGTAGATGGATACCTAGGTGCTTGAGGAAGCATAGGTTGAGAAGGAGGTAAAGAAACCAGAACAGTAGGCTGAGGGTTATTCCATGTGTGATAAGCATGTGAAACGGAATCGGTGTTATCAAAGAAATCCAAAGGATCTCTAGGCTTACCCTTAATTGTTATACAAGGACATCATTTTACTGTCATCAAAGGTGTAGGATATATCATTTTAGGTTTATCAATGTTACAAATAGTGGGACATGAAGGTAACCATGCACACACCCTATGGTAAAGGTCAATTTGAGAGGTTGTGGAGGAGATTGAAATAGGAATAGGATCCATGGAGATCATATTCAAACCATTTTCATCCTCACTACCATGTACCTCATTAGGGAATCTATCCTCTTGTACAATAAAAGCCTCATCAAAGTACTCAAAACAAGAATCATACATGTTGAATACAAAGAAAGTACTAAAAGCATGAAAATGTAAATATTTTTGTATTTTTAAAGGAATTTTGCAATGTTTTTGTATTTTGAGATATAAATGCAAGAAAATGTAAGAAATCTAATCTTATAAGCATACAAGATTTAAATCTAACACCATAAAAGAAAGAGTTGTCATAAACGGGTTCACCAAAATGAATAGGTGTAAAATGGAAGCTTAGTAATACCTAACATTCAACACTATTCATTTGAATTGAATTTTTTATTTGGAATAGTATAAGTAAATCTGGAAATACTTGAAAATTAATTAGGTCAAGATATATACCTCATCATGAAATTGATTTAGAAATACCTATTTTCTGAAGTCTATGTGAGGTTTCAGAAAATGCTGCAACCAGATCTATGATCAGAAAGCCAAGACGGAGAAAACTCAGAAAAGTTTCATCTTTCCGATAGCAGGTCGACTTTGACCCTCATAAAAGGTCAAAGACTACATTTTTATTCTGAAGGTCGATTCTTATTTTGTTCACAGATCTCAGAAGTTTAGCAAAAAGGGTACTCAAATCTGTCCTCTGATTCCTGAAATAGTGACTATAGACATCTAAAAAAGGGGGTTTTTGGGGTGGCTATATAGGGCTTTGCCTTAGTCAAACCCTCATTTTGGTGATCTCCACCTCCACGAATAGCCAATTGAAATAGAATGTGTGTGTGTGTATTGAAAGTGTAATGCCAAGATCTAATCCTCTAGATCAAAACCCTAGCATGAATATGTGTGAAACAAAAATGCATGGATTTGAATGAGATAGAAAAGCATACCAAGCCCCCAAGGCTAAAGTACTTCTACCAAACTCGCAATCTGTAATTTTTACTCCATGATTGAATCTTTGAACGCTTGAAAGTTGATAATGGTGGATCAAGGAAGAAAGGATCTCTCTTGCTCCAAATATGTGTTCACAAAGATGCTTGATGTCGGCAATGGCTTGATCTTCTATATCATCCTCTTGTTATCTTGCATCTTCACCATTCCTTGCTTGCTTGAAATCTTCTTGCTCATGAAATTGACTCCTTGAGAGCACTTGATCATGAGAATGCTTGGTTGTACTTGGTGAAAATGAATGCAAATGAGAGTCTTTATATAGAGGTTTCAAGGTGAGGCTCCTAGAGCAATGTGAGGACCCATAATTCAAATTTCACCTCAAATTAAGGTCCAATCACAATAACCAACTAAGGAGGGAAAATAATTAAATGAATTTTGAATTAAAACCTTTTTGCACTCAGATCCGAGAGCCCAACATTGATTTCGGGGCCCGTCGGGACCAAATTTTGAAAGAGGGGCACAAATTCTGGAGGAGGTCAAAATTGAGGTTGTAACTGACCTAGTCAAGATCTAGTTCAATCCTGACCTAGTCAAGAACAATCTTGATTTTGACCCTGTGGGCCCAAATCCAGCCAGAATCAGGACAGGAGGTCCCGAGGATGCCCGGAGACCTAGAAATGATACCAGACAAGGACAGAATGCCAGGGATAGGCACAAAATCCTATGATGACTATGATGAAGGTTAGGATGACCTATTTCTAAGTCCTACCTAGAAAATAGAGACATGGGAAAAGGGAAATTAAGGAGAATCCTCAGGATCCTAACCCTAATTTCACCTAGAATGAAGAAGATAAGTGCAGAATGCATCCTAAATGCAAGTCTATCATGATAAATGTACTAAAAGAGGGTGCTAAACCTATCAAGATGGAAGTGCTTCCATTTTAAGATGATACACAGACCCACACATGTTTCAAACACATAGATATTCGACCAACCAATGTGTGGGAATTATAAGGAGTCAGGAGTTATAAGGGGTATGCAATGGAGAGATAAGGAGATGGGAGTTATAAGGTGTATGTAACGGAGAGATAAGGAGATAAAAATGGAGAGATAAGCTAGTATTGTTGATTGGCTATGAAATATCTCTAGATATGCATGAATCTTGAGCTTTATGTTCTCAAGGTTGGTTCGCTCTCAAGGTAATTAGATGTCTGCAAGAGTCAAATATTGGAGGCATTAATGCCTATAAATAGTTACCACGAGGATAGGGTCTCCCAAATGTGACCCTACTAGTTCAAAGCTCTAGTCAAAAGTGATCACTGATCAAAAAAAAAATTGTATATTAAAGCTTAGTATTAATATTGGTGTTTGGACTATAATATCATAGAATTATGTTTTAAAGTAGATTTCATCTTCATATATTTATGTGTTTTAAATTTTATAATAAGATTACAATATCAATATGTAAATTAATATTTTTATTGATTTAATATATCTATATTTTACATAAAAATATTTTTGTCCATTGTGGATCAAATATCAATTTCACATAAAGTTGGTGACAGGAGCATTACATTTTCTATTTTTTGTGTATGTTGTCTTTGTGAAGCTTGCTCTAATTGCCAAAAAAAAATGGAAACCGTTGAGGGGTATTTGGTTAACTCCTTTGACCTATTCTAGCAAATAAATATTTATTGATGATGTATGTTTTTCTATTGCTTTGAAACTTATCTTATTATATTTATTTGTATTATTCACTTTATAGTTTATTCACTTCACGGGAATGGAGTGGATTTTTATTTTTTTCATCATTCGGATTATAACATTTTAATATTATGTTCTATAATATTTTTCTTCTTCACATGTTTTTTTTTCTTTTAGGTTTATAATGAGATCACAATATCAAGCATGTCAATTGATATTTTTGTTAATTTAATATATCTTTTACTTTAGGACAAGATCTAGACATATTTTTTAGGATTCCTTCTATGCATGTATATCTACATCAACCTAGTCCAATTCTACTCATTTTATTAAGTAATTTATATTGATTCTAATATTTCAAGTGTTAGTAATGATATTATTTGTAAGGTTAAAATAATTTTCTATAAAAAAAGGGGACAAGTCTTATCAATAGATATGCATTATGGTACATAATTTTCTATTAAAATTTTATAATGCTATTTTATTTAAATACAAATTCTTGTTACTTTTTTCTTTCATGTCATTTACAATGTCAACTTTTGAGTTCCTAGGTTCATTTACAAGACATTATAAATATGGAGTTTTCATTATATCTTTAGTGTGTCCCAAAAATTTATCCTCTTTATCTTTTGTTCCATTTATACTAAATTGAAGACTTGTTCTTTAAAAACATCATGAAGACTTATTTGAGAATCACATCAATATGGTATTATTTTCAATTTTTTTCTTAAGTGTTATTTCTTCCCCTCTTGATTTGCTAAATATTTTCATCTCCTCATTTTCTCCATTGATACACTATTTTTAAACAAGACATCCTCTTAAGATTATTTGGTTATTGTAAAAATTTGCATCTACCACAAACACCACACTTATAGATCACACATATCCCAAATTCTATATGATGTTATAGAAGTTGAAATATACTAAAGATGCTACTATGCTACTACTTGTATTAGTTTTCTCATAGAATAACTAAAACTCCCCCCATAGAATAACCAAAACACCCCCCCGAGGATTGGATAAGGTCACTAGTGCAATTAGTAGGACACGAGAAAATAAATTAAGACATGATCATGGATACCAATGTTTGTGTCTAAGAGCATTGAAATTAGTTTGATACTTTTCAAGTATCTACAATCATCCTAATTCTATTTCTAACATTGTGTTTTTATCCAAACACTTTTCTCTATTTTTCATTAGTTTAATCATTTTCTATCTCCATTTCCAATTCGCATGATTTATTATATTTGAATTGATCTAATTCTTATAAGTTTTATAAAATATATTCTAAAATCTAGTAATGTTTTATAGAATAATCATTTAGAGACAATATTTGTTTTTTAGTTATACTATATAAAGATAATAGAAGATCAACTTGGCTAAAATTTATATAGATAGTGTAATCCATTAAAAATTGATTACCATGCTACTAATATATATTGTGTTCTACAGTCAATTAAATAAAATTATATAAAAGCTTAGTATTAATATTGGTGTTTGGACTATAATATCATAGAATTATATTTTAAAGTAAATTTCATCTTCATATATTTATGTGTTTTAAAGTTTATAATAAGATTATAATATCAATATGTAAATTAATATTTTTGTGGGAGCTTTGCTCCATGAATAATAAATTTTATGCTAGAAAATTGTCACCTCTCTCCTCTAATTTTTTCCAGTCATGTAGATATTTCTAAAATAATTTTGGAACCTTCCCATGTTTTTTCTCAAATTGGAACCTTCCCTTGTTTATTTTTTTATTGGATTTTTTGGTTTTTTTTGCACATAAATTTTGAAAAAGAAAAGGAGTAAGATAAAAAATTGAATTGTGGGTTAGAATAGAAGTTTGAGGTTTTTGCTCTTTACATCTTTTCTCAATGAGTCTTTCTACAAATTAGAGGTATGAGAGGATTTTCTAACACGGTGTTATTATCATGTGAAAAGCCATTTGCAGGTTTGTTTGGATTTCAAAACAATGTTTATATTCTTATAGTTTGGTAATTGTTTGATGGATGTTCATGTTAATACTGAATTTACTAGTCTACTACTTGATTTTTAGCAGAAATATCAGTTTGTAAAATTTATTCCAAACTATGGAGAAGGTAAAGTTCCCCTAAAGTGATATATGACATTATTTGGGTTTCTTTAAGGGTCCATTTGGTTGCTAGAATTAAATAACGCTGGAATTGTTTGCATATGGATTTCAAAATATTATAAATTTTGCTTTACCCCCAATTCCCATTTAAGTGGAATTGGAATGAAAGTGATTTTCCAATTCCATCTATTTAGATGGAAAATTCAAATGCTGGTTTTGGGGGTAAATGGGAATTAACGAATCCCTATTCTAGCTTTTTTGTATAATTTGACATTTCTTATGAAAAGTTAATCTAGTATGCTAGTTTTATTTTGAAGGCTAGCAAACCAAAAATTTAAAATGTAAGAGCTTTATCTATGTTAACTTTGTGTCATTTTTCCTTACATGCGGAACAATTTTCATTTTCTTTGGAATGATTTTCTAAGGGTTCATTTTTTAATGATAATATGTATTTGTTTCCTTTAGACAATTTTCATTCTAAATTCATTTCAATCTATAGTAACGCACTATATAAAAACATCTCATGTTTATAATAGTTTAAAAAATGAAAAAATCAGAGAATATTTTATTGATTTATATATTTATTTTTGCATTAAATAAGGAAAAAGTGGGAAAAAACTTTGCTTTTAAATTATATAAAATTATATCATAATTACAATTTAATTATTAAATTGGGGCATTGTTAATTGGATACAAATAAAATTATGTACATACAAAACTAAAAATTAGAATAAAAGTTTTTTTTTCTTGGAAAAATTGTTGTTTAATTTAGATTTTATTCATTAACATATTTTAAAACTATATTATAACTTAATTATTTTTAAAATAGATAATAAATATTTTAAGAATTTTGAAAATTAAAATTTATTTTGATTATATAATGAAATCTATCTTTAATCTAATTTATGTTTATTATTTTTTGTTATTTATATTTTTTATTTCAGATTTCTTATGTACAGCCTGAGTGATCTATTTGTACAAACTAATTTTACTTCATAAAAAATCAAAGTAGTACATCTATATTTTACATAAAAATATTTATAAATTTGTAATGTAATATAAAAATATTTACAAATTTGTAATATATTTTTTTGTGTAAATTACAATTAGATAAGATGGAAAGTTAGAATGTTCCACTTAATAATATTTTTTAGAGTTATTTTAAGATTAGGTGAATCAAATTAAGAAAAGATATAAATATATATTTTAGAATTCTTTCCATACATGTATATCTAAAAAAAAGCATAATTAATTTTTACTTATCTCATTAAATAAAACATACTAATTACAACATTTAAGTGGCAATAATGATACCTACTATTATTATTGACTAAAGTTAAAAAGAACTATATTTTAAAAAACAGACAAAAGTCCCATCAATGGATATGCGCCAGAATTGCATGGTTTGAAATTGAACATTATGCCTTTTCATGTTTTAAAAGCAATTTCAACTAAAATCTCGAAAACTTTTTTATGGTGCATGTAAGATTCTTCTTTTTTGGCGTTATGCGTCGGCAAGTATCATGCCTCTTGATCTCGATGTAGATTATTTTATTTTTTCTTTGCATGTCATTCGTAAAGTTTTAAAAAAGATTGGTCAACATTTGTTTCCAATATTTTATATTTATAGATTTTTTATCTTTTTCAACGTGTTCTAAATTTTATTCTTGTTTAAATTAAAGTTTTTATGGTTTCTAATTCTATCACCAAAATCTATTTGATAATTATATCAATGATTATATTCTTCTTTTTTTTAGTACTGTTTATTTTTTATTTAAAATCTTTTAAAAAATCTATAATCTCATTAGTAAAAAGTAGTGTGTAATGTGTTGGCACTTCAAATTTTGTGTATCTAGGTTTGTCTTAATTTGTTTTTCATAAGTTGTCATGTTGTTCTTATTTATGACCCTTTAATGATAATCTATTCGAGAAATCTTGTTTGCACTACCTTGCAAATGTTATATCTCCATTTCTTTCTTTGACCTCTTTTCCAACTTGCTAAAGGCCCCAAGTTATAAAAATATCAAGAATTTGACTAAGGATAGGATTTTTGGTATTTTTGGCTTTTAACTTCCTCTTTCCCTTCAGACATGTCGTGTCATCCCTAATGTCTACCATTTTATATTTTGCAACTTCGGGTAAGTCCAATTTGACCCTCAATTGGTTGGGGGTTTCCTTTCATCTTTACATCTCTCACATTCACCCTTCTGGTTCTTGAATGTAAAACTTCAAAAATCACTTGATTGTTCATTCCCTTTGTCAAGCTTTGGCATTTTGACATTCACTATGCTCATCTTTCCCCTTTTATTATTTCCATATTATTATTTTTCTTCGAACCCTGCTATACCTTTTTGTTTAAATGGTTTCATCAGTGTTTAGCCCCGAGGTCTTCTTCTTAACCATTTCTCAACTTTGTGGTATGTGGTATGTTACATTGTTGAAGCCCGAAATCCAATTTCTTCCCTTCAACAAGAAGAAGAAAAATCAAATCACAAAAATTTTCAATGAAGGGACAAGTTCACAAACTAATGAGTTTGTTGAAAATGATTTTGTTGATAGAAAGTTCACTAATGGACCATTTCACCGAAATTGAAGATGTTAAAGTTTTTCAATAATTTTGATGGGTTGTGAACCTCTTCGTTTGTTGGAATCAAACTAGTTTGAGAACATGTTAACCATCTAAGCTTTTCAACATGCAAGTTAAGAAAGGTTCGCGTATTTGAGGGTTTGTCGAATCACTAAATAATCGATAGGTCAAGTTGTGGAAGATCATTTTCATTGAAGGATGGGAACTTAGAATATTTTTTAACATTTTTTATGGATTGTGAACCTCTTGGTTTGTTGATTTCAAGTTTTTAATGATTAAGTGATATATTTTTTATTAATAAAAGTAGCATAACAACGGTGTTGACCCTTACAAAATAATAGCTAAAGGTTGTACAACTAGAAGAAACGGTACACAAGTCTTTCAACATAGAAAAAGTTACAACAACAAATAGACTATGAAGCCAACAAACATAACAAACAAACTATGAAGCTGACAAATAGAGGATTGACACAAGACAAAGCCCAAAGGCCTAATTTGTTGACTTGCTCCTTCCTGAGCCAAGAACTTGTAGCCACTCTTATCTGGTAAAATATAGCAATTCTCTTTTGTTCTCTAGTTTGTTGTCTTCCAAGTCTTCATGAAGAAGATAGAAGGTTGTAGTTGTTGCATACAAAACCCTGCTCCCAAAATTGGTGAAGTTCTTCATTCCCCTATCCATCTCTAGGAACCAGTCCATTAGGTAGTCCACATTGCCCACAACATCTAGAAAATGGCCCATTAGGTACTCTACTTTTCCCTCAAGGGTTTTTACTTGTTCCCTAAGGTACTCTACTTTTCCCATTAGGTACTCTATGGCCCATTAGGTACTCTACAACCCAAAAGTGATTTGTTGAAGCTCTTCTCCAAAAGTGGAAAAATGCTAGGCTTGTCAAGTTTTGGCATTTTGGATTTCATTGCTTTTATTAATGGTATGTATCATGATAAAAGTTTGATTTATGATCCCAAATGGTGTGTCTCATCATTCTTGGCCCATGATCATTGAATTTTCCTAGTTTTCATTTCCTCCAGATCCTAGCGTGTGGCATAGCATAAAGTCAAAGAAGGATCATAACACCTATGTTAATTATTGTTAGTTTAGCATGCTTAAAGGCCAAGCCCCAAAACCTTTTCAATAAGATTGATGGCACAATTTTTACCTTAATTGACATTAATAATTCTTAGCTACTCCTCCAACAACCTGATTCTAACTTCTGAGCATTATAGAAGGAATATAAATGATCTTATCATACCTTTTTATGAAGAATATAGTGCCCATAATGCATTTAGTTTTTGCAAGAACCTTTCTATAAAATTCATTCCATAGGTCATTGATTATGTGGGTGATTTCTTCCTATAGTGCACTCAATTTTAAGAAACCATCAATACCAAACATGATTGACTTGAAATGGCATCTAGTCATTCCCTCTTGATTGCCTAGATCTAATTTCATAGGCCTAGATTTCATCAATTGATTGGTTGTGATAGAGGTTAGGGTCTCTTGATATCTCACATGCCTTAATTCCTCCTGATGTCTATTAAAGGGATAAACAATTAAAATAATATCATTTTACAAGAGAGGCAAATGCAAAGCTAGTAGAAACAGTATTTGCAAGAATCCTTAGGGTTTTATTTTTTGTTTCAAGGTAGACGTATTTTTATATTGTAACAATCAATAATCCTCCCATAGGTGTGTTAAACACGTGTAACCATTTCTTTTATTAATGACACCACCAACCTTAGTTGAATGTCTCCTTAAAATCCTTGTAGTGATATTGTATAGTATCTTTTAAACATAGTAAGGAAGTCCATTTGAATGTTTAAGGATTACTAAGTATATTCACTTAATATTATGAAAGTCTCTCTCTCTCTCAAAAAAAAAAAAATCAACTTAAACAACTTTTAACTTCCATTAGTTCAATGTTTTGGCTACCAATTTTGAGTTTGCATAACAACATGAGGGTTTATCAAAAATGAAATTTTAGATGTTCATATGGAAAGATATATGTTAACTAGATGCCTACCCTTGCATTTCCTAAGCTAGCACATACATATATTGTGGCACTACTATTGGGATACATTGTGCATTAGGTATAGTTAAAATTAAGAGAGTATTCACTTTGTTAATTATCAACTTGGAACATCTTTGAGAAACCCCCTTGGTTATGATAAGTATGAGGTGAAGAAGGTTTTAACCACCTTAATTAGCATTGGTCTAAAGCTTCCCAACTTTCAAACATGTTTGTGGTGATCTTCTCAAGTTTGACATGCTTGGTACTTGAGAGGCTACCAAGCCATAAAAGGATTGGGACTTACGATTCAAATCACCATAATAATACAAACATAAGAAGTTATAGCCATAAAACTAAAAAATCACAAGTCTAGATGAACTTAAAATTTAGAAATAGATTCACCAAATACAAAAAACTTATCAAAATAAGTGATACATTAACAATTAAGAGTTATAAGATGAATTGAGCACATTTCCCTATAATTGTATGGAGAGGGACAAGGAGCTCATAGAGGTGCATGATGCCACATGAAGTGTAGTGCACCAAAAATACTTTTTGCCCCAAAAATCATCCCACTATTTAACTCATCTTGGTATGAATCCAATGTACTCTTTAATGGAACCCCACAATCATTTAAACCCTAATTTATAGAGCTATGAAGGCACTCACAACTGTAGAGTCATATTGAAGTTGTAAATACATGAAATATTGATAATTATTATAGAACTTGCAAATCAATTATAATCTTCTAGAGTTGCACACTATTATTCCTTTGAAAGGAGTTAATCCTACACATATCCAACCTCAATCACTTCCACAAAGTCCATGTTCTACAAAAAATAATCATCACGTTGCAGAGGAGCATATAGATATAACTTTAGGAAGCATCAACCTTATATGTTGATCCTTGCAGTGATTATTCTCCAACCAACAAGTATATATTTGCTTCAATGTAGAATTAGTTAAAAGATAATATGTGCAAGAGTTTTTTTGCATTGTATGTCCTCACTTTGGGAGACTCCCATTTTTATGGATAGATGAAGATTTCATCATTAAACATGACCTATTTCATCATGACACAAATTGATCTAGAATAAACTAAATATGAGAACATTTAGAGAGCTAAGAATTTCCTTTTATGATTTTCCTCTGTATGATAAGATTTGAGGATTGTAAGATCCTAATTAATTCCATCACGGATGTACACCCCCTAAAAGTTACATACATAAGGGAGTGGCAATGTGGATATGATTCATTAGCGTTAGAGAATCAATTCTTCCAATTAATTATAAAGTATTCAACCATGTCAACATTTGATAAGTATGTCAAGATATTATAGGGAAGTGACATTAAAGATACAACTATGAGGACATGAATATTAGACAATCTCTCCATACTACCACACACTGATCCTACCAATATTTAGTGGAATAGTGTTTCTAAGTTGTTCTAAAAAAGGATCTTAGGACTAAGGATGACTTGTGAGTATTTCCTCCCATAAAACATTCAATAAATTATTGAATTTATGGGGTGAAGGAGGAGTGGCACCATTATTTCACCAATCAATTGATTGCTAGATTGAGCAAAAGTTTGACTAACTGTATTTACTTCTTTGTAACAATGGTTACATTTAAATTTGTCCAATAAGCTTCAAAATATGTTAACCCTTGATTGCATTAATGAGGATCACTTAATCAACTTCAATTTATATGTTCCTAAAGTTACATTTCTTTTACAGATTGAGATCCATTATAAGGGTATATCCTTAAAATATTATGTCCCTATTGGTTTTGTTTTTTTTTAATTCCATTTGGAGATTGTCAAAGATATTTTTGACCACACAACCTACTCCATATTGACTTGGTTTTCCCTTATAAGTTTCATCAAAATTTAATTTAACCATTGAATTAGAGAGGTGGCACCATCTAATATTGTTTCTCTTGATAATAAGTCTATCTTTGGTAGTTGAAGTCCAAACAGGTGGAGGCTTGATGTGGGGCCAAATTTTCAATATATTTTTTATCCCAATTTGAGAACATGTATATATCAAGATTAGATTTGTACTAGCTTAAAAAGTTGGACTCCAAATGTGTTGTTATTTTTTTCCTTCAAAAACATTGATTAAAGGGTTGATCTAGTTTTCTTTAATACATTGATGTTTGTTTTCATATCTATACTTCTCTAGAGTGCACCATTCCATCTTAGTATACTTTATGTATATTTCTTTAACTCTTTTCTACTCACCACAAAGTTAATATTACTTTCTTTTAAATCATTTTCAGTTTTATATAATTTTCCATGTTTTTAAGCTCCTACAACTAGGTTCCCAACTTCTAACCATATTGCCTTGATCATTTTATTATTTATCTTGTCATAGCCACCTATTTTTACTTCTACTTTATTTTTTTGGGCATATATCTTATTTAATTGACCATTGGACATTTTCTTATTAGGTAAGCATACTCATAAAAAAAGTTCTACGTCAAAAAAGGAATATATTTGTAATCAATGAATTAGATTTGTCTATACATATAGTAAAGATCATTCAAGCTCCATTTTTAATAAATTATTGTATAACTCAATGATCTTTTTCCTCTAAATAACTAAGTTGTATTAATATAACCTTTATGTGATCTCCAATAATTTTGAAGACATAAATCACAAATACAGATAATAAGAGAAAGTGTACAAGTGCATCCATATAAGGAACATCGAAAGCATTTATTTAATGGATTTTAATCATAAGCTTTCCAAAGTTTCTATGATGTCTTTTGACCCAATAATACACTTTTTTATCTAGAAGATGCATGCCAAAAATATTATAGATCGGTAATATATGGAAAATTCTTCCAAATTCTCTATTTATAGCTTTGGGTCCATAGGGAATGTACTTTTTCAAAAGCTATTCCTCATTGTGATGACAAATGATGGAGTGTGATCCTAAATATTAATTAAAAAAATTCATAAAATTTAAACCAAAAATAATCTTTATCATAAATCATTTTGTTTAACTTGAACGAGATATTATATACTCCACATGAATGATAATTATGCCAAGAGGCATTTAAAGTTGTATATGGGCGTGAATACATAAAAAGCCAAATATACTAAATAGTTTTTATTTACAAATTATAAAACTCATAATTTAAAAATAAAAAACTATTCTAATTTCAATTAAGTATCAAAAGTGATGTGTTTCATTTATAAATCCTTAGAAAAGTTCATTTTTTTTCCTCTTTGCAAAATCTTGTATGGTTGCCAAATATATTTCTATTATAAATCTTAAAAAAACTTAATTTAACCACTTTATTTTTTTTTCTTTTTACAACTTTTTGTATCTTACATATATGCCTATTCAACATACTATATAGTCCTAAAAAGTTAGTACCCATAATTGGATGTTTTAGGACCTATTAGGCCCTATTTTGGTGATTTTGAAGTCAGAATGCTCGTTATTCTTGATCCTAGAAAGATTTCTTTTATTTTCCCACTTCTATTCTTTCTCCCTGAGCTCCCCCCTAAAACTTGAACATAGTTTTGCTGGGTCATATCGCCAAACTCGATCTATCCCTGGGTTTTGGGGCTCAAAATTTCCTCGAGGCCTGATGTCAGGGTCCTATTTCCAAATTTTGATATGTGGTTAACCTAGATCAAATTTGAATCCCAAAATGATTGAATTAGTATAGGAACCATTTATCACTCCTCATTTTGATATGCATTCATGATCTACAACTTTGGCAACCAAGCTATCAAAATTTCAAGCAAGCAAGAGCAATTGGATTCAAGATTTTAAGGCAAGCACCCAAGATCAAGATATCCAAGTCTCCAATTATTCATGATCATTCAAATCCTAGGAAAATTTTTCCATTTGATGCAAGTTTCTCTCCTATGATGACCAAGTAGAGGAATTCTCAAATCAAGAGAGAAGATCTTCTTTGCATGATCTCCTTTTGCATGCATTATGGTATAAATATTTACATCATATCATTACTAAAAAAAATTCATAGGTTCACCTATTGTACATTTTTGGTGAACCTAACATATTAAATTTCCATTCTGATTTTGGTGTTAGATTCCCTTTATGTGATTAGCAGTTCACCCATTGTACATTTTGGTGAACCTGGATCCTCGTACATACTTTTGATTTGGTGGTTAGATCCTCTTTGCATAATCTTATTTGTATGTATTACATGTCTCATAATTAGATCTAGATCTACTTTGCATGATTTACATTAAATCTTTAAATTGGATAGTTAGATGTGGTTTTCATAAGGAACATTGTTATTGCATATCTCTTTCAAATTTTACAATTGCATTAGATATCAAAAAAAAAATTCATTCCCTTGTACATGAGTATTATTAATTTTAATCCTATCTATAACATTCCGGTTAGGAGAAGCCATAGACTTATAGATTCTTTTGATCCTGAGCCTTCTATTTTTATTAGGAATCTTGATGAGACCAACATGCATACTAGTGACATCAATCCTATCATAGAGAATAACTCTTCTCATTCTTCTCATGATGAAGATGGGGCTTTAAGAGTCCCTCCTATGCAAATATAAAAGCTTTCCAATTACTTTGATGAATTTGAACAATGGTTAGGACAAGAAAATTCTAATCCCAAATTCATTTCTATTGTATAGGGCTTAAGGAAGTTAATTCATAATGATGAACATGGTTTTAATATCTTTCGTAGTATCTCTCATCTCATTGATAAAAATGTTAATATTATTAGATATTGTGATTAAGAGATAGGTTTCATTCTACCTGCCACTAGTGTTGAGACCTATATTCCTATTTCTACCTCAATTCCTAGTGTGTCTACTTATGCTTCACCTATCATAACAACTTCAATTGAAAATATCAATCCCACACATGTTAGAATTCCTAACCCTATTATTTCCACTATCCCTTCAAGTGTGCCATATGTTTCTTTATCTGCATCAATGCTCACTTACAATAGTGTCTTATTTTCATATTCAATAGTTCCTTCCATTTCTCAAAATGCTCCAAAGATTTCAAACATATCTCCTCCTACCATTCTTTCTAATAATTATACCATTAATAGCTCGACTCAAACTGTGTCTTCCTTGCAACAATAAATTGCTTCAATGACTCAATCTAGGTTTAACGTTCCTACTTATAACATTTCTAGTCATCTATCTTTGGATATCATCAGTTTTATTATCTCACAATACATGAAGATTCCTCATCTTGAGACTTATAATGGTAAAGGTGATCCTTTGACCCATGTTAAAACTTTTCAAATATTTTATAGTGATTTCTCTCATGATCATAGGTTCATGGCTAAACTATTTACTATAACCTTTTGAGATAAAGCCTTGCAATGGTATTGTTCTTTTCCTCCTTATTCTATTGATTCGTTCCAAAAACTTGCTAATTCTTTCATCCAACAATTTCAAAACAGCATTCGTCATAAAATTTCTTTGATTGGTTTAATACATTGCAAACAAGGTGTTAAAGAGAAAATGATTGATTTCAATTGTAGATTCAAGTATTTGCATGCTCATATTTCTTATCTTGTGCTTGATATTGATGCTCAATGTATTTTAATTGCTAATTTACACAAATACATTAGAGATAAGATTCTACTTTTTGAATTCTCTTTTTTTACTCAATTATGTGTAGTCCTTCATAATTATCAGCTTCAGGTGAGTCAGTTTGAGAGCACTACTCCAATGGCTTTGGTTGATAAGAGTGATATCGCATCCAACAATTTTAACAAGTTTTAGAAACCAAAGAATCTCATTAAGATCAATAATTCAACCAACAATGTTGATGAGAAATTGGTAGCAACATCCAAAGGTGTGGCTCCTTTGTCATCTTTTTTTAGACCTGCTCTTAATTTTACTTAGCTTTTTTGAATCTTTTCATAATGTGATGTTGAAGTTTATTAATTTTCTAAAGTGTTAAATCTTCCTCTTATTTAGCCAATTGACACATCTAAACATTTACCCAAACACTTTGATCACAAAGCTTTCTGTCAATACCATCGTCAACCTGGTCACAATACTTAAAAGTGTTTATGTTTGAAATCTATTATCCAAGACCTCATTGACTCTAATTGTATATATATTGAGGGTGTTAATGATCAAGGAAACAAATCTGTAACACCTCCCAACCAAAACTTGCAAATTTATACCAACCCTTTACCAGCTCATTCAACCAATACCATTCATTCTACTCAACCTTTTTCTTCTTCTTCCACTCATGTTGTTGACTATGATGATAATTGTAGTGAATCTAATAATTTTTTAATCTCATTGATAAAATCAAACCAAAACTTAAACCCAAACCTAAGCTTTGCATTACCTTTCAACCTATTGAGACAATTAAAATACCTAATGGTCTCTTTATATTGTAGTGAAGGTTAATGGTCTGTATTCTCATTGTTTCCTTATTGATCCTACTTGCATGGTGAATGTGATAACTGAAGAACATCTTTTTACTAGACAAATGCAATGTGATTTTTATGATAAATCTGATGTTATGATCTAAACTTGCAATGATTTCCTTTATCCTTCCCATGGTTTTGTTTCATTTCCTGTTGAAATTGGTCATAAAAATTTAGATGCTACTGTAGACACCTAAAATTGTCCATCCACATTCTAATATTAATTTTTATTAATATTTGTCCTTAACATTATAGTTGATTTTATTAATTGACTATAATCATTATATTCTTCTATTTATTTAATTAAATAAATTTATTTTCCCTTTGTATTTAAGTACTATAATATATTAAATTTATTTTAATATATTATCCCTCCATCTCTTGATATAAAATAAATTTCATTTAGTTTATTTCTCCACTACCCTAAAGTTCTTTTAAACCTTGATTAAATTAAATTTATTTTAATTAATCCCTTTTTCTATTTTCCTAATCTTGTATTTTGCTAATATTCCTCTAATCTCTATTAAAAGGTGGATTACCTCTAATCATGTACACAATCACCTTTTCCAAGGTAGCCACCTCTCCATCTCTTTTCTCCACCAATCATTTTGAATCCTTCTCTTTTCCCTCTAAAAGTGGAGTTGACTTTTGTTATGCCTTTTAATCATAGCCACTCATTCCTTTTGCCTCTTCATCTTAGCCACTTCCTTTTTGCCTCTTAATCTTGACCATTCATTCTTTTTCATCTTAATCTTGGCCACCCATTCTTTAAGTCATTCTATAAAAAGGAGGTCTCACTCTTAATTTGTAACTTAGTCATTCTATTGTATCTTCTTGCAACTATTAGATAATCTTGATATCACATGTTAGGTAATGGAATGAATCTAGTTTTGTTTCAATCTTGCATTCTTAACTTAGATTATCATTTTCATCCTAACTAGTTGTTATCTCTTGCATTTACATTTTTAGAAATAGATCTTGCATTTGCATTGCATCATCTTTATGAAGATTGGGGCAAGTTCCTTATACTTGTTCTCAATCTTTCACCTTCAATCATAGTTGAATTTTATTGTATTGTGTTGAGAGAGAACACCCACAATATCTCTAAGAGAAAATTAAACAAGGTTTTGGGTGCCCTTGTTTTAGCTCATCAGAGGTTGTAGTGGAAATTTGGTTGCATTACAAGTTATTTAGCATGCTTATTCTAACTTAAATGTTTCACATTTCTTGTGTTTCCATGCTTTGATTTGTGGTGCAACTACAGGGATTTTCATTGTATACATTTTGGCATGTCCGGTGGGACCCACATCCCTATTAGATTTGCACTTTTAAAGATTTTTCTAGGCTTCCTTGTGCAGGTTGAGTTGAAGACAAAACCCTATGGTTTTGAAAGATTTGATCATATCTTACAAACAGCTTGGAATTTTTCTATGAAATTTTTTTGCAAGTTTGGGATGATACAAATATGTCTCAGTTCAAAAATCAGATTTTTCTAATCATTTTTCCATGAGTTATAATTTTATTATTATTTTTCATGAAAATTAATTTTTGGTCGCAAATCGGCAATTTTTTTGGAAAACTTTATATTTTTGGAAAGGTATGAAAATTCTACAAGGGGTATGTTCTTTGTATTTTTAATTTGGATGAAAGAAAATAGCTCAAAAATTCAATCTTTGAAAACTGGTATATTTTGATAAATCGGATCTCTAGGGCACAAATCAAGGAATATTTCTTAAAAAATTACATTTTTGGAAATCTCTCCTATTTTTAACAGGGGTCTCTTCTTTGCATTTCTATTTTGGGGGTCAAAATTATAGCAAACGAATCGAATATTGTTGATTAGGTCAAAAGCAAAAAAATAAAATTTTGTGATGAGCTTGTACTTTATTTGCACATAGTTCAATGCATGATTGGGTTTTCTTGAATGTCTTTTATATTTTCTATCTTCTAATAGCGGTTTTGCAGAATGGTTGACCAGAATTAAGAAATTTTGAGAGTACTAATCATTTTTTTTGTAGGATGTTGTTTGAAGATCTTGAAAAGATTTGAGACTACTAGTTCATTTGTTT
Source organism: Chamaecyparis obtusa (assembly GCA_027943335.1). Classification (NCBI taxonomy): domain Eukaryota; kingdom Viridiplantae; phylum Streptophyta; class Pinopsida; order Cupressales; family Cupressaceae; genus Chamaecyparis; species Chamaecyparis obtusa. Next base: position 2,619,179 of record BSBK01002398.1, read on the forward strand.
TGTAGGTTTCCTTGGAGGTTCAAGCAAACATCATGTCTACTTTAAGTTGATTTTTATAGGAACCTAGTTTAATTAGGAAGATTTGTTTCTTGTGATTATTTGAGTAGCAGGAGAGTATGCTCTTATCTCTTTATAGATAATTTAAAATATAGACCTACTTGATTCATCACTTAGAAGAGAATCTTGGTTAAATGAACATGTGTTTGGCATGTTTGGGAGAATCAATGAAGTAGGAGACTATTCTCTTTTCCTTTAAGGAAAATCATAAATCTATACCTCCACTTTTTATCCAATTTTATTTGTTCTTTTACCTTTAGAGAGCCTGTCATTGAGGGAAAAATCTCATGGATACGACTCAAGTGAGAACAGGTGAACCCGACCCTTCCAACCCACTATAATCAAAAGCCTCTTTGAGATTAAAGTCTTGGAGGACGTAGCTATTTCTATATTTTTTATGTATGCTACATTTTTGTAGGGATGAGAGGCCTCAATCCTGCATACAAGACTACGTTAATCAAGTATGTGTAGGTTTATAGGCCTCAATACTACTTGTGGGACTACAAGGGATGGTTGAAAATGGATTTCCCTATTATAAACCTTAGGACACTACAACATTTAGGGTCAAATTTCAATGCCAATTTGCAATGCCACACCAATTTGTGTTTGTTTTTTATGTTTTTTTTGCAAGTGCGCCTGACAGTGTCGTAATAGTGATGCTAACGTTGTAATTGTGACACCCTTTAGTTATAAACAAAAAAAAAAGAAAAAGAAAGTGTCATTTGTAATTTTTGTGAATTTGAAGAGCTGTTGCGAAGATGGCACTACACTTTTGTGTGGCACGAAGAGGGCATTCGAGTTTGGCGTGCACGAAGAGGCCGGTACTATGTGGGAAGAGGGCACTGGCACTTGAGGTAGGCATTTGAGCTTTGTCTTCTCATTAACTCAATTTCAGTGGCATTTTTTACATCTTAGCATTGTTTTTTATTAAGGTAAAAGCAGGTTTTACATGGACTCGAAACCAATTACAAAAAAGCATAAAGATAGAGCATTAAAGTTTTCAAAATGAAACACCTGCTGGAAAACAAAGGCAGGGACCAACAATTGCACAGTTCAACAGTAGATACTAAAAGAAAGACAAACTACAAAACAACTACCAGCAAGAACTAGCTAATTATCTGTTATCATTTCTTCAGCCTTCTTTTGGAGGTCTTCCATCTTCTAGGTAGTCTCTTGCAGCTCCTTCAGTTCTTTTGGGTTTTCAAGGACCTTCCTCTAGATGTGCCCTCTAGTTCTCGTCCCTAGACCAGTATTGCCAACATCCTCATCGATGGTGATTGTTTTTTTTTCCAGCAGGTTCCTTTCCAGATAGTTATGCAACATATTTCGATTCATAATAGTTGCCTTTAGACCCTCATTGTTGTGGCTCATAACACCTTTAATCATACTGTCATGGTTGCTAATTTTGGCTTCTAAGTCTTTCATCTTGTCATTAACTATCTTGCTCATCTCAACAGTACCATCCTCATTTTTATTTTTATTTTTCACCTTATCAAGAACCTTATTTTCCATCTTTCCCATCTTAGTAGTCATATTTTTCATGGTATTTTCCATTTCCTGGATCTGGAGTTTCATTTCCTGCATTTCATTTGTCCATTCCATATTTTTATCCTAACTCTCAGCATCATTCTCCTCCTCCTGCAATGTTGCTTCCCTCAAGAGGATTAAAGATTCCTCTTTGTTGTTGTTGTTCTCCACCATGGTCGTCTTCTCCATACCTTCCTTATTTTCTTTCCAGTTGTGTTCTTCTATTTCATTTGAAGAGGGGTCTTACCAGTCTCCTTACCTTCATTCTCTTGGCTAGCCATAATTCCCACAGTAAGACCCTCATCATCATTACCATCCTCATCTTTGTTCTTACCATCCCCAGAAACTGGTTTAACATTGATCATATTTTCTTCCATAGGGGCACCCTAAAAAGTGATTTCAGCCTCCATAAGTGACACCTGAGTGCCATCTTCCTCTTTCTTGGCACCCCCATTAAGATCAAGGGTATCTTTCATGGTGTCTTCAGTTGAATTTTCATGGGCCTCTTCCTCATCCGCTTCCTCCTCTTCATCTCCATCTTCTTGACTATTCTCCTCCTTATCATCATTCTCCTCTGCCATCCATTCATTCATTTCCTCTTCCTGATCTTTTTCATTTCCTTCCTCTTTCTCATTGTTTATCTCTTCTTCACCAGAATCCTCCTCATTACCTTCCTCAATGTTACCCTTTCCCTGGGAGTAAGGCCTTTTCACTAATTCCTCAATGCTAGTAGTATCTTTGCCACCGATATCAATAGAGGCCTTATCCTTCTTATTCTTTCTCTTCTTACTAGTCTCAGCCTTTGTATCCCCCTCATTCTTCTCCTTTCTTTTACCAGTGATCCTTTTAGGGATAGGGTCCAGAATATTGTCCCTGATGTGATTGGAAATAAGAAGGATCAAGCCCTCATGTAGCACAGGGTTACTAGCCTTTTTCCTGTGTCCCGTAATGTTGATGTTCAGGGAACTCATAAGATAGTAAGGGAAAGAAATCATCCTTTTATGCCTGAAGTGGTTAGCAAAAACAAAATGGAAGTTGTAAATTTTGGAATACCGCCCATCAAGCATAAAATATTCTATCATAGCCTTCAAGATTTTGGCCTAGAATTCATCAATATTGGTAATGTCCACATAGTCACCATTTCCCTTGGTCATAAGGGCTTTCTCATCATTAGTTTTAGGGAAAATGGTAAAAGCTTTAGTTCCTAGTCTATGATTTCCTCTATGGAAATGGGTACCTTCCACAGGTAAACCAGTAATTTCTGCTATACTAGAAATAGTAAGAGTGAAGGACTTGCCCCATAGATGAACCTTACCATTAGCCCAGCCATCTGCGAACAAAGAAGTGATCTTTTTGTCATTCCCGTGAAGCTTCTTCATGAACTGCGTAACCCCCCCTTTCTTCAGCTTCTTCCAAACTTTTATGTCCTGTCTCCATTTGTCACAATCGAAAGGTTCCTCCCTCTTCAAACCACCTCCCATTTTTTGCTTGTTTCTCATGTACTGGTTCAGCTCCTTACCAGTGATGTCCACCTTACTTCTCTGATTTTCTTTGCTATTTTGGTTATCGAGATTAACCTGTTGTTCGTGCTTTATTAACTGCAGAGTAATGATCCCACACTTCGCCTTACATGCAGAGCTCCTTAGTAAATGTTATGTCCTTGTCATCATTATATTAAGTGATTTTTCCTTCATAATGATTAATCTTGTCATAGTTGATTAGACTCATAATCTCAGCCTTTAGATTTGCTTCCCCTCTCTACTTTTGGGTGACATCACTCAAGGTACCTTCATTTTCCATCATGTCTGTCAGTTTGTTGCCTTCACGATAAACATGAGTGACGTGGCATTCCTCAAAGGAATTCATAATACTTTTAATTTTGTTAATGATGTGTTCTATTGTCCATGAGCTCTCAGATTGGAATGTTAATAGTGGCATTTTTAATAGTGGCATTGTTTACATCTTAGCATTTGGAATGCTTGATGACCCGCGAGCTTTGAGAGCTAGGGCATCATTGCTATTACCTTCAAGGCATTGTGTGAAGTGTTTGATCTCTCTTTATTTGTTTTGTTGTTGATATTCACTATGTGGTACTCCCTGTTTATGATCATTTCATGAGGAAATGTCTTGATGGCTCACGGGCTGTAAGCTAGGGCATCATACATTGTTCATGAGCTCACTGTTTAATATTAGCATTGTTTACATCTTTTCATTTGGAATACTTGATGACCCACGAGCTTTAAGAACTCGGGCATCGTTGCTATTACCATCAAGGCATTGTGTGAAGTGTTTGATCTCTCTTTATTTATTTTTCTATTGATATTCACTATGTGGTACTCCCCATTTATGATCATTTTATGAGGAAATGTCTTGATGGCTCATGGGCTGCAAGCTAGGGCATCATACATTGTTCATGAGCTCACTGTTTAATACTGGCATTGTTTACATCTTTTCATTTGGAATGCTTGATGACCTGCGAGCTTTGAGAGCTAGGGCATCATTTCTATTACCTTCAAGGCATTGTGTGAAGTTTTTGATCTCTCTTTATTTGTTTTGTTGTTGATATTCACTATGTGGTACTCCCCGTTTATGATCATTTCTTGAGAAAATGTCTTAATGGCTCGCAGGTTGCAAGCTAGGGCATCATACATTGTTCATGAGCTCACTGTTTAATGTTGGCATTATTCATGAGCTCACTGTTTAATATCTGGCCAGGCCATGTTAATGGTACCAAGCCAACCCAATCAGCCCAACAAAATGTGTCATGTTTATATTTGTCAAATACACTCGTTCACCATTTTGTTCTTGTTCTTCACAGAAATATTGCATCAAAAGTAATTGTAAACAATGATTCAAAGAAAAAAGAAACAACTACAATAGATCAAACCCCAAAAGAATACAGTCAAGGATAAATAGTGCCCTAATAGTGTCCTTTGGATCTAACCCCATCTTTTCCTTCCTTGCAAGTTTTGGATCATACAAGAGCATACTGGATTGAATGAGTCAACACTTCATTACTTCAGGCAATGTTTGGTACCTTCATTATTTATGTTCATCCACTTATGTATGTTTGCATATTCATTCATATTCTTCTAAAAGTTGGCTATTAGTGACCATACGGGACCATTCTTGATGAAATTTGGTGTAATACCCTCTCCTATGGTGATACTTGGACTTTCTGATTTGGACATTCTATTATGATGGTTAGAACTATACATTTACATTTATATTTGTGGATGATGATATGTTTATTAGATGATTGATATGCTCATTTATGGTTATCATTTATATGTTCATGAAATTAGAAAACCATCTATCTTTATATATTTTATGGAGCTAACCCAAGGATTTGAATCTAACCATTATCATGATGTTTTATGTTTCATGGATATATGTCTGATGTGTTTTCATGACTTGGGATGAAGTCATAGTTACTCACTTAGTTGAGGTCCACACGATGTATCAATCCTGGTCATTTGCTTGCATATATATGATTTGTATGTATATCCATGTATCTCTTCTTGGTGATGCAGGAGTGCAGGTACCGGGTATCATCTCCACCTAGCTTCACAGGTCTGAGCGATCCCTCAAAATCCTTGATCGTTGTTGTTGTTACGGAGATATCACCAAGTTCCACAAGAAGGAATTCTACCTCTGACCCTTTTATCCTTAGGTGGGGAGTTCCTAAGTCAGTCCCTTGTGTGGATAATATATTTTTGTGTCCTCTCAGTTTATTGGTTTTGTGGATCTTGTAGCTGGTTTCTTGTCTTTTGCATTCATTGAGAATGAGGTTTTGAGTATGGTAACTCTAACTGTCTTCATGGTATGTTCAATTTTGTTAGTAGATTATTAATGTGAATTATTGTTCATTTGAGGGTATGATTTAGTAATTTATCTTTATTAGTAGCTATGTATGTACTATCATATCTTGTTAGGAATGAGTTAGTGTGTGATTAAATCATGTGATTTTAATATCAATAATAAATAATTTTATGGTATTATTTTATAATATTCATAATAACAAATGTCTATGGCAATAATAGTAATAAATGTTTTAATAATAGTGGTAAAATCCAACTTATGTTAGTAATTACCTAATATATATATCACTATTATATTTTGTAAAGAATATGGATAAGTGTATGAATAAATAATATGTTTTATAATAATAATATTCCTAATAGTTAAATATTTGTAATATTAATAATAATGTGTCTTACTTATGGTATATGTACCATAAGCATATGGGTGCACACATATGCCTATGAATACATATATAAATATATATTATTATATAATAAATTAATTATGTGAAGGAATTTATTATGAGACTATGGTAAGTCTATGTTATTTTTATATTTGGGAAATGCCTATGGTAAATTACCATAGTTAGTAAGTTAGTAAAAGTATTCCTAAAATCTTTATTATCTATTTTGTCATCCTCAATTTTAGGAGACAAAGATTTAAATCTTATTAAATAAAATTTATTTATCCCTTCACAGGAATGGTTTTGCAAACCATATTATTAACAAATAACTAATATAGTTGGGATGGTTGCATCGGTTGGATTACCCGTGCAACCACCTCCTCCAATCTATATACAAGAAGGATCTCCTGTGTGAGAGGGTGTTGGATAGGAGTTGATTTGAGAAGAAACGATAATAAGATGAGTATTATGTTTGTAGGAAAATTATATTTGTGAGGAGAGGATTCATTATTCTCTGAGATTGGCATTTGGTTGTTTCGGGTAGAGGCTAGAGATTGCATCCAGAAGGATTTGAAGGAGTGCTGGAAGAGATTAAGAGGATTGGATTCTTCTTCATCAACCGATTCCCACAGGACTACAAGTTGGAATCCATCCTGAGAGATAATTCTCTTCTCTATTATGAATGTTTGTTTTTAGATCTATTTGAATGCCTCTCTATATGTTTTGTTTGTCTCCATATGTTGCAGAATGTTTATACAAATATAGCCAGCCATTTATGCATATGTCAGTCATTTAATGTTTATGATATATTATTTCATTCTGTGAGCCGTTTATACATTATTGTATTCTGTGAGCCATTTATATATTATTGTATTTTGTGAGCAGTTTATATATTATTGTATTATGTGAGTCATTTATACATTATTGTATTCTATCAGCCATTTATACAAATATAAGTAATTATATCATTGTATTTTGTGAGCCGTTTATACATTATTGTATTCTATCAACCGTTGCTATATCATTGTAGTATGTCAGTTGTTGCTATATCATTGTAGTCTATCAGCCGTTTATACAAATATAAGTTGTTATATTATTGTACTATGCCAGTCGTTTATACAAGTATAACATGATTGCAGTTAGGGTTATTTATATTTAGTTTTCTGTCATGAAACTAAACTATTTCTATCATTAAACAAAATGTGTAGTATATATATTTAATTTTGTGTCATTAAACAATACGCGCAACTTTGTGATCCCGAGTTAGGGTTGGGCGGGATTGTTATATTAAGTATAAGTTTGATACTTTAATTTAATTTCTTATACTTTAAGTTATACTTGTATAAATAAATTAGGTACCTTTCAGGATGTTCAAGATAGGATTCAACTTCATAGGAAATAAGATGCAACTTCTAGATTTTAGAATTTTCAAAAAAATCAGACTTAGTTAAATTTCAAGCACGGGAAGTTTTATGGAGCATTGTGTTTTGGCATATAAAATTTTTTGTAAACTTTAGATAGGTTCATTACTTGTTAAGTGGAGGTTATATGGTGCATTTAGATGCTTTAATAGGGTTAGGATGCGTCTAGGAAGCAGAATTAGGGTTTAGGATTATCTAGGAGGACCAGGACCATTCTAGGCCTCCCTAAACGCTTCTAATTTTCCTAAACATCCCTAAACTCTCCTATTCTTTCTGTTCTTTGATGTAAGTTCTCAAAAGTGTTTACGATATGTTTTATTTCATGTATGATGCATTTTTGATGTGTGGGTTAAGGGTAGAAAACCTAAGAACACTAAGTGAGTGGCTCTCAGTGTGGGGTTGGGGCCCTAAGTGGCTAGTACCAGGATAACTGACTGAAGAGTTATTTAACAAGTGATAATTTAATTAAAACTTATGGGAATGGGTTCAAACACTAAAAAGATTAATGTATGCCTCACCCATGTCATTAGTGCTAGTAAAGGCTATGGATGGGAGTGGGAGAAGGTGCCTATGTGTAGGTACGATTGAATCACGCTTGTCTATACGAAAGACATTCGGTTCCGCATGTGCCTACTTGGGGGTCAAGGCCCGGAGTGGCTAGTACTAGGACAACCCAAGGGGTGAGGGCTATGCAATGATACTCACATAGGTTGTTGCTTAGAGTTTCTACCAAGCCTTAGAACCTTTGGGAAAATATTTATACTTTGATCTTCTTTTCATTTGCTATATGGGAAAGGTTACCCAACCCTAGGTATGGCCTAGCTATCCCTTATTTGTGGACTTTGGTGTTTATCTCCTAGCATGGGGGAGTGGGCCTTTTGGTATCCATGTGGTTGGGTGGTAAATCATTTTATCGAGGTACCTTTTGCAGATGCAGTGATTAAGGATTCATACTTGCATATTATTCCAATTTTGAAGAATGAAGACTTGTATTTATCTTTCATGATGTAAAATTAATGTTACCTCCCAAGAGCAGATGAATGTAATGTAATCATTAATGTATTTCAAAATGTTGTAATTGGAATGGGTAGACTTAGGAAAAAGGAAAAGGGAAAGCATGAACTTTATGTATATGATGTATGTTGGAAAAGAAAAGAATTTTGTAACATTTCAAGTAAAGTAGTATGTTTCTCATTATTGTTGATTAATGGAAAACCTGGTAAAATAAATGTAATATTTGCAATGTATCAAGTGGTTGGATGATTCTATTATATGGTACTAATGCTTTAAATGTTATATCGTTCATAAAGGAAACTTAGGAATATAGATGGATTTAAATGGAAAATTGAAATGAAAGTACTTTATATTTCTTTATAAAGAATCTACAAATGTTGGGATGTAGTTTGCTTAAGAAGTAAATCAAGTTGTCAGTACACTATATGGACTTAATGATTTGTACATTAAATTAAAAGGGAACCTTGGAGGAATCTAAGTTAATCTATGTTTTGTTTATATAATTCTTTTAAAAATTCAAAAAAATTCATAAATCATTACTTAGGTTTTCTTTTACAAAGAGAATCTTTGTTCTCTTCCCTGGTTCTCTTGCGGGGCATGACATTTGGCATGAAATTTTATAACATAGTTTCTTAGCATTTGATCTTTATATGGCAGCCATGACTTGAGGTAGGCATTCGAGCTTTGTCTTCTCATTAACTCAATTTCATTTTGATGACATTTGTTGATTTAATGGCAAAATATGAATGTTAATACTGGCATTGTTTTCATCTTTGCATTTGGAATGCTCGATGACCCGTGAGCTTTGAGAGCTAGGGCATCGTTGCTATTACCTTCAAGGCATTGTGTGAAGTGTTTGATCTCTCTTTATTTATTTTTTTTGTGATATTCACTATGTGGTACTCCCCGTTTATGATCATTTCATGAGGAAATGTCTTGATGGCTCGCGGGCTACAAGCTAGGGCATCATGCATTGTTTATGAGCTCACTATTTGAGCACCTCATTTCCCTATTTGATTGGTTGGTGCTCTTTTTGTTATATTGATGCTATTAGATCAAATAGGGACATCAATAATAAAATAGGGACATCAGTAATAAAATAATACACTTACTATTTTGAATTTGAGCTCTGGCATCATGCAATGTTATTATTGTCAAAACAGTAAGTGTATTAATGTATGATCTAATAGAAGCAACCTCATTGATCATTACCTTTCACTCCTCCATCATTATAGAAGAGATAACTACCTACAACTATATTTCATAATTCCTCTTTGAAGTCATAGGTTAGTTTAAAATTGAGAGGGGTCTTGAAATATCGTAAGTAAAAACATTACACAGTGGCATTCATATTAAGTACAAAATGAATTCACATGCCTTTAATTATGTTACACTTTTGAAATTATCGCTCATTGGTCATTTGACAATTCAAGATATAAGTATCATAATATAAACTGTTGTAAAAGGAAGAAACACGGGTATCATCATTTAATACAAAATATAAAAGTATCCCATAGACACACAGTTGCTATTATAACAACCATCCTCTAATCCCATGGTCTACTAGTCTCAAGGTAAGAACAATTTACTTAAGCCATCATATAAGTATCATCCTAAAGTTTAAATAGACATTGACTATGGATATACAACACTGAGCCATAATAAATTACAGAGTTTCACTACAATTTCTATGTCCACTTACAATCATCCTACTACTTACACTGCAATTTCTATGTCCACTTACAATAATAAATTCCAGACTTTCACTGCAATTTCTATGTCCACTTCCATTAAAATATATCACTCCTCCTATTATATAGGCATCCTTCTCATTAAGTGTTTCCATTAAAATATATCACTCCTATTATATAATGTATATGCATACTTGTTTAAAATGCCATACTTGTTGCTCTTAAATATTATTACCATTTCACTCAAATTTACATGACATTAAAGCCAAGCCCAAAATGTATACATATGTGTAAGTCTAGGAGAAGCTAGATTCTGCAACTATTGAAAAACAAAAAGCTATACCAATAGCAGCTTACGAGAAACTATACTTGTGCTTACCACACCATACCTCAGCATCATAATGCTTATCATTTTCAAGCTTGAGTGAGGCTTCATACCATGCATCATCCACAGATTTGTATGCAATGCTGATTTAAGATGGAGGTAAACTACATGTGTCATGTAAACAACATGGTTGAATGCAACCTCTTTTGCACATTTTCAAGATTTTTCCCATCAATACAAGTGTAAATAATGCATTGAATGTAATCTACGAACACTGCGTGGTATGAAGTCTCGCTGAAGCTTGAAATATATCACTCCTCATGTTATTGTCAAAATTAAATTCAAATATTTCTCAAAACATTTATTCTTGTAGAATTAATATATCCTTATCTCAATAATAAAACAATCTTCCATAATAGCTTTTGAATCATATTAACACACACCCATGTTCAGTAGCATAGTTCATTTTAGAAGTGTATGGCTTGACTATGCACATGCATAATTGTAGATGAGGATCAATAATAGGGTGCCAAGCATTGCTTAGATCCTTTGGATCTAACCTCATCTTTTCCTTGCAGGTTTTGGATCATACAAGAGCATACTAGATTGAACCCTGGGTCAACACTTCATTACTTCAGGCAATGTTTGGTACCTTCATTATTTATGTTCATCCACTTATGTATGTTTGCATATTCATTCATATTTTTCTAAAAGTTGGCTATTAGTGACCATATAGGACCATTCTTGATGTTTTTGGGTCATTTGATGAAAAGATGTAAATAGGGACATCAGTAATAAAATAAGGATATATTAATCTTTATGAGCTCAAATTCAAAACAGTAAGTGTATTATTTTATTATTTGTCCCTATTTGATATCTCTATTTTATTATTGATGTCCCTATTTTGAAGTGTTTGATCATTTCTATTACATTCAAGGCATTGTGTGAAGTGTTTGATCTCTCTTTATTTATTTTTTTGTTGATATTCACTATGTGGTACTCCTTGTTTATGATCATTTCATGAGGAAATGTCTTGATGGCTCATGGGCTACAAGCTAGGGCATCATGAATTATTTATGAGCTCACTATTTGAGCACATCATGTCCCTATTTGATTGGTCGGTGCTATATTTGTTATATTGAGTTTACATCATATATTTAGTCTTAATAAATATTTTATAAAACAACATAAAACTAACCCAAAATACTTTGTCTTAATAAAATCTTAATAAAACAATATATTTAGTCTTAATAAAATCTTATAAAACAACATATATTGTGTGAAGTATTTGATCTTTTTTTATTTGTTTTGCTAGTGATATTCACTAGCTATGTGGCACTCCCCGTTAATGATCATTTCGTGAGGAAATATCTTGATGGCTTGCGGGTGGCAAGCTAGGGCATCATACATTGTTCATGAGCTCACTATTTAATACTGGCATTGTTTACATCTTTTCATTTGGAATGCTTGATGACCCATGAGCTTTGAGAGCTAAGGCATCATTTCTATTGCCTTCAAGATATTGTGTGAAGTGTTTGATCTTTCTTTATTTGTTTTGTTGTTGATATTCACTATGTGGTACTCCCTGTTTATTATCATTTCATGAGGAAATGTCTTGATGGATTGCAGGCTACAAGCTAGGGCATCATGCATTATTTATGAGCTCACTGTTTGAGCACCTCATGTTCCTGTTTGATTGGTTGGTGCTCAAACAGTGAGCTCATAAACAATGCATGATGCCCTAGCTTGCAGCCCGCGAGCTATCAAGACATGTCCTCATGAAATGATCATAAACAAGGAGTACCACATAGTGAATATCAACAACAAAACAAATAAAGAGAGATCAAACACTTCACACAATGTATGTTGTTTTAAAGATTTTATTAAGACTAAATATATTGTTTTATTAAGATTTTATTAAGATAAAGTATTTTGGGTTAGTTTTATGTTGTTTTATTAAATTTTATTAAGACTAAATATATGATGTAAACTCATATATATATATATATATATATATATATATATATATATATATATATATATATATATATATATATATATATATATATATATACTTCAAAGGAGGAATTATGAAATATAGTTGTAGCTAGTTATCTCTTCTATAATGATGGAGGAGTGAAAGATAATTATCAATGAGGTTGCTGCTATGAGATCATACATTAATACACATACTATTTTAAATTTGAGCTCAAGCATCATGCAATGTTATTGTTGTCATTGCATACTTGTTGTTGTTGTGCACCATATATTATTTTATACACTATTTATTTCATTGAGACTGTGAGCTTTGCATGTAATGTATTTTATGTTATTGGATCGATGTCACCATGTTGTTGAGGTTGTAGATGCATTGAATCACCACTGTCATTCTATTTTGATAGCAACAATATAACAAATAGAGCACCATCCAATCAAATAGGGACATCAGTAAGACATTTAATGCATTATTACTTCATCATGATGATAAAAATTTCATTGGCTCAAAGCACATAGAATGTGGGTAGCTTCATTACTTCATTGGATCTGTACCTTTGTTAATTTCATTAGCATCATGTAGCTTTCTTACTTATCCTTTAAAATGCAAATTCAAATATACTCCACACCATAGCATTAATATATAGATGATGTAGATTTGTGTACCTCTTTGTTTTGATGTAGCTTACTCACTGCATGTAATGGGGCCTCCTTGGGGCTGCCAACCATGTTGTGATGTTATGATCTTTGCTTGATATCCATGATGTACTCCTCCCTTAATATGCAGATTTGATGCTTTTCTCCTCTGATTTGATGATGATGTATGCCCCTTCCATTGCTTACTCATGCTTGCTCATGACTGCCTTGTGCTGATGGGCATGGTGTGCGACTATTGTGGGTGCATAATTTGGAAATAATGTCACAGCAACACCAGATGAAACAGCAACATCTGGTGTTACTATTGCACTATTTGAATGATGTAGTCACATGTCCTGTAGCATGGTTTTTCTTTTAGAAGTGTATGGCTTGACTATGCACATGCATAATTGTAGATGAGGATCAGTAATAGGATGTCATTCATTACTTAAATATTTTTTATCTAACCCCCATCTCTCTTTTCTTTGCAGGTTCTAGATCACACAGGGGCACACTAGATTCATACACAGGTCAAAAATTCATCACTTTAGGAAATGTCTGGCACCCTTATTATTTATGTTCATCCTCTTATGTATGCATGTACTCTTGCATTTTTTTCTAAAAGTTATTTTCCTTGTATAGTATATCCAAGTTATTTTTCATATATATACATGTAATCTTTAAATGCAATTTTTTTTTTCCTTTACATGTATCTTTCCATGAAATGAACACAAATTAAACAAGATAATCTAATAATACAAACTAGGGTACTATAGTCACTCATCTAGTAATTAGTTCCCCAAACCATTACTAAGGATTGAACATAAGTTTAAGTCCCCAAACCTATTGTTCTATGTGTCCTTATTGCCTTCATAATTTTGGTTCAACCCCTATAGGATGCCCAAGCCTAGAGGCCAAAGAAAGTACCCAAGAGAACTTGAAAGAAAGATGAATGAAACCATTGTCCTTATGTGGGTAAACCCATATAAGTGTTCTTCCTTTGCATCACAACTCCTACTTGAGGATCCACAATCATGCATTTATGTTCAAGACTTATTATTACATTGGTCCTTTTGAATCTTAGGATGACATCTCAATTGGGAAAGGCAAAACAAAACCTTTCATAGACCAATAACAACCAAGGCATGTGGGTGCTCTTCTGTTGTATAGTTATACTCATAAAATATAGGTACGATTATAAAATTTGATGCTTTGAAATTTAATAACATAGTTCCTCTTCATCAAAATAGAATGGAAGTGGTGATTCAATGCATCTACCCACATTATATGTGCTTTGAGCTAATGAAATTTGTATCATCATGATGAAGCAATAATGCATTAAATGTCTTATTGATGTCCCTATTTGATTGGTCGGTGTTCTGTTTGTTATATTGCTACTATAAAAATAGAATGGTAGTGATGATTCAATACATCTACAACCTCAACAACATGGTAGCATTGATCCAATAACATAAAATACATTACAAATGACAAGCTCATGGTCTCAATGAAATAAACAGTGTATAAAATAATATATGGTGCACAACAGCAACAAGCATGCAATGACAACAATAACATTGCATGATGCCCAAGCTCAAATTCAAAATAGTAAGTGTATTAATGTATGATCTAATAGCAGCAACCCCATTGATCATTACCTTTCACTCCTCCATCATTATAGAAGAGATAACTACATACAACTATATTTCATAATTCCTCCTTTGAAGTATATATATATATATATATATATATATATATATATATATATATATATATATATATATATATATATATCAAGTATAATTATGAGTTTACATCATATATTTAGTCTTAATAAAATTTAATAAAACAACATAAAACTAACCGAAAATATTTTATCTTAATAAAACAATATTTTTAGCCTTAATAAAAGCTTATAGAACAACATATATTGTGTGAAGTGTTTGATCTCTCTTTATTTGTTTTGTTGTTGATATTCACTATGTGGTACTCCCCGTTTATGATCATTTCATAAGGACATGTCTTGATGGCTCGTGGGATGCAAGCTAGAGCATCATGCATTGTTTATGAGCTCACTATTTGAGCACCTCATGTCCCTATTTGATTGGCCGGTGCTCAAATAGTGAGCTCATAAACAATGCATGATGCCCTAGCTTGTAGCCCACGAACCATCAAGACATTTCCTCATGAAATGATCATAAACGAGGAGTACCACATAGTGAATATCAACAACAAAACAAATAAAGAGAGATCAAACACCTAACACAATGCCTTGAAGGTAATAGAAATGATTCCCTAGCTCTCAAAGCTTGCAGGTCATCAAGCATTCTAAATGAAAAGATGTAAACAATGTCAATATTAAACAGTGAGCTCATGAACAATGTATGATGCCCTAGCTTGCAGCCCATGAGCCATCAAGATATTTCCTCATGAAATGATCATAAATGGGGAGTACCACATACCTAGTAAATATCAACAACAAAACAAATAAAGAGAGATCAAACACTTCACACAATATATGTTGTTTTATAAGATTTTATTAAGATTTTATTAAGACAAAGTATTTTGGGTTAGTTTTATGTTGTTTTATAAGATATTTATTAAGACTAAATATATGATGTAAACTCAATATAACAAATAGAATACTCGCCAATCAAATAGGGACATGAGGTGCTCAAACAATGAGCTCATAAACAATGCATGATGCCCTAGCTTGCAGCCCGCGAGCCATCAAGACATTTCCTCATGAAATGATCATAAACAGGGAGTACCACATAGTGAATATTAGCAGAAAAAGAAATAAAGAGAGATCAAACACTTCACTCAATCCCTTGAAGGTAATAGCAATGATGACCTAGCTCTCAAAGCTCACAGATCATCGAGCATTCCAAATGCTAAGATGTAAACAATGCCACTATTAACATTCATATTGTGTCATTAAATCAACAAATGTCATCAAAATGAAATTGAGTTAATGAGAAGACAAAGCTCGAATGTCTACCTCAAGTGCTAGTGCTCTCTTCCCACACAGTGTTGGCCTCTTCATGCACGTCAAACTTGAATGCCCTCTTCGCGCCACGCAAAAGTGCAGTGTCATCTTCGCGACAGCTCTTCGAATTCACAAAAATTATAAATGACACTTTCTTTTTCTTTTTGTTTATAACCAAGCTAGTGTTGCAATTAAATCAACAAATTCCATCAAAATGAAATTGAGTTAATGAGAAGACAAAGTTTGAATGCCCACCTCAATTCATGGTTGCAATATGAAGTGCATTTTCCTGATTGCATTTTCCTGAGTGCACATGTTCTGTAGCATAGTTCTTTTTAGAAGCATATGGCTTAACTATGCACATGCATAATTGTAGATGAAGATCAATAATATGGTGTCAGACATTGCTTAGATCCTTTGGATCTAACTCCATCCTTTCTTTCCTTGCAGTTTCTAGATCAAACATGAGCATACTAGATTGAACCCAGGGTCAACACTTCATTGCTTCAGGCAATATCAAGTACCTTCATTATTTATGTTCATCCACTTATGTATATTTGCATTCATTCATATTTTTCTAAAAATTATCTATACTCATATTCTTCTTGTGTCGGAGTCTTCTAACTATGATCAATTTAATGTTGTAAATCTTGACATAGAATTTGATATCAACCGATCATATATCCATTCCAAATGATATAACTTCATTTGAATAAACATACATACCAACCATTTGACAAAATGTCCATATGAAATCTAGAGCAATACATTAATTTTATAGCGAATTCATGATTTATAATGCCTTTGGTTTCCTACAAATCCTTTGGCGAAATTTGTCAGAAAATTAAATGTTTGGTCGAAGTAAGTGTGTAAATGAAGGATGAAACACATAGGAAGCTATGAGAAGCTATGAGAAGCTATGAGAAGGTGACATGAAGCTAATGAAAGGAAGCATCTCAATGATGTTAAATCACAGGGGATTCTCTTTATTCCCTGCAATGGAGTTAGCTAATTCTGAAAGTATAAATAGATAATTTTAACAATGTATAAAGTCCTTCACAAGATGTAATAAAAACACTGGCAAGGCACAAGAACTATTTGATGAAATGCCACAATAGTGGTGTCTCATGCAATGCTAAGATGTTTAGTTATATGTGTATCATCTTAAAATGGAAGCACTTCCATGTTAAGAGTGTTTAGCCCTCCGAGTAGGTGGTTTGGAGTCATGTTAAGTGCCTTGATTAGATCTTTGCATGTATTTGGCTTTCTCCCCACTTTCCACTTCTTCTTCGCACTTGATTTCTCCATTCTAGGTGAAATTAGTGTTAAGGTCTTAAGGACTTTCCTGATTTTCCCTCTTCCATGGCTTTATTTTCTAGGTAGGGTTTAGAAATGAGACCTCCTAGTCCTTCATCATGTCAATCAGGGGATTTTCTATTTGTTCCGGACACTAGGTCCTGTTCTGACATCAAATCCTGCATCTCTGGCATCTCCTGGAACCTCTGCTGCAAAACTTGGCAAAGTTAGGGTTTGAGGTCAAAGTCAACCTCGACCCTGACTAGGTCAAGGTCCACCTTGACCCTGACCAGGTCAGGGTCAACCTTGACCTTGACCTCTTCCCGCGAGGATTTCAAATTTCAAATGTTGGCAGTTTGTCTTTCGGGAAAGTTATTTCTCTGCTTTCGGGTTGGCTATTTCGGGCTCTGAAATGATAAATCCTTTAATTGTATTTAATTAAGGTATATTTTCTAAAGGTGAGGACCTAATTGGGATTTAATTCCGCCCATCTAGAGGAGTGTGCCCTAGATCACTATAAAAGGAGGCCTTCCTCTCTCATTTTCACATCAAGTTTTCTCAATCAAGTATCTAGAGCTCTCAAGTGCAAGCAAGTCTTCAAGCATTCAAGTGTTCAAGCATTCATCCATCAAGGAGATCCATTGTTAGCCATTGAAGGATTCAATCTCTTTGGAGCCCCCCTTGAAGATTCACCCTTCTCCATCCATTCAAGCCTTCTCATATGCAAAGATCAAATCAAGATTGGTGTTGAAGATCAAAATACCATTAATTAGAGACATCTTGTCATCCATTGAAGCATTCTTACTTGTGGATTTGAGGATTTGAATCCTCTTCAAGGACTTCAACATAAGCGAGGTGATTTGTTTCAATTACTTTGTTTATGCACAATATATTTCAATTCAATTTCAAGGTTAATTCCTAAACTGGGGTTTGACTAAAGCAAACCCCCCATACAACCAAAAACCCCCCATTTTCTTCCAGGTACATGTGCAAAATCTTGGATCTGAGAGAGAATTCGGATACCCTTTTTGCCAATCTTTCAGGATCTGCAAACAGAATCGAAATTGGACTTCAAATAAATAATGTGGTCTTTAACCTTTTAAAAGGTCAAAGTCAACCTGTGTGAATTTGGAGAAAAGATTTCTGGGTTTTGTCTGCCTCGACATTTCCAATCTATAACAAGTGACATAATCTTCAAAAAGTTCATACAGAAGCCAGAATTCAACATTTTCTAGATCTGCCCTAATTCAAGGTTAGTATTTGTACTTCAATTATTTCAATACCAAACATAATACATTCTACCTAGGGGAAACATTAGATTTGTTCTTTCTTCCATATTTTCCATCAAATTGATCTGATTCTGCATTAGCCTTTTAGGTTGATCAAATTGGATCTCCTTGGTGGGAATTTGGGTTTTGAGAATAGATCCTTTTTTCCCCTTAACATTTTAAATAGGGTTGAATACATTTTAACACTATATAATATGCAATGTTGAGATATTCAAAATATTGTTGGATAAATAGATAATTTTAACAATATATAATGTCCTTCACAAGATATAATAAAAACTATGGAGTGAACTATGTTTGTCTGATTATATAACTATTATCTTATGTCAGGTATCCCACACAGTCTGATGGATTGTCAGGTACAAGTCAATACACCCCATAGAGATTAATGTCTTTTATCATTTGTAAAATATCTCTCTCATTACCACCTATCTTTCTCACTACATGAAGTGCAGGTACCAACAAATAGGTATTTGTCAGAATTGTCTTCCTCGAGTGAGGAAAATCTAGGAATGGAAGAAGAAAGTGAGACATTTAGTACGTGTAATTCAATAAGATCAACTCAAGGTCAAAAGATCAGAAAGAAATTCAATAAACGTGTGAAATTTTTCATTGCTTAAGGGGGTTTGTGTTCTTATGATGATGAGAGAAAAGTCAACTCCGAGCTGCCATTTAGATACAAACATCTACAGAAACAATGGGTCCCCAATGAACTTCCTTCAATAAACACTGATTTTTGTGTTAAAGAGATGATATATCGAATAGCATTGTCTTCATTACATGGTTTTGGCATATTTTCCATGGATGGCATAAAGGTCTCTTACAACAAAGTTGTCGAATTGATGGAGTATGTCGAACCTTGTTATGATTACAGTAATTGGATGCAAATTGTTAAATATAAAAAAAGTATGTGTAGGTATGCACTCGCGGAAAATTATATACAACAAAAAGTCAATGAACAATGTAAAAAAGTAGCTATATACGTTAATGGAAGACCCAAAGCATCAGGGAATATTGCAGGTTTTATAAACAGTACACAGCCTATGTCAACTAAGAAGCAATCCAATTGCATATTTGAGGTGCGCGAGGGAAATCGCATATTTGTATGTGCGATCAAATCAATACGTGGAGGTGAGAAGCTACTTATCAATTATAATTTGAATCTCATAGATACAAAAATCCCCATCACTATCATGGACAAGGTGGTACACATTTTGATAATTGTCTATTATTCAACATAACTTAGAATAAGAACACATGTGTTTTAACATGTCTGAATGATTTTTTTTGAAATACAAAGCTATAGTATGGATCAAGAGCCACATGATACGCACGGCAGTGATAGTTCTCATGGGACTTCTTCTTCTTGACAGGTAAAACTCATTATTGTTGTACAAATGCACATACAAGAAAAATGTTAATGCATATTTTTTGTTATGTTAATGTGTAATTTTGGTTGTTCTACTATTTTGGATTGCTTTTAAATAAAGGGATAATAAGATTATTCTCACAAACGAGTGCTGATCAGAAAAAGGGAAAGGAACAAGTAGTCCATGAGGAGCCACGGAATGAGTAGGATCTATTTGATGTTGATTTTTTATCAGAGGTTTATCCTATGGTTGCATTGGAAAAGGTCCTTCATCCAATATCAAAAGAGTTAGCTCGAATGTCAAATATTCAACTTCACACTCCTGAAATATAGAGGGCATCAGATATGTTGATTGGTCGTGTTCAGAACTATAGAGTAAGTATTAATGTAGTTTTTAATTATAACAAAAGTTCAATAATGATTTTTATAGTATACTATTTTATTTATGTCATTAACTAAAATATATATCTATTCTCTTTACAGGTTATGCTAAATAGATTAAAGGGTATTACCTCAGATGCAAATACTTCAGATGGTACATCGCATGTTTTATCCTCCATCTTGTCCATGGTTATCCATATTTTTTTATGCTCTAACAATATTTTTGTTCAGCACCTAATATTGAACCTATGTTGAGTACAACACCTGGTATGAGGATGAGATCCACAGAGGTAGTTCCTCTTGCAATGTCAGCAACACGTAGCATGACCATAGATGCAATGGCAACACCTACTATTGGTAAGTAGACTCCTCTTTTTCTCTCTTATTTATCATGTGTTTATTTCACTTGAACTATATATTCTTTCTTAGGGGGCATTTTATAATATTGGATTCATTTTATGTAGGAGGCGATGACGCAATTCCTAGATGTACTCATGTTAAATGTACAGGAATAATACAGTGTGATCAATTGCTTGTGAACAATGAAGATGGACTTCCCTTGAGAGTAGCCCAGCTTCCAGGTACTTTAAAGACTGATCCTTTCTTTTACTAAACAATATAATACTCATAATGTAATGCACTAACCCCTTATGTGGTCCCTTGCAATAACTAATTATAATAATCTCATAATTATCTTCCAGGGAATAATCTATTTTATGAAAAACTTAATGATGAATGTTTGCACATTTTTGGGCTGACCATACGCACATGGTATCATATTTTGATTTCATTGCAAGATTAGATTTCGTTTCACCCCTTTCTTCAAGTATATTAAAAGGTAGCTTCACTTTATTTATGAATCTAATAGTTTTTTTTCTTAAAAGGTGGTCAGTACAAGATAAAGGGTTAAAGAATAAACTCATTGACTCTATGACAACACTTTTTGGACCTGAAGTCTTTCATAGACTTAGACTCCTTGACAAAGCGGGCACTATTTTGAAGTATATTAGGGACAACTACAAGACCCAAATAGAACACAACCCTTATTACGAGCGGCCACCCTATATTCCTATTAATGAGTGGGATGATCTTAAAAAGGATGCACTTGAGAGAAGTGCAAGACATAGTGGACGAGTAGTATCACCCGAGGAAAGAAGGTACGTGATAATATTAATAATGAAATTATGTATTATTTACTCTATGTACTTATGTGATCTAACATAATTCAAACATCACATAGGTTTCCTAACACAACAAAGGCAATAACAGCAAGAAAAAAAAAAAGCACGGGAAACATAGGCTTGGCTCGGGTGGATGTTCAAAACTTGTTGCATGAGTTGTAAGTATTAGTAAATGAAAAATTGTATGCAAATATTTATAATTAAATTGCAATCAATTTAGTTTTGATGAAATTCACTACAATAAAAATTCATGATACTAATAAAAAATGCAGGCCTTGGAGTTCAAAAAACCGATAACAGAAGAGGATAGAAAAATAGGCTACAAATAAGGCTATAAAGTCGTGGCTAAATGATACCAAGCAATGAGTACACTAGGTTCTTCTGCTGGATCTGTTGATCAGTTAAATAAGCCAATTGATTTTTATTTCAAGTTGAAAACTTTACCAATTACTAAATTTGATGTTAAGTTCCAACATAAAGTGAATATATTTGTTTTAAGTAAGGAAACACTGATTATATATTTGTTTAAAACTTTAAAGTGAATATATTTATATGTATTAAACTGAAAGATTAAAATTTCTCAGTATTTATCTTGTATTTATATGTATATATTGTTGATAAATGCACTAATTATTTACTTTGGAATGTAGCCTGCCAATATTGATACTACATCGGCCGAGCACGACGGAGGCATCGATTCTAATGTGAATTGTAGTACTCAAGGTATACATTTTCTATTCAAATTTTGATTAATGAATATTTAATACAAGAAAACATGTTAAATTGAATTTGGCGTAGTAATAAAAATTTAATTATAATGTATTGGGATTAATAAAACATTTTGTATTGCAGTTGTAGGGGATGTAGAGGATGTTGTTCCCAATGAGCATGTTGAGGTTCAAGCCATCAGGAAAGATGATGTGGTTGGACAAGGTAAAGAGCGTCACGCTTATGTTTTTTAATGTATTGAAATGCTTGAAACAATAATGAATATATTTTTAAATTAACCCCAATTATGATAATATGTATTTAATTGAAGCCTTTTATTTGTTATTGTAGAGGACTCGCCTTTGCAAAGGATAGTGAGATCAAGTGCACGGTCAAGAAGAAATGATGCTCTGGACATGGATAAGCCTCAGCAACAATATAGGGAAGCAGAAAAAAAGAAAAAGCCAAAAAAAAATGATTCTCATTTATGCAACTTATTTGATAATGACTGATGTTTATTTCTCGATGTTTATTTGATAATTACTGATGTTTATTTACACATGTTTGAGCTTAGTTCCATGTTTAGACACTGAGTTTCATTTTATACACTATTGTAATGTTGGAGGGGTTTTCGCTAAATTTTAGTTGATTTCATATTTTGGGAGAAATTAGTATTAGAATGTTCAATGGGTTCTTTTCTAAAACACAATTCTTGAACAACAACAAAACTTGTAATACAAATGTTGATTGCAACTACCAAGTTAGAAGCTTCACAAAAAACCTTAAATCATCATCTTATCTAGAATGGTTAATCAATTGTTTAAGGTAGATTAGTTATGATGATGAGACACACCATTTAGATGTTAACTGTGATAGTCTCTTGGTTTTAGGCAATGCAGAAGGAGACACCTAGTTCAATATGCAATCTCAATTCATATACATAGGATATCAGGTGGAGCTGAAAAACACAATAGGGTTGCATTTTTTATAGAGGTCTTTAATTGCATATTTTAAGTTTTAGACCATCGCGAACATTGTAATTTTGACCTATTAAAAAAATGTAAACGTGTTGTGTTTTTTCAACTCCATCTGCTATCTGTGCATATTCTTCTTGTGTTGCATGCACATTCTCAATTCAGAGTGGGAAAAATCTTATTTTCAATGCAAGGGAGAGAAGCCATACACATAAGTGATGAATTTGAGGGAGATGAAGGAATACCAAATAATGAATTTGGAAATTTTCATTAGAGAAATTGCAGTGGAGGTCTGATCAATAGAGAAGATAGTAATGACCGCAGGAGAATGAATAGTGGTTACAGTTGTAGTGGGGAAGAAAGTAGAGGCCATCCATGAAGAAACTTTCCAATAGAGATGGTGTATAAGAAACAAAGGAGACTAGTGTAGTTTTTAATAATAACAAATTTTCATTAATGATTTTAGATGTTAATTGTGACAGTCTCTTGGTTTTAGGCAATGCAAAAGGAGACACCTAGTTTAATATGAAATCTCAATTCATATGCATGGATAGTAGGTGGAGCTTAAAGACCCAACATGTTTATATTTTTTATAGAGGTCTTTAATTGCATATTTTAAGTTATAGACCATCGCGAACATTGTAATGTTGACCTATTAAAAAAATGTAAACGTGTTGGGTCTTCTCAGCTCCACCTGCTATCCATGCATATTATGCTTGTGTTGCACGCACATTCTCGATTCAGAGTGGGAAAATCTTATTTTCAATGTGAGGGAGAGAAGACAAACATAAAGAACATGCAAATAAACATGACAGCTACAAAACATAAATGTAGGTATCACAACAGCTGAGAAACATAAATGTAGGCATCATGGTCTCAATTTTTTGGAGACACAACATAATTGAATGCTACACCCAGACAATGCAACACAACCACTACTCCTGCAGTTCAAAGTGGACACTACGGGATCCAAAAACCAAAGATAAGGAATTTATCTTTGGTTTTTGGATCCCGCAGTGTCCACTTCGAGCTGCAGGAGTAGTGGTTGTGTTGCATCATCTGGGTGTAGAATTCAATTATGTTGTGTCTCCAAACAATTGTGACCATGATGCCTACATTTATGTTTCTCAATTGTTGTGTCCCAGGACTCCTTATGACCCTTTACGATCCCTAAGAATACATCTTAGAGGTCTTAAAGTGTCGTAAAGGGTCATAAGAGGATCCTAGGAGGGGCCAGATGAGCTTCCACCTTCACGTGGTTGGCCCTGTTAAGTAGATAATGTTAAACTATTATCAAAATAAAGAGAAGCTCAATAATTTAAGATCTCAATCAACGTACGACAAATATGTTATCTCTATTGAGCTTTTTAAGGTTGTCATTAGTACCAAAGGTTTGTAAAGATATCAGTCGGTTACTTACATTGAGCTAATTGGTAACATAAAGCAGAATAGACTAGTCGGTAAAGCAGTATACCAAGCAGTAGACAGTTTACCGAGCACCAGCAAACACCAACACTGACAGACAGTAAACATCGAGCATCACAGTATACACTGATCAGTTTACATAGTGTTTACCGAGGATCACAAGAAATGACATAGTAATCAGGAATGGCACATTCTTCCATGCAAATGGTTACAACAGTTTATAAAATGTTTTTCCAAGATTGAGGAACATTTAATGTGATAATATTCATTAAATACAATGTATATCTTTTGTAATAGTTGATCTAGGTTATTATTGTACACCATAGATCTTAGGGTTATGACTATATTGTGTAACCTAATTTTGTTAAAGCGGCAAAAATAGAACACTATATATTTGTGTGTTCGCATCATTTTTGGAGAGAGCTGATATATGAATCATGGAGCACTTGAAGCATTTGCCTATCTTCAAGTCTATCAGTTAACAGAGTAGAACCGAGTACAGAGGAATTCAGATTGAGCATAATCAGTAGAGGCTACTAAGCAGTTCAGAGCAGAGATTCATCACAAGTAAGGTGATATTTTATCAAAGCTTATAGATCTGTATCAGACAATTGAGTGTCAAATAGCAGATAATTACCTATTGCTTTCTGACAATTGTAATAGAGTTTTTGGATAAAATCTCTTAACAGAGTAGACTTAACAGTCTTATGTAAATCTCTTAACCGAGTGCACACTTCATTAGTGTTGTTAAAATCCTATAACTACGTAGATCTAGCCGATCTAACATGTCACTCCTAACAGGGTGAGATCACCAGAAGTGATCAAAACTTGTAGCCCTAATAGGCAAACCTTTTCTATCTGTAGTAGTGAAGAATTTGTGGGTGTCATCCCCATCACAATTTTTACCTTTTTACAAGGGTTTCTGCATTACCAAAATACTTGTGTCACGTGATTGTGATATTGATTTCATATTGTTTATTTACTTAAGTTAAGTGGATGATTGATTCATGCAATTAGATTCAAGTTATTTTGGTCAGTTATCATTGTTTATAGTTATAGATCTGAAAGGTTTACAAGTAAAGTTTTTGAAGGCACTGATTCACCCCTCCCCTCTCAGTACCTATCTCTCTTAATTCCAACAATTGGTATCAAAGCACAGTTCTCTTATTGAACAGTTTAACCACTGAAGGGTAAAGATCTAAGTCATGGAGAGATACAAGCTTGACAAGACTATTGAGAATCAGAAGATACAAATGCAAATGTTTGTGGAACAATATAAGCAAGCCAAGGAAGGACTAAAGAAATTATTGGATGAAATGAAGAACCTAGCTATACTACAGAATGAGATCAGTTACCATGAAGAACCTATTGATGACATATTTGAGCATATTGGATCTAGTTTTGGAAGCATCTCCGATGGATCTGAAAGCATAATCACTGATCTATCTGAAAAGAATCAATATTTAACTGATCAAGTGAAAGCACTACAAATCGGTCAAGAATCTAAGATGGTGAGAATGGTAGAAATAATGAACAAAGAAAAACAAGTTGCGCAAGAAAGAAACCTGGCAATCGATGACCAAAGACAGATGAGTGAACAACTTCAAACTAAAGAGAGTGAGATACAAAGACTCACTGACCGACATTTCCAAGTAACTAATCAAGTGATGACTGTGAATCAAGAGGTAAATCAAGTGAATGCAGAATTGTCAAGAAAACTAGAAGATGTTGCAAGACTCAGAGAAGAGAATGAGAAGCTGAGAAATGAAGTGAAAAATCAATAGCAGCAAAATGAAATGAAGAAACTTGCTGAGGATAGCTCCAATAAGATTGATGACTTTTTAACTAATCAGAGAAGATTTGGAAGTAAAGCCGGTATAGGCTACACCAGTGAAGGAGAATCATCACAACAAGATGAACAAATCAACATCAGTCAAAATTAGAAACCTAAAGTGTTGGCATGTTATCATTGTGGCAAACTGGGACATACATCTAATGTGTGTAGAAGCAAAGCACAAGGTAAACCTTCTATCACTCCTAAGTTTAATGGATATTGTTATTATTGTGGTAAGTTTAGACATCCTTCTTATGAGTGTAGAGCTAAGAAAAATTATCTTGCTAACAATACCACTATGGAGAAAATATGCTATACTTGTAACAAACATGGACACACTGCACGAGACTATAAGGCAAAAATAAAGCAAGTCTGGACACCTAAGGAGAAACTACAATGCAGGCCATATCAACCGAAGAGACAAGGTAACTCTTATGTTTGGGATTATAATACATGGACTAATTGTGTTGTATGTGGTAGATATGGACACATTGCAGAAAATTGTTATAGAAAGAGTCAGATTGGACAATCAAGAAGCTAGACAAACACTAGGATGGCTTGTATGCACTGCCATAAGATCAATCATTTAAGAAAGAACTGTAGAGATTGAGCACCAGAAGAGAACCATATATTTGAAAATGGATATACTATTGCAGATAACATGAAGTTAAGAAACACTATGTGGAAGAAGGCATCCAATGAGAATGCTGAGTCAAGTAATGTTGTCGGTGAAAGCTCGTCCACTGGATTGGGTGACATCGGTTCTTCCACTTAAGGTGAAATAGGTATATATGGGACTGACATTTCAAAATATCACATTTTACATATAGTTCTGTATGCATAATGTTCTTATACCAAATCAACATGAACAAAGATGCACTATGGTTAGTTGTCATGAGTTAACCATGATATACAGATGGTAAAAGAGAGACCGAGAGTTGGTTACCCATCGGTAATCACTATCTAAGGTTAACCGAGCACATGTATCAATTGATGAAGAAATTATATGTTAACTGAGCAGATGAAAATTTTAGTTGTCACCGATTTGACAGTTGTTTCATACTGAAAGTTAGATCGAGCATTTATTGCATAAAAGTTTGAGCAAGAACATCGAAAGTCTATAAACACATGAGAATAGAGTTCATTTTTACAATGCGATTTCAAAGAGTGGAGAATTCAAAGAGCAGAGTTCGAGCTAAAAGATTTTCAAAAGGATTCAAGGCTACGCTAGATCAAACTAACATCACTCTTCATGATACCGAGTAAGTTCATTTGCGATCAAACACTTCTTATCTTGCTGCTTGCCGAAACCCTAGAATTAATTTATGGCATCTACATCGTCTGCAAGCAAAACTCAAAGTGTTGAAGAGGAAGTTAATCTAATCGTTAGGGCAAATTTTGATGAACCTAAGTTTAAGCCACATCCTAAGGTCACAACACAAATAGATACAATGGGCACATTTTTGAGCATACCAGAAAGGGTTTTATTGACAAAAGATGTAAGGTCTTATATTCATTGCAAAATCAGAGAAGTTGGAGACTTTGAAACTGTTGCAGCATATCAACTACTCTGTGGCCCCGATGGAAAAATGAAATTAGACTACAAGAAGATTGAGGAATCAGGGTTATTATGTTTTATACACTTTCTGAAATCATTTAAATTGGATTGGATTAGAATCATTTTGAGCAGGTATCATGATGACAAATTCTGGTTGGATAAATCGATTGAGGTCGACAAGAAAATAATTAGTAGGGTTACTGGGCTCCCTACAACCGACAAGGCTAAGGCCTTCCATAGTTCTTCATGACTGGATGTTGAGAAATCTATTGGAGCGCAATGGGACGGTTGAGCATTGAAGATTTTGACAATCAAGGACCCAACAGTCAAATTTGTAGCACATGTGATCAGGTACAAGTTATTTCAATCAAGCAGACTCAATAGCGTACCTTGCAGCGCAGTAGACATGGCACACAAAATTATAGTAAAAGTTCACCAGGTTGATCTTGCCAAGGCACTGTTTCATCAACTTCAGGAGAATATGAAGACCATAAGGAAAAAGAAGTCTAACACATGAAAGTTCAAATCTCTACTTGCATGCATATTCCTCTATTTACAAAAGCATGTACCTGGCACCGGTAAAGTAAATTGGATACCGGATGTACTGATAACAAAATAGATTGGTGAAATGATGAATAAGTTAGGAGATAAGTTGAATGTAGAGTTTAATGCATACTTCACAGAATTTCAATCTAAAATGCATAAAAGAAGTAGAATTCTGAGGGAATTAGTTCAGAAATTTGAGAATGACATATGTTTTGTGGTCAACACTGATTATAATTTGATAAAAGCAGTTGAGCCTAGGATAAAATGGTTGGCACCAATGGGATATGAAATAAACCATGATTTCACACTGAAATCTATCAATGCACTGCTTGCACTACCCAAAGATCCCATTGCCACTAGGTTCGGAGTATATGAAGAAGCCAAATCTAGAATCTCAACAAATATTGAGATTGGTAAAATAACTAGAAAGGTAAAGAAGATGAAGAAAAATCTCACTGCTAAATATGGAGATGGGTCTAACACATCTAAAGGGACATCAGTTGAATAGGCAACCGAAGGTTAGTTACAGTTAGCTGACAAACCATATGATAGTGAGGAAACCGAGTCTGACAAAGAAGTAGATCCTACACCGGTTCCTCCACCTGAAATTCCTATAAAGAATCAGTCACCTGTACATGAAGGTATGAAGACACGATCGTCAACTACAGCACCACTTACCGATAAGGAAGAAGCAGAGAAAGTAACAAAAAGAAGAGTAGCTACACCGACAAGGAAATACATTAAGAGAAAGAACAAGGTTGTAGCTGAAGCACCAAAGAAAAGGAGAAAATTCATAAGAAATAAGGAAGATCATGAGGATATTGAGACAAAAGATGATATCAGTCAATTCAAAGTGGTCAGTAACAAGGCAAAAATAATAGATGAAATCATTGAAGACATAATTGAACATGGAGACCCCACTGATCCCTTACTAGACAGATTTGACAAAATGTCAAAAGAAGATCAAACCAAGATTGAAGAGGCTGTCATCCAAATGATGATAAAATTTAAGAAAGTTCCAATGGAATTTTCCTGTGCATTACCAAAGAAATTGGATGATACAATTACTAAAAAATGGGCTATTGCACTAGACACCGAGAAGAGAAAGAGAGAATGCTCTCTAGTTCGGGTAGCCACACATTTAAGCTTTGGAGAAGTTAGTGAATACTTGACCAAATACCAAGAAAACTTTATGATCAAGAATAGAGCCTTAATGATCATGGATGACAATGTAGCAGATATGGATATCACAACTGATTCTATATGGACATCAATTTTGAAGGCCGAAGAAAAAGCTGAGCAAGAAGCATTCTTGAACCTGTCTAAGAAGAGACAAAATTCTAAAGGTAAAGGTATTTGTATTGATGAAGGAACAAAAAAGAAATCAAAGAATATCGGTATATCAGTTACTGAGGAAATTGATATAACCGAGGACAAGGAAGAAATAAATATTTCACAGGATGCACTGGATAAAGTTGAAATTCAACTGGAGAAAAAAACCAATGATGATGTACTCGTTGAAGACATCACAAATGGTGATCCTGATGACCAAGGTGATGAAGATGTAAATATTGCACCAAATAAAGATGAAGCACTAGACACTAAATGTCTATTTACATAACTACCGGGTGAACTTCTTGTACTTGCCGAAGCGGCTAAAATTCTTTCCCAAGTACAACCTGACGGCTCAGATCCTGAGCAAAACAAAGATATCACAGGGGATCAAAACACAGAGAAACCTACAGAGACAAATAAGCCTACACATACAAAGGCACCTTCCACCAAAGCAAAGGCAACAGAAGAAAAAAAGGAAACCAAGGTGATCCTACTTGACACCACATCTGAAACCCGTACTATATCAACTGAGACTACAACTATCGAGGAGCAGAAGAAGGAAGAACAGGTGTTAACCAGGAAGGATACTTCGAAGACGGGAGATAAAACTATTGCTATTATTGAAAAGAAATCACCTCTAGCACAGAAGAAGAAGAAAGGAAAAGGGTCGGTCACCCTAGATGAAGTGATCATTATCCCTGATTGTGACCCAAGGACCCTAAGCCCTGAAGACTTGAGTAAATATGGGGAGTTATGTTCAAGGAAGGCAGCGCAAGAGAAGCTGAAGCAAGAACACAAAAGAAAAGAAGTATTAACCGATGTGCAAGATATCCTCCAACAGGTAGTACTTGAGATAAATATTGATGAGGATATGCCTATCATAGATCAACTTGCTACAATTCCTGAGAAGATCAACGCCCCAGACACAGATACTGATAAACAAATTGAAGAAAGGGCAAAATCCAGGATACAACACAAATTAGCAGAGAAAATCAGCCTAGAAGTGGCATTAAAGAAGGTCAAATTATTTGAGCTAATTACTAAAATGAAATCCATCACCTAGACAATTTGTCAATATTTACTGAAACTTTGTACTATAGACACCTTCACTGTTGAAGTCAGTGAAAAGATCAAAGGATTGGAAGTAGAAATATAGTTGAGTATAAATGCAGCTATCATTGAGCCACATGCTTTCTTAAAGCACATTCACCAAGTTCAAGAACTCCGACGATTGATAGAAGATTTCAAGAAACAAGAAGTGCACCTAACAAATCAGGTTACTGAGTTGCAAACTGAACTCATTCCGTACCTGAAATTTTTTGAAGCACATTTTGTCAAAGTCGAGCTATTAGTTGCAACACTAGAAATTTTGGTGTCAGATAACATCTTTGACATGCATGCACAAGTCGGTCTTGAGCACATCACTCTCACCAACTTGAAAGAGGAATGGGAAAACCTCTTGGAGTCAGTGAAGAAAACCCATCAACCAATTTTTGACAAGTTGTGAGTATACTACTTAAAATTTTGTATTTGGCATTACTATCAAAAAGGGGGAAAACAATGTATTCATTGTTATGCCAAATATGTACATAGATGCTACGTATACTACATATTACCAAGAGCATGCACCGAGGGGGAGTACTTAGTACTTAGAAAACTTTTGATGAGTATATGTATATGGTGGAGATATAAGTTACATAGAAAATTTTGCCTATATACAATCGAAGTTTTGATACTAATGCCAAAGGGGGAGATTGTTATCTCTATTGAGATTTTTAAGGTTGTCATTAGTACCAAAGGTCTGTAAGGATATCAGTCAGTTACTTACATTGAGCTAATCAGTAACATAAAGCAGAACAGACTAGTCGGTAAAGTAGTATACTAAGTAGCAAACAATTTACTGAGCACTAGCAAACACCAACACTGACAGACAGTAAACACTGAGCATCACAGTATACACCAATCAGTTTACACAGTGTTTACTGAGGATCATAGGAAATGGCATAGTAATCAAGAATGGCACATTCTTCTATGCAAATGGTTACAATAGTTTATAAAATGTTTTGCCAAGATTGAGGAACATTTAATGTGATGATATTCATTAAATACAATGTATATCTTTTGTAATAGTTGATCTAGGTTATTATTGTACACCGTAGATCTTAGGGTTATGATTATATTGTGTAACCTAATTTTGTTAAAGCGGAAAAAATAGAACACTATATATTTGTGTGTTCACATCATTTTTGGAGAGAGCTGATATATGAATCACAGAGCACTTGAAGCATTTGCCTATCTTCAAGTCTATCAGTTAACAGAGCATAACCAAGTACAGAGGAATTCAGATTGAGCAAAATCAGTAGAGGCTACTGAGTGGTTCAAAGCAAAGATTCACCACAAGTAAGGTGATATTTTATCAGAGCTTATAGATCTGTATCAGACAATTGAGTGTCAAATAGCAGATAATTACCTATTGCTTTCTGACAATTGTAATAGAGTTTTTGGATAAAATCTCTTAACAGAGTAGACTTAATAGTCTTATGTAAATCTCTTAACTGAGTGCACACTTCATTAGTGTTGTTAAAATCCTATAACTAGGTACATCTAGCCGATCTAACATGTCACTCCTAACAGGGTGAGATCACCAGAAGTGATCAAAACTTGTAGCCCTAACAGACAAACCTTTTCTATCTGTAGTAGTGAAGAATTTATGGGTGTCATCCCCACCACAGTTTTTACCTTCTTACAAGGGTTTCTACATTACCAAAATACTTGTGTCATGTGATTGTGATATTGATTTCATATTGTTTATTTACTTAAGTTAAGCGGATGATTGATTCATGCAATTAGATTCAAGTTATTTTGGTCAGTTATCATTGTTTATAGTTATAGATCTGAAAGGTTTACAAGTAAATTTTTTGAAGGCACTAATTCACCCCTCCCCTCTTAGTACCTATCTCTCCTAATTCCAATAAAATATATATTTCTTTTTAAAAAATAGTGTGAGTCATCGCAATTACGATGAAAACCAGAGAATAATTGATGACAAAACTAAAAGAAACAACTATCTATCAGAAACATCAATCACTTCAAGGAGAAATGATCACTTTAGCTCACCTCAAGAAGTCTTGACCCAAGATCAAGTCATATCAATCCATCTCAATGGCTACCAAAATCAACAGATCTCTACCAAGAACCCAGTCGCAAAGAAACACCACAGACCGCACCGCAAACCCACTATGAAGAGGCATCCAATGTATCATAAGTCACATCAAATGACCTTCTTTTTGTAATCCAAGTCTCTCATCTTGGTTCACCTAGAAGAAGACTTCTCCCAAGTCATCACAGACACCATAGTGATCTACAAATCCAAGTCTCTAGACTCGACTCAATAATCTATGAGCCGCTACTGAATCTACTACAAAGTCATCTCCAAATGACATAACCAAATCTGCAAGAACACCAATCAAGTCAAACTCGATCGAAAAATATATATATTTTTTTAAAAAAATTGTGACTTTCGTCACAATTATGATGACACTAGAAAAGCGATGACAATCTGTCAAAAAATTCTAAAGGATAACCGTCTCATGAATAACATTTCCATTGGTAAACAATCTACCAATGATGGTTAGATGTCAGAACATTATGACGGTTAACCATTGTAGGTACATCATTTCCATTGGTAAACTAACTACGTCCAACAAAGATCCGTCGAAAGTGGGATGGCTACAAATAGACCCAATGATGTATTCGTTGTGTTGAAACCCCCTTTTTGCGACAACTAAAGATGTCGCAATTAGGATGCCAATTGTAGCCGTCACTTTTTTCGATTGCAAAATTGTGACATCGAGTGGTGTCGCTTAATCGATGGTATATTGTCAACATTCCAACAATCAGCCATCGAAAAAAGGTCTCAAATGTACTAGTGGGATAGAAGCTACCTGGTTTACATCCAAAAGTAGACATAATCTATGTGCGAGGGGGAAGAATCTCTCCTAAATATTATTCACCATAAGTATCCCCTTAAGCATTTGGAGATGGATAATATGGCATTGGAGGTCTCATTGTTTAGTCTTCCTTGAACCATATTCTATTTAGCTCTCAAAAAAGGGAAAAATACAGGTTCCCTCTAGGGGGTGACATGGTTGTGTGAGCCGACAGGATATATAAGTTGTGGGAAAATGTTTTGATCACTAAGCCAATTCCATAGGTAGATATTGCTTGAAGTGTTTTCAAATTGTGTTGGACTAGTGGAAACATTTGGGCTTGAAAAGGCTATGAGAACATACACATTACGCTATACAATTCCCCATCATCAAAACTTGTCACAATTGCTTGTATCCTTCAAGGTTTCTTTGTCCCTTGTTGGATTGTTTCCAGACTCATATTTGTTCCCTTTTTTAATCAAGGTACACTTGGCATAGTCAATGCCTTGGATAAGAGTGATAATCAATTCTTTCCATCAAACTCGACCAATATGACATCGGTTCCAATCTATTAATATTTCATAATCATCATCTCCTAATCATCAAGAAAATCCTTAGTCATCTCCCTAATCTAATCCAATCATCCATAATCTTCCTTTTCATCCTAATCATCACTTTTCTCCTAAGTATCTTAATCCTCTTTCATCTTCAACATCTTATCTTAGTCATCCATAATCACCTCCTAATCATTCTTAATCATCCTTCTCATTCTTCTTATCCCAATCATTCTTAATCCATAATTTAGGACCCTAAACTAAATCAATTTGACTAATCAAATCAAGGTCCTAATCATGTCATCATCTTCCTAATCATTTCTACTTAATCCAATATCATCATTTCATATTCCTTCTTATCTAATCACATCATTTTCATCCTAATCCAATTCATTTGTCAACTTTATTCTAACCAATTTCTAATTCAATACATATATCCACATCATCCAAATCAACCATATCATCCATTCCACTTGTCTTAAAACATCCCTAATCTACCCTTCCACTTCATCCATTCTCAATCCAAGTCTTCTAATCTTCCACTTTTGTCTTAGGAGTACCATCATAATCTTTGGAATTTAATCATCATCCAATTCAAATCAAATCAGATAAAATCCAATCTTAAGGCCCTACCATCGCAAATCCATCATCCAATAATATCAAAATTCTTGAGGCCACACCTTCTAAATCAATCAAATCCATCATCCAATCATATCAAAATCTTTGAGGCCCTGCCCTTTTAAATAAAAATCCAAACTTGCTCCTAGTCCTAAGTTCATATTTCATCCATCATCAAATCTTTCACTCTTAATTCAAATCTTCTTCTACATCATCCTCTAATTCAAAACCCCTTATTCAACCATCATGAATATGGATTGGCTTCAAAAATGGTTGAGGACTTTAAAGTGCCAAATCCTAATCCCCAAACTATACCTCCAATCCAACCCACTTACCAAACCAATCCTCAACACATCATATCTAATCCCAATCCATATTCTATTTCTTGTCCTTCTTCTACCTTTGACAAGGGAAATCCACCTCATTATTCTTCATCCATATATGATTCCCTCCTTCACCAACATTTCTCTTTCAACGTACCTAACATTGCCCAAGAGATTGAAGAACTTAGAAGCATTATCCAAAGTTTACAAAATAGGGGTCAATAGAAAAAGTTCTCCTTTGAAGACATATGTCCTCCTGCATTTATCTCAACCCATAATCCACATCTTCCATCCAACCCCAATCCTCTCCCATAATTTATTCTTGGTGCCCAAGACCATCACCCCAATCTCCTACCTAAGCCTCAACCTCCACACAATCCTAATCTTCCAAAACCCACGTCATTCCTACCTTCCAAAGTTGCACAATCACCCAAAGCTATACAATACACCCCTTGTGGACCCTCTTGATGTCATATTCCACCTACTTGTTGACAAAAACATGAAGGTGTTTCCAAACACTATGCTCTTTGATGAGAGTCACCCCAAACCTACTTGGTATTAGGAAAATGAATACTATGATTATCATTATAGCAAGGGTCATGATATCAAGAAGTGCTTAAAGTTTGAAAAAAAATTCCAAGACCTTATTGAAAAATGAGAGATTGAAGTTGAAGATCCAAAAGATCCCAAGTCAATCCGATCAAGTTCAATCAATACTAATCTATGCAATCCAATCGTGCAATCTAGCATGTTAATCTTTAATCAAGCCATCATCTTAAACCAAATCAGATGATAGTCAATTGATCAATTTAAAATCCAATCGTCATCATAGGATGTATCCTTCCCAATCCTTGAGGCCCTACCCTCCCAATTAATCAATTAGTTTCAACTTGATTAGGGGCAAGATGTTAGTTTTCCTTTAATTTATTGTGTGTTCTTTCTTGTTATTTGTATGTATTAATATTTTTTGCATCTATCATGATCTTTGCATCTTATTTTCACAAGGACATCATAGTATTCCATATCACGGTTTCATAAGACATATGGTTGTATTTGACCTTTTTGATCATATACTTGGCACATGGTCATCTTGGTTCCTCATACCTTGGTGCATAACGTCAAGTACAATATCAAAATTGGGATGTGCTCTCTCTCTCTCTCTCTCTCTCTCTCTCTCTCTCTCTCTCTCTCAACACAATTAAATCCAAAAAAATCCTTTTACATTTAGTTAGTTTCATTTTGCATTTTGCATCGAGGCTCCTATTTATTTCCCATCCCTACCATATTTGTTCTCCTATTCATTTCAAGATCACACCCATGTTCTACGAACTCGCATGTCCTCTCGAGAGGGGAATACCACTAGCTCCTTCCTCATCCTTCCATGATTGGGGCATCTTCCTTTTCTTTTTCTTTGATGCGATGCCAATTTTGACACCACATCAAAGAGGGGCAAAATGTAAACACCTAAAATTTTCCATTCGCATTCTAATATTAATTTTTATTAATATTTTCCCTTAACATTATAGTTAATTTTTATTAATTAACTATATTTTTTATTCCTCTATTTATTTAATTTAATTTAATCTAATTAAATAAATTCATTTTCCCTTTGTATATAAATTTTATCTAAATATTATAATATATTAAATTTAATTTAATATATTACCCCTCCATCTCTTAATATAAAATAAATCTCATTTATTTTATTTCTCCACTAGCCTAAAGTTCTTCTAAACCTTGATTAAATTAAATTTATTTTAATTTAATCCTTTCTTCCTTTTTTTCTAATCTTACCTTTTGCTAATATTCCTCTAATCTTGATTAAAAGGTGGATTATCTCTAACCATGTGCACAATCACCTTTTCCAAGGTAGCCACCTCTCCATCTTTTTTCTTCTCTAATCATTTTGAATTCCTCTTTCCCTCTAAAAGTGGAGTTTTACTTTTGCATTGTCTCTTAATCTTATCCACCCATTATTTAATCCATTCTATAAAAATGAGGCCTAACTCCTCATTTGAACTAGGTCATTCTATTGTATCTTCTTTCATCTATTAGATAATCTTGATATCTCTTGCATTTTCATTTTTTTAGAAATAGATCTTGCATTTGCATTGCATCATCTTTGTAAAGATTAGGGCAAGTTCCACACACTTTTTCTCAATCCTTCACTCATCAATCACAATGGGATTTATTGTATTGTGTTGAGAGAGTACACCCACAAAATACCTAAGAGAAAATCAAACAAGGTTTTGGGTGCCCTTGTTTTAGCTCATCAAAGGTTGTCGTGAAAATTTGATTGCATTACCTCATCAAAGGTTGTCGTGAAAATTTGATTGCATTACAAGTTATTTAGCATGGTTATTCTAACTTAAATGCTCACATTTATTGTGTTTTCATGCTTTGATTTATGGTGTAGCTACATGGAATTTCATTGCATATAGTTACCTTTACTGTGTTTCCAACTTCCAATCAATTTCAAGTCAAACTTGGTCTTCCTTGTCTTACCTCCATGAAATTTGTGGCCTCTCCTATTCATAAATGTTTGAAATTTCCTCACAATGGACAAATGATGATTTTTAACCATGACCTCTATCAACCTTTAGTGTTTGGAGACTCTATTTACCTTGACTTATTTTGGCCTTCCATACCTCAACCAGCCTAACCCCGTCATGATAATCTCTTCCGATCATATCAAGCCTACAAGATCCAAAATATTTGTGAACTTAGAAAACCTAAGGATAGTTGATCTCATTTTCCTAGATGTGGTATTCTTCTTACACCTCATACATATGCTTTAGTTCCACCTCTTATATCTTATAAATTTT
This sequence comes from Chamaecyparis obtusa, assembly GCA_027943335.1. Classification (NCBI taxonomy): domain Eukaryota; kingdom Viridiplantae; phylum Streptophyta; class Pinopsida; order Cupressales; family Cupressaceae; genus Chamaecyparis; species Chamaecyparis obtusa. The sequence continues at coordinate 2,657,186 of BSBK01002398.1, forward strand.
TTTTCGATGTTATCTCTCAACCTAGTTTGGTTCCTTCCATTCTTCCCCCTAAAGAAGAAAATGACATGATGTTGATCGATCTTGAACTAAACCCAATTTCTAGAGAAACCAAACATAACCTTCATGCTTGTGACTATCAATGTAAATGTTGTGCTAAAGCCCACCAACATGTTTCCCAAAACACCTACTGATGCCTTGATTCCCTTTGATCAACATATGCTTGAGGCAAAGGAGGAAGTTATCTTGAAAAAGATGAAATTGAACAAACATGATAATTCTATTCGTATATTAGATTTTATTAAAATTAATTTGGATGAATAATATACTCTTGATGATCATGATTTTTATGCTCCTAATGCAACTAATGATGATATTTATGTTAGCGATTTTGATGATATATTTGAGATTATTGATCTTAATCATGATTTACTAGCTAAGTTTTCACAACAATTATCTCTTAATCCTAGTGGCGAGCAAAGTGACCCATCTTCGTAGCATGGTCCTTCTTTAGAACTAGATATTCTTCCATCTACTATGATTGGTGTTCCTCCTCTTGTGTATTTCCCACCTACCCTAAATACTACAAACTGAGTTGGGTGGCAGGCGATACACTTGACTAGCTCATCTTGTGCAGTGGATTTTATGTGTTTTCCTATTGTAAAGTGCTCCCCCTGTGATGTGATACTTTTTATTTTTTTTGTTTATAATTTTTTAGATGATCCTTTTTTCTTTGTTGGTGCAAGGTGATAAAGGAATCAAAATACCATAAACATTCCTCTATTTTTATCTCACTTCTTCTATATGTTGTTACATGTTATGTCGTGCATTTTCCACTATTCATAAATGTGACTTTGTGTTATCTGATTGGGGATGATGCAAAGTGGTATCTACCTATTTTTTTGGGTCTCCATGATGTTGGCCCAAAAATACTCTTCTTTGTAACTCTTATGCGACATTCTTCCATTCTGCTTACATTTCTTCTAACTTTTGGGGATGATGACAATTTATTTTGATATAATATCTCATGTATTATCATATGATCATACTGACCCCAGACCCTTAGGGATCAATAAGGTTGACTAGTCCTAAGGAAATAATTTTCACCTTAGGGATCAATAAGGACAACTAGTCCTAAGAAAAGCATTGTCCCCTTAGGGATCAATAAGGATGATCAGTCCTATGGAAAAACATTGTTTCCTTGCGGATCAATAATGTTGCATAATGTACAAGGAGGCCACACATATGCCTCCCTCCTTATGAGAAAAGAGAACAAGGATACATATTTCCAACAACAAGGAGATATCCTTAAAACAACAATGTATGTTATAACCTAGAAAAGTGTGAAAACCCTTATGAACCAAGGAATAGATAATTGTGAAAGGATATTCACAAGTGGCAAGAGACCCTTGAAAGGAAGAGATCTTGATTACAAGACATATACATTAAAGAGAAATTCTTGAACAAATATAGCATCTTCAAGTTAAAGATGGGGAGGAGAACAAGAATACATGTTATCCCACCATTGCTAGGTGTAAAAGGGATTCTTGGTGAAGGATGAAACACTCTAAGCTCCCAAGTAAGGATTTTTTAGGATAGAAATGTGCTTTTAAGAAAGGAAAAGGTTGTAAGGTTGGGATGTAAATCTCCTAAAAAATTAAATGTCCTTGCATAAACAAACAACTTCATGCAAGAAAGGATATCATGTGATAAACAAATACCACATAACTGAGAGAAAGTTAATCCTTAGAAAATAAAAAAGAGATTGAGAAATGAAACCTTGCCCACCAAGGGTGAAGGAAAGGGAAAATATAACCCATTATATACCCTAAGTGATAGATCCTTTATAATATTCATGCACTTTCAATCAAACATAAGGTTGTAACTTAGGATGTAAATCTCTTGAAAATGAGAACATCCTTGTGGAAAAAAACAAATCCATGAAAGAAAGGATATCATGTTATAAAAGAAACAAGTCAACAAAGGGATATTGGATCTTTTGTAAAGGAATAGAAAATGAGAAAGGATGATCAAGTATACACACCTTCCCTATTTCTAGGTAAGGAAATACTTGGAAAAGGAAAACATATTAAGCACCCCAAGTGAAAGGTCATCTATAATAGACATGCACTTTCAAGCAAAGAAAAGGTTGTAAACTTACAATGCAAATCTCCTAAAATAGAAAGATCCTTATGTAAACAATCAAATCCATGGAAGAAAGGACATCATATTATAAAATAAATACATCAAAAAGGGGAGGAAATGGGTACTTGGAATAGGATAATGAAGTAGTACCTTTACCCCCCAAATGTGTAGACAAGGACTAAGGAAGACTATTATGTTTCTCACAAAGTTTGATTGCACCTAAAATTACACCACAATAAATGACAAGCGGCACTCAAAGGATTGGATAGCAATGTCACATAGTGAGGAGTGACATAATAGGAACTTAGATGTTATTTAGAATTATCATGACAAATGTGCCATTCAATATTATGTTTCATTTGAATCATAACGCAATCAATGAATTCTTGAATTATATACTTCAAATCATAACATTAATTAGTCTTATGGCCAAGAACTTGATGATACATACAAATGAAAGAATTTTTCTTCTCATGTTTTCTATTTTTTCATTCATTTATTATAGGGAGAGTAATTAAGTTGGCATTGAAAATTTGAAAAAAAATATTATCTTGTTATGATAAGAAATCAGGAGAAGAATTTATAGATTGACTAGACAAATTAGAAGGTTGGGAACCTAGAGTTTCACTGAAAAAAGTGTGACGTAGAATTATCATGGATTTCATTACTTTGTTGCTCACATCCTATACCATGTCCATCATCAAGGTTTGGAATAAAAAAAAAATAAGGGTCTCTTTTAGGTGGAAATGGATTGAAATTTAAAGAGGCCCAATAAATATCATTACATGTGTTAGAATAAGATGTTTGAGTCTCAAATTCAAGGTTTTTGTTTTTACTGCAAAGGGTGGGTGTAAATTCTAATGTTCCCCAATCATCATCTTAGAGAGTTGATGGTGTGCTTGTTTTATCGAAGAAATAATTTAAGAAAGAGGAGGGAATTGTGCATAGTGTTGACATGATTAGGATCCTTATGTCCTAAGGTTGAATTCATAAAAGAGAGTACATCAAGGATATGATCCTCTTGAGGATTTTTGTTATAAGTGTATGGAATTGCATGATAATTAGGTTGTGTGACACCTTTTACAACAATCATTGTTTTTATTTGAGGGGTATCTTGAATGATATTAACTTGATTAGGTTCTTTATGCTCCAAAGGTTTACATGGAAAAGAGAGAGGATTAAGGATATCATCCTTTTATTTTAAGATATTTTCATGAAAAAATTTAGGAGAGGGACATACATAACTCATTAATTATTTATCTCTAGAGGAGAGATGATTGAAATAAATAGGAGGAGAAGTGTCATTAAGGGAATCGTCAACCAAATCACCCTCTTCCACCACAAAAACATCCTCTTGCACAAAGGTACTCTCATGGAGGATGTGTATATCAAGAGAATAATCAACATCGTTATCCAATAGTCCATCCCAAAAAGGGAGATCATTGAGGGATATGTTAAAAGTATCTTCTTGCATAAATATGGTTTCATGAGGGAGAATAACCTTGGGAGAGTAATCATTGATTGGTTCATAAAGGGGATCATTATAAACCCTAAATCCTTCTATCACATTAGTAAAATTTTGGAAAAAAGATAGTTTAGGGGGTTGAGAGGAAGAATTAGTAGAGATGAAGTCATCAAGGACTTCATCCATCATATCAAAGTGTTCACTACTAAATGGAGTAACAAATTTAGTAAAGCTTTATACAAGGAAATTAGACATTTTGCAATGCAATAACCCCTACTGCAATGAAATTAAGCATAAAAGGAACTAATCTAAACACACATAAAAAAACATGAAAAGAAAATATTTTTGGATTTTTATTATTTTTAACATGCAAATGCAATGTAAAGATGAACTAGATTTATGAAACCAATATGCAATTTTTGTCTTTTTATATCAATGAATGCAAAAATTAAAACTAAAAGCATAAAATCTAACAATGAAATGCACAGAAATAATATCTAAACACCAAATTAGAAGTGGAAATATGTTAAATAATGAAATGAAAAATATAATGTTTTTGTTCTTTTTATAGCTAAAAAACATACACGTGCAAGAACTAACTAACCAAAACAAAAGATATAATGCATGAAAGAGGCGGATTCAACAAAATGTACAAGATGAAAAGGGGATCACCTAAAGATATAGTTTTCCCTAATTAATAAGGAACATTAGAATACAAAACTACCTAGAGACAAATCACATCAGCACCACCTAGCAAGAGGGATGCTAATGCAAGATTTGTGCTCTCAAGGTTTCTATTCCTTTGTTGCTTAAAATCGGAAAAGGGATGAATAAGACTAATGTGTAAATAAATAATCAAGATAATGAGATGATCTAATTAACTAAAAAAAATAGATGTACAAGGAGATAAAAGTATATTTGATTTCACTTGCAAGTGAAACAGGAGAAATGAAGACTTAGATCTAAATTTTTGACTGCTAGAATCCTGAAAACACCCATAACTGATAATCTAAGATGTTGAGCCTAGTATCCATCTACACATGAAATTTCACTAATTTTTGCAAGGAATAGGAGGTTTGAAACATTTTGTACTTGGGGTTTTTAGCTAGGAAAAATTATAGAGTGGTTGTCTTAGTGTTGAAATGGCATAAAGTTTTTGATAGCTAATTCCAAGGTCTTATGCAGCTACAACTATAAGAATTGTGTATGTGGATAGCAATATAATGGTTTTCCTTGGTCAATTCCAAATTTTGGTGATTCTCACCTCCATGGATAGCCAATATAATATATATAATGTGTGTAGTACTTATGAATCTTGAGTATGTTTAAATTACCATAAGCTAAAGTGCATAAATTTAATGTAAAGATATACCTTAGTGTGATAAAGTAAACCCTATATGACAATGCAATCAATGCATGATTAAAAGCATGTAACAAGTATAAATATAAAGAATAATTATGTAGATATAAAGATTTAAAAAAACCATACCCAATCTAAAGAGGAAGAGTACAAGACAATCATCAGTTGGTTGTCTCATACTCACCATCGCAATCCTTTTATAGCTTCATCTTATTGTTGAGAATATTTAGAATGCTTGAATTCTTGATAGAAGATTGATTTAGCCTTGATTCAAAAGTCCTCACTTCATGGGATGTATTTAATTTGGGGCTCCAACCTTTCAATTTCTTTCTACATCCTGCCAAAATAAAGTGTGAAGCTTTCTTTTATACCAAATCAGGAGATAGAATTGAGAGAGTCGACTGTAAATCCTAATCCTCTGCTAAATCACCAAGATGGGGACCCAATTTATATTTGGGCTTAAAACCTAGGGTAAAAAACTTTTGAAACATTTTGTACCTAGGTATAGAACATTTAAAATTCTCTATACCACCCATTTTAGGCCCAAATTAAGATTGTGGGTTTCGGACAATCAAGGGATGTGGTATTATATCCTACAACTAGTTTTGAGGTTGGGACAAAACACAAAGGCTACAAATGGTAACATAGGGCTTAGGAGATGGAATTAATTATTTGATTAAAGGATAAATAGAGGAGGACACTTAGAAATAAGGGCTTACCTCAATTTTAAACAATATTGAATGGATAGGGGACCCATATTTAAATTTAGGTGTTCATAAAATGCAATTATGAAGCCCTATTATGCAAGTTATAATGAAAAAATACTAAGGTAACTGCTAAACAATTATGAAATTATACACCACTTACTTGCTTACAATTTATGATGGTACAATTTTCTAATGAGCTCCTATAGACCTCAATTCCTATCAACTTGACAATTTCCAAAAGAGGGAGGAATGGAGGTATGAGGCCTCCAATGACAGTTAATTTCTCTAATAATAGCTTGTGGAGAATTCCAAAAACCACCTTCAGATGACATTCCTTCTCATAGAATATCTTTCTATTCCTTACCTTCTAGATTGCCCAACATAAATGAGAAGGGATTTGCCACCATAATTGTCTTATCTTTGTAGTATGGAACTCATAGTAGTTGCGAAGAAAATATACACAACAAGGAGCACTCATGGCAAGCAGCATGTTATGACAGCATTCTACTACCACACGACATAGAAGAAATTGGTCATGGCAGGGAGCAGTTTGTTAGCCCACGGCATGATGCTCTATCTAGGCATCATGTTTAATTGAGCCCACACGATCTTGGCTCTTCTCGGACTCCCGTGGTAAAAGACAACGCTGATGAATTATTCAGAGCCCACGGCAGGAATGAAAGTGCTTCACCACACAGCAGAGTGAAAGACTTAGAGGCAGGAGTGAAAGTCCATCACCACACAGAAGGAGTGAAAGTACTCATGGTGGTGATGATAGAGAATGCGGCTATCTCCAACAACAACATGGCAAAACCCAAATCCCTCACGGTTGTCTCCAGCAACAACATGGAAACCTCCAGCTCTCTCATGATAGTCTCCAGCAAGAACATGATACTTATGAGGAAATCAATCACGGTAGAGAGGAAAACAGTCAAGGTAGTCTCCAGCAGCTCCATGGAAGGGAAACATCTCATGCAAGTGTCTACAATTCCCTTCCTCTCCAGCACGGGAGATCTGCTAACAAAGGGATTAAGAAAACTATTAAGGCAGGAATCGGGGGAGCTACTGAAGAAGTCACAGGTAGAGCCTTTGGTGAAGGCATCATGCCTTCCCTGCCTCTAACATAGGGAGATAAATAGGGCATTAAGCAAGGAATTAAACATCCAAAAGAGTTACATTTTTTGGCTCTCCATTTGAGCTAGTTCAAGATCAAACAGAAGACATCGAACCTCAATTAAGAAGATCCACAAGACAAAGACAAATGCCAGCTAAATACTCAAATTATGAGCTATTGTTCGCTGAAGAAGTGAAACCTTCAATTTTTGTCTCAGAATTTGCAGAACCATCAACATTTAAAGCTGCTCTCAAAGATGTTAACAGTGATAAATGGAAAACAATGATGCATGAGGAGATGGAATCCTTACTCAAAAATCAAACCTGGGACTTGGTATCTCTTCCGCCAGATCGAAGACCACTTAGAAACAAGTGGGTATACCGGTTAAAAGAAGAAGATGAAGGAAGAAAATGCTTCAAGGCCAGATTGGTGGTAAAGGGGTTTGATCAAGAAAAGGGGATAGATTTTAATGAGATCTTCTCACCGGTTGTCAAAATGACAACTATTTGAATAGTCTTGGGATTAGCAGCAGCATGGGATCTTGAGTTGGAACAGCTTAATGTGAAGATCACATTCCTACATGGTGATGTAGAAGAAGAGTTATATATGGAGCAGCCTCAAGGATTCCTCAAGAAGGGACAAGAGCACGTTTATTGCAAGCAAGCTAAATCAGAGTTTATATGGCCTCAAACAAGCTCCAAGATAATGGTACATAAAATTTGATCACTTCATGGCTGAAAACAATTTTACAAGATGTGAATCAGACCCATTTGTCTACTTCAAGAGACTTCCTAATGGTGAATTCATCATTCTCCTTCTTTATGTTGATGACATGTTAGTGGCTAGCACAAACAAAAGAATAGCTAATGAGTTAAAGGAGAAATTGGCAAGAAAATTTGACATGAAGGACTTAGGGGCAGCCAAGAAGATTCTTGGCATGACGATCACAAGAGACAGGAAGAAGAAGGAAATTACATTATCTCAAAAACAATATATTGATAAAGTTGTTGAGAGGTTTGGCATGGCTGATGCTAAAGTTGCTCCTCTTCCTCTTACTGGTCACTTTTGCTTAAGCTCTGAATTGTGTCCAAAAACACAAGAAGAAAAGGACTTCATGGAGAAAATTCCATATAAATCTGCAGTTGGAAGCATCATGTATACGATGATTTCTACTCACCCCAACATTGCTCATGCGATGGGAGTTGTGAGAAGATTCATGAGCAATCCCAAGAAAGCTCATTGGGAAGCTGTTAAGTGGATACTAAGGTATCTAAAAGGAACTTCAGATTATGCATTATGCTTTGGAGGAAATCAGGTTCAGCTGCAAGGTTACACTAATTCTGATCATGCTGGAGACTTGGACAAATGAAGGTCTACCACCGGATATACCTTCACATTTGTTGGAGCTGCCATCAGTTGGGCTTCAAGGTTGCAGCATTGCATTGCTCTTTCTTTAGCTAAGGTTGAATACTTAGCTCTTTTCGAAGGTGCAAGGGAAATGATTTGGCTTCAGCGATTGCTTGGTGACTTGAAAGTGCATCAAAATGAGTATAAATTGTTTTGTGACAGCCACAACGCTATCTTCATGGCTCATAATCACTCTTCACAACATCTCTCTAAGCACATTGATGCACATGCTCACTTTGTTTGTCATGCAGTTGAAGAAGGAAAGTTGGAAGTTGTTAAGATCGATACTAAGATCAATCCGGTAGATATATTCACCAAGGTTGTTGCCAAAGAGAAGTTTGATTGTGCAAGGACTTCTCTTGGCCTTGTGAAGAAAAGATAAGTCAGCACTTCAGCAGGGTATTGGGTGATCAGTTGTAGCATCGTTGTCCTTCAGTTAGGAGTTTGTTAAGGAGTGAAGGCCAACAGTCATAATAAGTTTTATTATGTCTTTTATTATGACTCTTCATTCTAAAGACTCTTCATATATAATAATCTGGAGCCTTTATATTTGTTGCTTTTGCTCATTGTAATTAGCTTTTGGAATCAATACAATACTTTATAGTCTGGACATAGCCATGATTTGTGGTCAACTAGGATAAAGCTTGTGTTTGCATTTTGTTAATTAGTTTATTTATCTTCTCTTTATTTCTCACATTTCAATCCCTTTCAATAACAAGGTTAAAAGATATCCCCTACCAATTGAAAGAAATTTTTTGGACATCATTTTGAATCACCCACATGGTTTGGAGAAGTTATAGAGCTCTTTTCTAGAGCTTACATGCAAAGGAGAATTATACAAAGAGATGGTTAACTGACTCATCATTCAATTTGCATAGTACATAGCAATTGGACAACTGAAATCCACATTTTATAATATTATCCTAAGTAAGGATCTTATCATGCATAAGATCCCACTAGAATAGATTGATCTTAGGGATTAATTGGGAGTTTCGAACCTTTTTCCACATTTCATCCTAGTCCCCCTCACCAATGAGCATAAGATAGGCATATTTCACTATGAATTCACTACTAGCATTATTTTTCCAAAAAAATCTATCTTTCCTCGGGAACATTAAGATTATCTCTTTCTTGAGTCTCTTTTGTAAATCTAGTTTTGAAGGCCTTAACAGTAGAGTTGGATAGTTTTCCAGGTTCTCGAGTGATCCACGTAGTTCTCAACCCTACTCTCGAATAACCTTTTAGCCAGCACACAAAGATCATGAAAGGCATGGATCATGGAGAGGTGTGTATCATCCAACCAAGTTTCATCCTAGAAATAGATCACTATACCATCACCAATCCTCCATTTCAAGCCTCGAAGAAGCAAGGACCTACAATTGAGAATACTATTACAAATTTTGGACCCTGTAGGAAGTCCATGTGTGTGTTCAAGGAGCGGGAAACTTTTCCAAATTCAAATACATGGAAGACATAATGTCACACCATTTGTCTTTATGTTTGGTTAGGGTTTAGCCAATTTTATTAATGAGAGCCTTGTTGAAGTGACAAAATTTCCTTACACCTAGACCACCCATAGATTTTGGGCAGTAAATAGATTCCCACTTAACCAAAGCCATTTTCTTCTTTTCTTCCATTCAAGACCACATGAAATTCCTCCAAATTCTCTCTGATTTGTCAGCCCATACATAATCTCAAGAATCTATTATCTCAAACTATTGTTTTTATTGTCTATAAATTACTATTCTATAAATAATTTATCAACTAATCAACAAATACTATTATTGTGAACCTAGGTATAAATAATCTCAAGATTCTTTATCTAAAAATGTTATTTTTCTTGCTCCTAAATTGATATTCCATAAATTACTCATCAACTAACCAACAAATACTATTATTGCAATACTAAGAAGCAAATACTTGCCATAGGTTAAAATTTACAAAGTTACAAGTGAAATTTTTAATTTTATAATTTATTCAAATAACCTATCTTCAATGGGATTCCCTAAAATAATTTGAGAGATATAGGAAAGGAATGATCAATATTTTAGCTTTTTTTGGATTTCTTTATATTTAAAAATGTATATTTTAAATTTCTTTAATTTTTATTTATAAAATTGTAAATAAAGTGAATTTTCTTGTAGATATATAAATTCCAATGATTTTTTATTTAGTATAAAATTCATAACTAATTCAATGATGTATTTTATATGGATTTGGATTCATACTATTAAAAGAATAAAATAAAAATTAACTACCCATCAATAGGCATTGACGAGTTCACCCATCTCCAAATATAGAATAGAGTGTGGAATGGGTAAAACTAGAGGAAGGATAGATCAAGATAAGTTTTAATGGACAATCTAAAAGAAAACCAAGGACTTTAGGGGATGGTTGTGTGGCTTGAGATTGAAATGGGAGCATTTTGGTTTTGTGAGTTTAGAAGCTTGAAGACAAAACAAATAATGCATCAAAGGTGAAGGCAAAGGAAACTTTGTTCACTGTAAACTTGGAGAGAAAATTGCAAATAGAAAAACTATATTTAGAAGAAGATTCACAAATAATTGTGAATGCCATCATTAATGAGGGAGTTCAAGAGTGGAAGCTTAATAAATATAGTAATTTGGTTAGAATGTTTTGGCAATGTTCAAAAAGTTTGAAATTTTTCACACACTACACGTGGATGGATGCAGTATCAGAGTGGGCAGTATCTTTAATGTCAAGTAATCATGAAGGTGTGTGAGTAGATTTTCAAGCTATTTAGTGGGATGAAGAGTAGTATGAGGAGTGGGGAAAAGATCATACAATCACCATTAGGCCTGGAATTTGACGGTCAGTCCTACTTATCATATGAATTTTTTATGATGGTTTGGTCATTTTAGTACCTTTCATTTTATGTTTGAAGAAAAATATTGATTGTCAATTTTATTTATTTATTTATGAATAATTTAATAAATTATTTTAAATTTAAATATTTTATCAATATATAATAAATATTTTATTATTAAATATTTTAAGTATGTGATTGACTATGAACAAGAAAGAGATTAAGCTACAATTAAATTTAGATGTAATTGCATATTGACAAGAAATGAAAATCCTTGGCGATATAATTTTCTTATATAATACAAAGAATGTAAAATTAGAAAATAAGTATAAATTAGTAATATTTTTTTGTATTAGATATAAAGTAACCAAAAGGACTACACTTGAGAGTTTATAGTATGAGTAATATCAAAATAATAATATGTGTTGGAAGCACTTTAGATCTAATACAAAAAATATCTAGAATCAGACATCCATCAACAAACATCTTGTAACAATAAGCTAAAGTATCACTAAAACCAATCAACTTTGAGCCTATCATTTTCCTCACCTCGTAACCCAAGATATCCACCCAATTTGGCCCTCTATCCACCTAAGAACACTATCATCTTTGATCCTCAACTCATATGGATGCACCACTCTCGTTGCAACTAGTATAGGAGGAGGGGCAGCTACTGCCAAAGGAATAGGAGGTGTTGTTGCATATGAAACAACCACTTGTGGAAAAATAAAAATGGGTGTGACCACTATAGGAGGGGTTTTTGTTGCATGTGGAGGACGATCCTTATTTATGTTCAACCTCTATTCCTAATTTCTCATCTCAACAATGAAGTTCTGGAGAGCTAACTCAAATTGGGCCCTAGTTGAAGTGGTTTTGGCCCATGTATAACCATTTGAGATATCTTCCTGATACACACTAATTGTCCCATTTTGAAGCAATCTCTCATATTTCCTCCAATAAAGATTGAATGCAATGGTTACCTGAAAAGAAATATTTGAGTATGTGAGTCTCCTTGGAGACTTAGCAAGGGATTTTTTACACCATTAAATAAATTGTTATTCCTAATCTTCCAAATGGACCATAGTATGTCAACTGATAAGACACAAATAAAAGTATTGAAATATTTTTTAATACCCAAAACTTTTCCAAGTACTATCTCATAAATTAGAATATTTTTATGCACATACAATCCAAACATAGACCAGATCTCCTTGGCCACCAAATAGTCAAATAAAAGATGCACAAAGGTATCAAGAAACCTACATACTGGGCATGTGTTAAATTCCCCATTTGGCTACTTAATAGGGAGCTTTTGATGCAAGAACTTCCAAAAAAAAAACTTCTTCTTAGGGGCAATAAGACTACACTAGAGATTATCAAAATAAGTTTTCCATTGAGAGTGCAGGAGGTCAAGGGACCAATAGAGGTTAATATGTTCAAAGATGATATAGTTATCAGCAAGGAGCGAGTATAATTGTTTAGCCTTTATGGGTGGGAGAGTGGCATCATTGGGCCACCAAAGGGAAAGGAATTTCAAATCATAGGAGTCATAAGACAAGGGGAGTGCGAGTCAAAGGCAAGAAGAACTGAGAATAGAAAATAAGTAAAAAATAGTAGAGTTAGAAAATAAGTATACATTATTAATATTTGCAAAATAGGTATGAATTTTCCAAATGCTTATGTTTTATATGAAAAAAGATTCTAAATCAATAGTAATATATTATAAATCATATAAAAAGAAATATTTATGACAAAAATTGTCTAGGGGTGAAATGGATACTAATGAATCTAACAATATAAACTATATGAGATGAGTTCATTAATTAACCATTCCAACACTAGCACTCAAAATACAAGAGAAAGAGGGGCTTCAAAATATAACTCTCAATATAACCCAAGTTAGATTAGGAAAACCCAAGAAGATGAAGGGATGTCAATGCTAAACCCAAATTATATCAAGGAAGTACGCAAGCAAGTCCTCTTTCATGAAATATAGGATTTGATTAAACATCTGTAAATGCAAATATGAAATTGAACCAATTGATTTAATGAGAAAAGTAAAATAGACATAGAATCTAAGTGTATGCAATCAACCCAATTAAGATATGTAAATAGGTCTAGACTAAGAAATAAAATGAATGATAGAGTACTCACCTTAAAATGTGTAGAGTAATATGTTTTTTTTCTCTGAAAACTAAAGACCTAAACCTATGATAGAACTTCTAATTGTGAATTAGCGATCACAACAAAAAACCCAGAAAATGCTATTTTTCTCAGACCTCTGGGAACAAGTCAACTTGGTGCAACATGCTCTAGACACTTTTCCACAAAGTCACTGTGTTCCTGGGACATTGTAGAAAATTTGACCTAACTTCTTCAAAAATGTCTCAGCAAGTAGTTTCCAGATCTTTGGTTTTAATTTTGATATCTTGCTCCTGGACACATAAAAGCTTGTTTTGGGGTTTGGGTGGATGAGGGCTTGCCTTGGTTAGGCCTTATATTGAGGAATCAACCTTGAAATTTATATGTAAATATGTAAAGGAAACAAGAAAAATGTAAGTATTCACCTTGCTTGTATAAATCCTTGTTAATAAGGATTTTGTAATGCTTGTATGTTGTAGATATTGAATTTGCAATGACGGATGTAGGAAATCTCCACAAATGCAATGGATCTACGAAAACCACATCATGGAGCCATGGATGTAAATGTAAATTAATGAAGAAGATGATGAATGCCTCAAATGTATATGTCCTCCCTTGATGACCAAAAAAATGCTAGATCTTGAAGAGGAAATGCTTACAAAGTATCCTTGAAGCTTGAATGCTTGAATGCTCGAACTTGCTCATGTGATTGTTTGATGATAATGGATCTCTAATGGATATAAAATTAATGTTCATGGATGTTAATGGATGTTAATGGATTTCCATGGATGTCAAAATGAGGTGCCTAGGCTTCCTTTTATACTAATTTTTGGCCGAAAAAATAAAGCAAGCCAATGGAGTCACCCGACTTTGCAATTTAATTCCCCGAGACAACACTGGCCCCAGGATTTAAAATCCCTAGGGAACAAGTCAATCTGGTTGACCTATTCTAGAACAAGTCAACTTGGTCAACCTATTCCAAGTTTGGCCCATAGGGAGCCATCCCTGAGGTCTCAGAGACTGCATAGTTTAAAGTGGAAGATATGGGACAAAATAAGAGAAAAGGGGGATCAAGAACGAATCCATCCATGGTCCATAAAGTCGGTAAAGGATGAGAGCTAAAAGTTATTAAGTAATGAGTGCATCCATTTTAAGATGGTACATGTAGCCCCCACTTTAGTGGGAGTATGAGTTGCCTCAAACTCATGGTAAAGTCAATTAAAAAGAAAGAGTTGATCTCATCATGACTACAGAGATAAATAAACCATCAAGCCCCCAATAAACTTGAGTCTTCATCATATCTAGAGCCAAAATAAGAGAGATGTCACTAACAATAAAGTGTAGCCAACTTGGCCAATAAGGTTTGTGTTCCTTATAGTGAACTACACATGAAAAGGAAAGGGGGTGCAATAAGAGATGGCACTGAATGGTCTAGCAGGTGTGTGTGGCATGCTAGTCAACCCATTGAAGATGAATTGAATGGTCTAGAAATTGTGTGTGGCATGATAGTCAACTCATCAAAAGGATTCATCCTTAAGGGAATTCCATGTCCCAAGAAGAATCAGAAGATTACCTAGGCATAAGGATGTGTGTGTCCTTAAGGGATCAAAAATATGGTTAGGCTTCCTAGACTATCAATATTCCAAAGAAGGATCAAATAATGATCAAGCCTCCCATACTATTATTAATCCAAAGAGGGATAAAAAATTAAGGATCGGGCCTCCCAGACTGTCATTAGTCCAAAGAGAGATCCAAAAGAACAAAGACCAAGGCCTCATGAACTATATTTATTTTGATAGAGGAAACCAAACTATCAATGTGCATGTGTTCAAAAGTGACAGGAGTGTATGCCCCCACGTTAAAGTGATTGCAAATGCCTTAACATGAACAATAGCTTTAAGTGAATCATACATGCATCCATGAAGAACATTTCCACCATGAAATTCCCCCAAGAGAGAACACTTCAATGGAAATAAACACATGACAAAAGAGAGAACACAAAAGGATCCACTAACTTTGGGGTCAGTATGATCATATGATAATATGTAATATTATATCGAGTATGAAATATCATCATTCCCAATGGAAGTAGAACTACAACACAATGGAGGGAAAGATACATAAGAGATATGAAGAAGGGTCTTTTTGGACCGACAACACAGAGAAAAAAGAATCGGTGCTACTATGTCACCAACATCCAAGTAGACTACACAAGGGCACATATACAAATAATAGCACATAGACAACATAACATGTAATGAAAAATAGAAGAAGAGAGGTACAAATAGAAGAAGATGTACAACATGTTTGATTACTTTATCATCTTGTGCCAACAGAGCAATACGAATCATCTAAAGTGATCTAGACAAAACATATAACAAAGAGCACAACATGGGGGAAAAATTCAACATGAACACACAGACTACAATGCTAGAGAAGTCCACTTCAAATGTGTCATGTGCCATCCCCACCTCAGTCTAAAATATTAGGGAAAGGTGAACAAATCACAAGAGGACCAACATCCAACACAATATGAACCACTACCAGATCCAAGCAAGGACTCTGGGGGGAGCCATTGTTCTCTTCACTAGGAGTGAGTGTTAGCTGCATAGAAAGAATGTTAGGAAAATAATAATCCATATAAATATTTTCATATTCATCATTACTAACATGTGCATTAGAATCATCATCATCAAGAGTATCTTTCATATCAAGATTAATAGAATCTAAAATATGAACATAATCATCATGTTTATCCATTTGCATATTATTATTTTGATCAAGTTCCTTCAAAGGGTCAAGCACAGGTTGATCGAAGGAAGGAAAGGGTTGAGATGAAGAAAAAATTTGAGAAGCAAGAGCATGGGCCTTAGCCTTAGCTTAATGATTATTACGATGCTAACGAGTATGTTGGTTACGAATGGTTTTATGAGATAAACTTGAAGTATTAGATTCAACAATAATATGTCAGGAGGAGGAAATGACTACGGGTTGAGGAATAATAGGTGGAGGAATAGGTTGGGTAGGTAAGACAGGTGCAGGAGTATCAACCTTAGGAAGGCTAAGCTCAAGAATCTTTTCTACCTTGTATTGTTGATAGGATCAATTAAGATGATTAGGATAGTTTTTGAGGGGGAGATGGCCAAAATAAATCTATCTCAGCACAATCTCGAGGATGCAAGGGTTTATAAAGAGAATAATTAATGGTGAAAACTTCTCCCTTATGAGGAAATTTTATGCACTTATAAATGGGAAATTCTACAACTTGCATGGAAGAGAGCCATAGAATACTAAGCTTAACTTGAAATTGATCGGAAGTAGGAATGACAACGAAGGTAGTATTAATAACCTTATCAGAAAGGGTCACATGAAGATTGATAGAACCTTGAGGATGATAAAGAAAACCATTAAAAGTTTGAATCCAAACAGTATATGTATCATAGGTATCCTTATGCAATCCTTTTTTAAAGAGGTGTTCTTCGGTGATAACATTCATGGAGGAAGAGGGATAAATCAAAACACCACGATAAGGGATATGAGAAACCCTAACAGTAATGTAAAGATGACCATTAGGTGCTTTAAACATATCAGAATGATCAAAGGTGATAGGAGGTGAAGATTTAGGTTCATGCGAAGGTAAAATTGAAGGTTGAGGTTGAGACTCAACATGACTAACCACATGATTAGCTTATTTTACCTTGTCATCATAACTAATGTTAGTAACAAGAGAAGAAGGTTGATTAACGACATTTGTTGAATGTGAAGGTAGGGGGTTGGTGTAGATTTGCAAATTATAGTTAGGAGGTGCTATAAATTTATTCGTACTATTAACCTTAGTATAAAAAACATAGAATTGGAATCAATAAGATCTTGATTAACATTCTTTAAAGTATAATACTTTTAGTATCATGACCAAGTTGACGATGGTATTGACAAAAATCATTTTAATTAAATAACTTAGGCATTGGTTTTATAGTGTCAATAGGACATCTAGGAGGAAGTTTCAGAATGTTAGCATTAATAAAATTCATCATCACCACAAGTAAAGGTTCAGATAAAGGAGTGTACTTGCAATTAGGATGATACACATAAGAAAAAGTAGTTGTACCTTTGGATGTAGTAGCCACTTGATCATCAACTGTGTTGGTTGACTTGCGAATCTTGATGTAGTTGTTAGGCTTAGAGAATTTCTTTTTATGAATGACGGTGTCACTCTTATCAATAGTAACAGGAGCCATTGGAGTAGAGCTCTCAAGTTGGCTCACTTTTAATTGATAATGGTGAAGCACTGCGTAAAGGTGTGAAAAGGAAGTATACTCAATAAGGAGAATCTTATCTCTAGTGTCTTTTTAAAAATTAGGAATAAAAATACATTGAATATCATGATCAGGCACATTATGAGAAATTTGAGCATAAAAGTGTTTGAATCTACCAATAAATTCACTAACTTTTTCTTTAAAATTATGCTTACAATGCATTAAATCAGTCAAAGAAATCTGAGGACCAATATTAGTTTAAAATTATTGAATGAAAGTATTAGCGAGCATTTGAAAGGAATTAATATAACAAGGAGGTAAAGATCAATACCATTGCAAAGCTTTATCTCTAAAATTATGTGTGAACAACTTAGCCATGAGCCTATAGTCATGAGAAAAATCACTACATATAGTTTGGAAAGTCCTAACATAAATCACAAGATCACCCTTACCATTATAAGTCTCAAGAGGAGGTATCTCAGTATGTTGCAGGATAACAACACAAAGGATATCTAAGGAAAGGGGATTAGCAATGTCACATGTAGGGATGTTTTACTTAGATTGAGTGAATTGAGACACTTGTTATTGCAAAGCGGTGATGGTTTGAACCAAGCTACTAATGGTAGGATTAGAAGATGCAATATTAGGCGTAGACATATTGGAAGTACTAGAAAAGTTATAGGAGGTGAAAGGAAAATGTAATGATTTTGGTGGAATATTAGAAGGAATGGGAAGAGGATTGGAATATGTAAAATGAATAACATTGTATGAAGGTAATGAAGAGGGAATGGAGGTAGGAGGAACACTTGAAGGAAGTGAAGGGTTAGGAAGACCAACACATAGAGGATTAGAGACTTGTGTTGAAGTTTTCATGAGAGGTGGTGCATAGGTAGGAATTACAGGAATATTAGTGGAAATAGGAATAGATGGTTCAATGATTGTGGAAGGAGGAATGTATCCTAACTCTTGAGCACATTCTGTCAAAGGCTTAGCATGAGTGTTAATAAGGTGTGATATACCATGCAACATGGGGATGTTATTATCATCATGAGTGATAAGCTTATTAATAGCTTCAATAGCGGCAATGCTATCGGGATTTGGGTTCTCTTGCATGAGATAATTTTATAATTTATCAAACTCGTGAGAGAGCTTATCAACTTGGGAAGGAGGAAATATTAAGACTTCATCTTCATCATGGGAAGAGTGAGAAGAGTTATGCTCCATGATAATATTGGGATGTTGAGGGAAAATATTAGTATCATCATGGGTCCTAGGAAGAAAAGAGGAATTGTGATCAAAAGAGTCCATGAGTCTACGACTTCTCCTAATGGGAATGCTAGAGGTTGGACTTAGTGTAATGAAGCTCATAAAAGAGGAGATCAAAAAAGGAAACTCTAATGAGATCTATCCACACAATTATCAATGTAATAAAGAGCATAAAAAGAAAGATCTAACCACACAAATATAGCTAAATCTAACTCCAAAATCAATAAGGAAAGGGGAATGTGTTGGGTTCACCAAAATAGGGTAAACAACCAATGAAAAAATGGGGATCAAGGGATCTAACTCCAAAAATTTTTTTTTAAAAAAGAGGAGATGCTCTTGCACACAAAAAATATTTTTTTGGGGTTTGGGTGGATGAGGGCTCGCCTTGGTCAAGCCCTAGATTGAGGAATCAACCTTGAAATTGAAATGTGAATATGTAAAGGAAATAAGAGAAATGTAAGTATTCACCTTGGTTTTAGAAACCCTTGTTAATAAGGATTTTGTAATGCTTGTATGTTGTAGATGTTAAATTTGCAATGACAGATGTAGGAAATCTCCACAAATGCAATGGATCTACCAAAACCACATCATGGAGCCATGGATGTAAACGTGCATCAATGAAGAAGATGATGAATGCCTTTGTATAGTGTGAAAATGGATCCACACTCTATACAAAGGAAAGGAAGAATACCAAGATTTATCCTCCAATGAGACCCGATTAACACAAAGGTAAGTGTCAATTTGTGATCTATACAAAGGAGATAAATAGCTTGGGTTAACTTCCCCCTCACCTCTAGAAAGAGAGGGTTTAGGAAAGAGCAATTGAGAATATTTGAAAAGTATATCTAGAAGACTAATATTTTAATGAAGAAATAAAAAAGTACTTACCTCCAAAAAAGAATTTGTTGAAAACCTTGTCAAACAGTCTCAAAAACTGTTGATTTTCGCAATTATATACTGAAACTGTGAGATCTACAAAACCTAGAAATATTTTTCTTTTTTGTGTCAGGTCAACCTTGACCCAAATGAAGGTCGACCTTGACCCCAAAATGTCGACCTTGACCTGCACTGCTTCGATGGAAATTTTGTTCGCGGATCCTAAAAGTTTGCCGAAAAGGGTATCTGAATCTACTCTATAATTCATTGTTCTACACCTACACTTGCAAGAAAAATAGTTTTGTTTGTTGGGGGGAGGAGGGGTTTTCCTTGGTCAAACCCCAATTTAGGAATTAAATTTGAAATTGAATTGAAATTACAGTAATAAATGAAGTAAATGGAACAATTCACCTTGCTTATGTTGAAGCCCTTGTGGAGGATTTGAATCCTTGAATCCACAAGTATAGATGCTCCAAATGAATGTAGAATTGTAGGATGTCTCAAATCAATTGCCTTTAGATCTTCAACACCAATCTTTAATGGATCTTGGAATAGGAAGAAGCTTGAATGGATGTGGATGGGGAAATCTTCAACAAGAGGGCTCCATAGAGCTTTGAATCCTTCAATGGCTACCAATGGATCTCCTTGATGAATTGAATGTTGAATTATTTCACACTTGAATACTTGAATGCTTGAATGCTTCCTTTCTTTCTTGCTTCTTGATTATAGATGATCACTTGATGGATTGCTTGATAATGGATGTGAAAATGAGAGGAGAAGGATTCCTTATATATTAGTTTAGGGCACAAACTTCTAGAGAAGCCAACATAGGAGAATTAAATTCCCATTAAGTCTATACCCTTAGAAGTGGACATAAATTAAATATCATTTAAGAGTTTACCATTTTGAAGCCTGAAACAGCTGACCCGGAAGTGAGAAAATAAAGCTTTCTGAAACCTGACATTCGAAAACCTTTAGATTTTGAAATTTGGATCCTGGGTCAGGGTCGAGGTCAACCTTGATCCAAAAAGGTCAACCTTGATCCTGAAGTCAAGAATCTCATAATTTCAGATCAGGATGCCAGAAACATGCAGGAAAGAAGTAGAAAATGGGGCAGAACAGGGGAAAAGCCAGATCCAAGTCAAAGATCCATTCAAGGCATTTGACATGACCCCAAACCAATTAATCAGAGGGCTAAACCAGTCCTAAATGGAAGCGCTTCCATTTTTTGATGATACAACCTCAAATGTAGATCTCCTCCCTTGATGGCCCAAAAATTGCTAGATCTTGAAGAAGAAATGCTCACAAAGGATCCTTGAATCTTGAATGCTTGATGAATGCTCGAATGCTTAAACTTTCTCGCATGATTATTGGATGATACTGGATCTCTAATGGATGTCAAATGAATGTTCATGGATGTTAATATATTTCCATGGATATCAAAATGAGGTGCCTAGGCTTCCTTTTATACTAGTTTTCGGGCAGAAAAAAAAAGAAAGCCAACTAGGTCACCCGATTTTACAATTTAATTCCCCGAGACAACATGGGACCCATGATTTAAAATCCTTAGGGAATAGGTTGACCTATTATAGAATAGGTCAACCTCTTCCAAAATAGGTCGACCTCTTCCAGAACAGGTCAACCTATTCCAGGGTTGGCCCATAGGGAGCCAACCTCGAGGTCACAAAGATTGCACAGTTGAAAGTGGAAGATATGGGATAGAACAAGAGAAAATGGGGATTGAGCACAAATGCATCCATGGTCCATAAAGTCGGTAAAGGACAAGAGCTAAAAGGTCTTAAATAATTAGTGCGTCTATTTTAAGATGGTACAAATAGAATATAGAACTAGAAAATAATTATAAATTAGCAATATATGCAAAAATCTCAAATTAACTAACCATGTTTCTAAGCTCATATTCTTTATTTTAAAAAGATTCTAAATTAATATAAATATATAATAAATAATATAAAAATTTACTGAACAAGTTTCTAATATTTGGAAAAGATTTTAAATTAATAATAATAGGGTGAACCCACAATAGTGGGTTATAATTTTTCGGAGGAAGGAATTTGTCCCAAAAATCACGAGAGCGCAAATTTACTCAAATAATTTGGATAGAAAGTACTTTCTATCAAAACTAAGTACTTTCGATCGAAAGTACTTTTGATAGAAAGTACTTTCTATCGAAAGTAATTTATATCAAAATTCTTTGAGAATGGGTTAATTGTATTATTTTATGTAAATTATTTTCGATAGAAAGTACTTTCTATCGAAACTAGGTACTTTCAATCAAAAGTACTTGATTATGTCCTGTTTGCAAACTTTGAAGAAATTTTGAGAATGGCTTCAGGGCTCAAGCATGGGGATCAAATGGAACAATAAGGAGACATCTTTTTGCATAGCACAAGTACTCAGAATGATCTTTCTAACGATTATAGATTCGACAATTTTTGAATTTATTATGTATATGATTTTTTGCATTAATCAAATGTAGGTTTTTTAATAAAAAATAAACCTCTGAGTTTGATGTTCAATGAAAAATAGTATAAAAGGGGATTTTTTTTTAAAAATATAACAGTGCCCTTTGTCTTCGAGTCTACTTTCTATCAAAAAAAATATATTTGAAATTTGATAACTACACAACAAGTTATAAGCTATGTAGTTAAGGTATGTCAAAATTATAGTTTAGTCAACTTCAAACGTTAATAAAATATGCAATAATCATGATAATGTCGTAAAACCAATTGCATTCCCTCCATATGGATGTTACAAAACTAAATTTGAAAGAATCACATTCATATCTATTTTAGAAAAAAATGTTATGCTATATGAAAACAATGTTACTCTTTGAAAATGACGTTTTCGGCACAATACCAGTTTTTGTGGGAGAAAGAAAAAAGTATTCAAATCAATACAAAAAAAAATAAAATATATATTTAGAATCTAGACAGAAAATTCTAAAGGACTCTAATTTACTTCATCCTCTAATTTCAAATGGTTCAACGACAATATGCATCTGAATCTGAATTTTTTTTTCAAAATGTAGAGTTCAGTGTCCATTCAGGCAAAAAAGTGTAACCCACTATTGTGGGTTCACCCAATATACAATTATATAGAAACTTTTATCTGTAATAAAAGTAATTATAAATTAGTAATATATACAAAAATATCAAATTAATTAAGTTTCTAAGTTCATAACTTTGTATACTTTATTTTAAAAGGATTCTAAATTAATATAAATATAATATAAAAATATTTATATTATAAAATTCATATATTATATTTTAAATAAATGTTAAATTAATATGAATATATAATAATTAAAATAGAAATATGTTTATTAAAATAACATATTTATCATACATATTATAAAGTAACATATATTTATATTATTAAATAAAATAATATATTGCCTATAACAATTTTTGACAATTTATTAATAAATTTAAGTGTCACATTTATGGTTTTATAAAAAATTATCCTATCAATCCATACAGTGCAACAAATTTTTAGCCTGTCATATATGACTCAAAAGTGAAAAAATGACCAATACGACCATAAAATTCCACGCATGATCCCCATTCTATGAAGAAGATGGAAAGTTTGTGAAAAATAGATTGTGCAAAGTCTTCTTTAAA
The DNA here is from genome assembly GCA_027943335.1 of Chamaecyparis obtusa. NCBI lineage: Eukaryota > Viridiplantae > Streptophyta > Pinopsida > Cupressales > Cupressaceae > Chamaecyparis > Chamaecyparis obtusa. The sequence continues at coordinate 2,680,389 of BSBK01002398.1, forward strand.
ATGAATGAAAAAGAAAGCAAATTCATTTCATTTCTACTTTGGGTTTGAAAGGTTACGACATAGTAGAGTAGAGGAAACTCCTTCCAATTTGGTGTTGTTGATAGTGAGGAGGAAAACTACCCAAAAATATAGGCAAAATTCAACTCGAGGACCAAAAAATAACAATTGGCCTTTTGGGACAGAATCACATATGCTTGCATGAAGAAAATATTCATCATGGATGACTTGATGTTTTTTTAGTTCGTGAAAATGTCATTTGGAGATGAATATATGAAAGTGGAGTACAGAGATAAAACTAATGTTGATGTGGCCTCTTTGTTTTTGGCATAGGTGGAAAGGAAGAGACAAGGTGGATAATGAGCCTGTGTATCAAAGGAGAACACTGCCATGGACTGGAAGCCTCCATTTCCATCTCCAACCCAGGTGAGAGATTTAAGGGAAAATGGGGTAATTGGTTACATGTGGTTGAATTCATCCCCCCCATGCAACCTTTTTTTCTTTGGAGTGTTGTAGAGAACACATAATAAAGAGGTGCCCAAACCCAACAAGGTTGGCAATTATTATGGAATATTTGCAGGAATGGGAAGATGAACAATGAATAGGCACCTCTTATGAAGAGATCCAAAAAAGGAAGAAATGAAAATTTGCAAAGGATGATTGATGCGAGGAACAACATTGGAAAAAATCAACAACAACCTAATATCAATATGCATTTTTAATTAATTTTGATATATATAATTTATAAAATTGAGTTGGTTGTAAGTTATTTTTGATATGTAGCAAATGCGTATTTTTTTCTTATCAAAGGTTTGGAGAATTTGTAGTAGATTTTTTTTCTTTGTATAGGAGATATAAGAATATAATCAATAATATACAAATAAGTGGTAAACTCACTCTTCACGATTGTTAACTTTTTGAATATCAATATAATACAATACATATTTTTTCAATAAAAAATAAAATTAAAATTAAACAAAAGTAAACAGAGAATCTTTTCTATTTTATGAGGATTTATTTTTCCACAATTATAATGGAAATTTAAATTAAATATTAAACTACTTGATTACAAACATTGTCATTATTTTCATTTAAAAAATTTTAATAACTTCAAAATACAAATAAATAGACATAAATAAGAATTAAATAAATTTTTTTTGTTAGATTAATCGTTGGGTTTGCCCAACACCCTTTATATTATATCATTTTTTTGTTACATTATTCTAGTGATTACATAAAATAGTATGCTTAAAATGGCAAAAACACCTAAATAGTTGTACTATTGCAAAAATGCAACCTCCTCTATCTATGATTGGTACCAATATATGATATCAACTCTCATCTCTTACAATTATTAAGTATGTACTACTACTAGATCTATCTATCTACATCACTAAACTATACATTCTAAAACAAAATTGCCATGACAGAAAATGACAGCTTGGAACTTAGCTTTTCCTTTTCTTCTTCATGTCCTTGGGGCCATTGACCAACATTACAAGGGGTTCCTTTATAACCTCCTCCAATCCCCTTTTCTTCATTCCTCTGACACGTGTTGCATGAGCAATAATCAAGCATTTTGGTCCACATTTCATGTGGGTTAGGCCCTTGTCCACCTCCTCCACATCTTTGGGGCCATCCTCTATCCTTTCCTCATCACAATTTGGCACCATCAAAAGCTCATTATCCTCGGCCTCCTCATCACTATTACTATCTACCTACATGCCTTCTCTTTCTTTGTATACTCTAATCTACTCCTTCATAGGGGGAGGAAGGATACTCACCAAATATTGGAGAAACTCTAGGTTTCTATTAATGTCCCCAAGCCTTTCCTTCAATTCATCCACTCCATGAACAAAATGAGTGGAAACTTCTAGATTTTGCCCTTATTCAGGTAATGTCGTTGTGGTATCAACACCATATTCTTTTAATCCACATTGTCTAAAACTCCATTAATTTATCTAAGGAAGGTGTGCTTGAAAATCATTTTACATAGCTTCTTTTCCTTCTCCTTTGCCATCCCATGACATTGTGCAAAGGCCAGGAACATTATGATTATTTCCATGTTGACATGGTATCTATGGTAAGTCTATAGAAATTATCATCCTAGAACCATCTTCACTGCATGTAGAACCATTGGATACTTAACTATAAGTATTGAGGCCAAAGACTTGTCTGTGACTTCTCTAGAGAAGGATATCATGAGCTTCGTGGACTTTAGGCTTATCGACATGTCCATCTCTCCTTACCTTGTTTGCAAATTGCTTCTCAAGAAACTTGTGACTTATGCTTTTCCTCTCCTGGTTATATGTAGATATCCACCACATGTCTTTGTACTTCCCAATCTTGTAGTATTTATTCACACATTTTAGACCTATTAATGATATGTTGTGCTATTTCCAAACACTAAGGTGTGAGTACTTGCAACTTTACATCATGATGTTGATCACCGTCTCTTTTCTTCATCCTACTCTTTCTAAGTCATGCAATGATGTCACCCTATTTTAATTCCTTTGATAGTACTACATCCCACAATATTACTTTTGTTATGGACATTTGGGTATGTGCATTGGTGTAGGAAACCATTCACATAATTCCAGTTACCCAAATATTTTGAAATTCATACTCTTTGCATTCCAAATCCATCCTTGATTTTATTCTTGGACTTGGGTTTTGTATTTACAACCATTGTTTTTTCTAGTTTGTCTAAAACATCATTTCCTTCTTTATAAATGTGTGTAATTTTGAAATACTCTAGCTAAGAGATTATATCCCAAATTGGTCTTATCCATTACACTAGTTTCAAGTTTTGGGTGGATTTCCATCTGATTGTGTTTATCACATTCAATGAGTCCCCCTCTAGATGCATCATCTTTGCTTTGATGTTGAAGACCATTTGTAATTCTACAAGTGTCTCTCTAAATTCACATCATTATTTGTTGTTTCTCCAATGAAACTTAGATTTTCTACAATTATGTGTCCTTCCCAATCTCTAGCCACACTTCAAATTCTACGAGGGCTAGGATTACCTTGGGATGCACCATCGAAGTTGAATTTGATCCATTTCATTTTAGGTGATGTTCATTTGTTGTCTTCTCTTCGGTTCATCACTTTCATCTTTGACCCTGTGTTGTCAATCTTTGGAATTTTTAGACCTTTGAATGTATTGTGCATATGGTCATCCCAACTTTTGAAGGTATTATTCTTGATCTCCTTGTTTCTGGTTGTATTATTGACTACTTCAATCATTTCTCTTTCAGTTTTTAGACATAAGATTTGGACATCCACTCCCTTTGTTTGAATATTTTCCTATTCCTTTCTTTCAACAACTCTCAATAATTATGGAGGTTAAGATCTTTTATATACAACCAAATAGATTTTGTGTTTTCATTATAGGCTACTTACTGAAGCAACCCTCAATGTTTTCTAGAAGGAGGCTCTAGAACCCCAATTTGACCATGAAATATTTCCAATAGTCACTCACATAGTGATAATTTATCAAGATATGATTTAGAATTTATTCTTTTGCTTGACATAGTGCACACCTCCCAGGATAATGAATCCCCATTTTCTACAATATTTCTTCTGTCAAATCCCTTTTTTGTAGAGTCATTCAAGTGAATACTCTAGCATTGGGAAGAATGCCTTTTATCCATATAAGTTTTAATGACCAATTTCTTCTTGTCACAATCACTTCTTTAATTTTGTATACTACATAAATTTGTAGTTCCTCGGGTTGGTTCCACACCACCTAATTATATCATCTCCATTAGTTGGTAATATTTTTCTTTCCTCCAAGATTTGTCTTAATGCCCTATTTTGATTTTCTAGAGCATTGATTTCTTCCAGAGACCACCATTCCCATATCATTGTTCCATCTTGTTCAATGACTCTTCCATAATTGCAGACCTTCATACCCCATACTCTATGAATTTATTCCCTTGTGATTTGTAAATCTGGTTGGTCTCCAAACCCTAGGAGTCAACCCAAAATAAAGCTCTATCTTCATTCCTTACTTCCCAGGTGATATGGTGGGATACGATGTCTCTACCTTTTAGAATATAGTTCTAGATAGTAGAACCTTTAGGCGGGGTTGCAATTATTAGTATCTGAGTATCTTCATTGAGTCCATGTATTTTTAGAGTAGTATTTGTACCCATTTCTGATGTACACAATTGTATATATTCCATACTAGTTTAGCACCCATGGCCAAAATCATTATTGCTAGCTTTCTTAGATTGGCTCCACTAGCCTCCTTGGGGGAGAAGACTTTGTCCCATGCCACCAACAGAAACTTGTTATGTTCACTAGTACTACTGAAAAAGAGAAGTCTTACTATCTAGTTTAAATCATCCTCTGTTGCTTTGAGAATTTTCATGCATGAAATTAAATATATTGGGATTGGAAATAGTACTATTACCTTTATCGTCATTAGTTTGCATGTAAAATTGAGCAATTTCCCTTTCTAACTCTCCATTTTACATTAGTATCTTTTAATCAAGTTTTCCTAGTATCTCACTTTGTTTGCTCTTGCAAATAGTGGAACACCCAAGAATCTTCCGGAAAAAGTTGCAATCTTGAGCTCTAACACTTGATCTATATCTCTCTACAATCCCAATTGTGTATTTAGAAAAAAATGACTTCCTCTAGTTGATACCCTATCTTGATGCCTTACAATGTTTTTCTAGGAAATATTTCATGGTTCTTGCTTCTACCATGCTCGCTTCTCCAAACAAAATAGTGTTGTCTACAAATTTTTGGTGTGAGATATTGTCAATTACTTTAGCCACTTTTATTCCTTTCGAAGCTCTTACATTTTGAAGGTATGTTATACCTCTTCCCATAGCCTCTTCCATTATAATGAATAAGAAAAGGGAGAGGGGGTCCCCTTGTCACATGCCTCTAGTGGTGGCCATGAAACCATGGGTTTCACCATTAATCAAGATTGATAATTTATGGTTACCTATGTAGATTTTAACCCATTGTACCCAATCTTCATTGAATCCAAATCATTTTAGCACCTCAATCAGGAACTGCCTATCCACCAAATCATAGGCTTTGAGGATGTCTAGTTTTAGTATCATTCTACTTATCCTTAATTTCTCGTCCATATGAATTACTTCATGATAAATTATAATCCATTTTTCAATTAATCTACCTAGAGAAATTCCACTTTTCTCTGGTGAAATTATGTGTTTTAAAATCCCCTTCAACCTATTTGCAGTGATCTTGGTTACAATTTTATATGTCATATTGCATAGGGCAATAGGATAAAAATCATTCATGGCATGTTCCTCCTTTTTATTTGGGATGGGTGTTGCAGCTATTATATCATCTCCTACAATGTCCCAAAAGTGTTGAAAGAAACTAGCTGGGAAGCCATCTCGTTCCATAGCCTTATTTGAGTTGAATTGGAATACACTTGTCTTGACTTTTTCTTTGGTGATTTCCTTGTATATCATTTTGTTTTTTTCATCTGTGATTATTGTTGGGATCATGTTGGGTATCTCCTCTCTTTGTGCCTAATGCATTTGTGCTTGCCTATTCAAGATCGCCTTAAAGTAGTTTACTGCTTCTACATTTACCTCTTCAATAGATCTTGTCATACTTCCATCTTCCCTCCTCATTTCAATTACCCTTTTCTTGTTCCTATTTTCTATCATTGTATTGCCAAAGAACTTAGTGTTTTTATCCCCATCTTTGAGCCATATTTCCCTAGAATTTTGCCTCCAATAACATTCTTCTCATTCTTGAATCTCTATCAATTCTTACTTCAATGCCTTTTCCTTTTCAAATTCTTCAATTCTCATCACTTTGGTTATTGTGATTTCATTTAATTCTGACAATTCTTTCTCCACCCTTTCTCTTTCTTCAAAAATATTCTTAAACTTTTCTTTTCTCAAAACCTTTAGTTTACTTTTCACATATTGAAGCTTCTTACTTACTTTGTAGAGTTTCAAGTTGTTTCAGGTATCCACTTTTGTCCACTATTATTTCATCAAGGGTGCCAAAGTTTCTTTTCTAAACTACATGTTTTCAAATTTAAATGGGCCACCATTTGGTGGGTTCTACGGGGATATATTTAGGTCAACTAGGTAGTGATCTGATCTTGTGAAGGACATAATATATGCTTTCTGGATTTCCAAAATCCAATCTCACACTCCATATTATAGGAATCTATCAAGTCTTTTCAGTATGTTAGTGAAGCCTTTCCTCCTACTAGTCCATGTAAAAATTCCATTTTTGGTTTTAATATCTAGAAATTGATTTTGATCCATGAAGGTTTGAAAGTCACTTTGAATTCTGGTTATTGTGGTTAGGCCTCCTCCCTTTTCGTCATTGTTCAAAGTAGCATTAAAGTATCCACCCAAGATGATTTTTTCTTAATTTCCTCCATCCATTGCTCTTGTTATTTGAGACCATATTTCTCTCTTATTCTGTGTGGCTATGGGGCCATAAATATTGCATATGTAGAATGATGCATTATTCTGCAGTATTTTGAATCACATCATCATTCAACTTCTATTTTATTCAACAATTGTTCTCTCCAACATCAATGGGTTCCGTAGTATTCCTAGCCCTCCCAAAGCATCAACAATCACCATAAGGGAAACTTCCCACTACCTCCATATTCTAATTCTCTATGCTCTCCTCTTTTCTCCATTTAGTTTCTTGTAATTATACTATATCTTCCTTGGACTAACATATTTTGCACTTAATCATGTGTCATTTGTCAAGGGTATTTAAGCTCCTAACATTTCATGTTAGGCACCTCATTGCCCCCTAGGAAGGATGATATCCTCCAGTAACCTTAATTTCTTTGTCTTGTTGCATTAACTGTAAAGATCAGTTTGGCCTTATTCATTTTTGGTTCTATCTTGCCCTTCTTTTTTTATGTTTGGTGTTTTCATAGTTGATGTTGATTGTTCCAACTTTCATTCTTCTTGTACTATACCTTTATTTCCATCCCCCTCTTCCTCTTCTTCATAATTTGAAGCCTCTTCATTGAAATTACCTCCTTTGTTGTAATCTTGACCTCTCCTACCTCTACATTGGATGTATTGGCACTTTGCAAATTTTCTTTGGTTAACTTGATTTGATTTTGTATTAGTGTAGTTGAACCAATCAATTCTTGTTGTCCATATTCTATGTTGTCATATGATTGGTGAGGGGTTGGAGCTTGGGTCTCTAGGCCTAGATTATTAACCTCTTTAATTATATTATGGAATGATTACTTCTACACTATTTTTTCTATCATTGTCTTTTGGTGCATTATTCTCCTCTGGTCCTTCAGCATTTGGTTGTTCCATTCCTTTGTTTTGCGTGTCTTCTTTGTTAGGAGATGCCCCTTTATTTATGTTTTCACTATTATCCATAGAATTTGTTTGATTCTTGCTTTCTCCCTTTGTTTCTGCATCTTTTTCCTTGTACAACTCATTGTTGCACTCCTTGAACTTAAATATCAGGCACAAGGTCATGGTATCTTCTCTTTCAACTTTCATATGCCTCAATCAATGTGCATTTTGATCTCCTGAGGGATTAATGCATACAGGTGGACATTGGGGCACATTCTGGCATATTGTACATATGTTTCATCACTCAAAATTCTTTTTGTTTGTAGAAAATTTCCCATGTTCTTCCTAATTTCTACTAGAATGTCATTATCTCAATATTCCATTGGTAGGTTGTATAACCTAATCCTTATAGGCTGCTCCTTGATCTCATGTTTCCATGGGTCAAAGTTGGGTATACACCTCTCCATGTGCATTTTCATCCTTCAAGAAATTGCGGACCTTGATCTAGGGCAGTTTGTCGCTCCTTGTCTAAGGGTAGTACTAACATGAAATAATCATTTGGCAAGGTTTGCAATAGAATGTGGTCTCCCCATTTTGAGAGACACTATTTATGTATTTTCTTCATTTCAATGCACCCTCCTCATTTGATAATTAGAATAACCTCCTTATATGTACCTATTATTTGTCTAATTCTCTCTTTGTATAAAAAAATAAATGCTCAAGTTCAAATTTTGAAAGGACTTACTTGACATATTTTCTGCATTTGAATGTACTTCCTTTGTTTGGGGCATTGGTGTTTTTCTTTTCCATGTATTTCTTGTTCATCCACCCGAATTTCTAGCATTTTTTTCTTGCCAATTCTCAAAAAGAAGTGTTCGTATTATATCATTTTTCTTGCTGAAAGCGCCTATATCAATCTCTTAAAAAATTAGGGTTTTTTTTGTTGTTGCAGTCCCCCATAGCTTCTTTGTGGTATTCTCATTCTCTCTCCTTGGTTAAAATTCCATTTTTGCCATGCTCTATCTTTTTGCCTTGTGCCTTCCATCCCTTATGGTTGCCATGAATTGTATATTCGTCTTACTATTGGCGTTGGCGGTTTGCATTTGTCTACCCATTTCCCATTTTCAAACACTCATTGTGGTGCGTGCTTGAGATATGTTCTTTGTTTCAAATTCAATATATCTTTGTAGGCATGCCATCCATTATTAATTTTTGCACAAAAGTCATTAAGTGGTACCTCACGATCAACTTCTTCTCCCCATCTTTCAGTGATCTGCTTTCCTTTCTAAGCTTCTTGCTTACCCCAATTCCCTATGATCCATGCTTTGCTCCCGTGTTCCTTGCACCATTGATCGTTATTCTTCCGCTCTACACTCCTCTGCTCCTCATGCCATTTGTTTTCTCTAGATTAAATGGTTTACATATCAACCTCTTTTGTTAAAAAAAAAACTAAAATTATTATAATTACTAATTAAATTATAAATCCGATCCCACTTTTTATTTATTAGAATTTAAAGGATTATAATTATGATTACGACTATGATAAGAAATAAGATAAGAAATATAGTTAGAAATCTCAAGTTGTTAAAATATATTATTAATAAAAATCATTGAAATGTGATTACTTGATATAATACTATCTTAAGTTCCAAAATTCTCAGATTTCATTTACTTATTTTTAAAATTTGAAGTACTATTTCAATATTAAATCATATGATTTTATTGCAATGACACTCTACAATTTTTTTCTAACATATCATTAGTTCATCAATATTTAACCAATATTAATTCTAATAAAGAAATTCAAGTACATTTGTGTCTCTACAAATCAAATTTAAAGCCAACATCACAATAAAGAAAATTATAATCTTTCAATAGTCTACTCGATTTAAACTATTGTCAATTCTATATTTAAATTAGTATGTTATAACTCATCTATCCTAAAGCAAATAACTACTATTAGTATAATGCAATAAAGGCAAATATTTTGTTTTATTATTCTACATTCTAATCACTCTTTGTCCTAGTTTTATGGAGAAATTTATACCTTCTATTATGGACTTGCAAAGCTTATCTCTTTTATCCATATTTACGATTTGATTAAATCCATTATTAACTTTATAATACATTTAAATGTTCAAAACATTCAAAACCTAAATAAATAAATTGCCAGCGAAAATGTTTATTCTATTTGGTCAAATGCTCGGTAATCGTTGCGTGTTTAAAAGTCCGAATTTATGGGAAACATGAAAAAGAGAATAACTAATTGTCGGGTCGTGACACGCTCCCTATCCCAACTTCCCAACTCTACTAATCTATGTTAGATGCGGAAAAGGACCAACAAATATTTACCCACTTAACACGCTCATGACGTGGCACACTTCAACGAATTAGCGTAATAATTTTGATGGTCAGACGGCCGTATTCAACTATTTTGCTTGTAGAATACAATCATAATTTACACGTGGAAGGGGTGGATTTCAGTAGACTTTTATATATAATTATTTTATTTTATATTTAAAAAATGAAAAAAAGTGCTTAAAAGTCAGATATGCCCGTCAAATTTATTTTCCAGCACTGTGGGGCCCATAGCCTGAAATGCAAGTGACACACGACAACGACAAGACTTACAAGTCCTCAACGGTGACGTGTCAGACCTATCTGTGGACGGTAAGTCATAGAAAACGGCGTTCTCTAGCGTGGTTACGTGTAAGGTTCAGATTCATTTCAGGGAGCTGGGAGAGAGTTCCAAAGATCTTGGAGGACACGTATACTGTTCCATACTGATTTGCGCTACTTTAAGCTGTTCTATTTCAGACAACGGGTTTTTCTTGGACGTGAAACGCAGGGCACTAAATTCTTCTGTTCCCTCCCGCGTTTCAGGTCAAATATGCGAAGCATATATTCTGTGTATATATAAATACATTTATTTACATGGAGATACGCAGAACTGTCGTTGGAAGGCTCCTCGTTGTCACGTAAATGAATGAGACTTTTTAAATCCGTTTTGGTTATTTTTCAATGTGTATACTTCCAACAGAAACCTACTAAAAAAGTTGACAAGTTTACCCTAGGGCATATAGTCGTTGGCTCAGACACAAAACGTGATTGACGGATAATGATCGCTTTCGTCAAAGCGCTATGCTGTAATTACCGGGGAAACTGCTGAAGAGCTTTAATTAGGCTTTAATTCGCATTTAAAATTTTAAAATTTGGATTTTTGTGCAGTATTTTCTCTCGGGAATTGTTTTCAATAGCATTTTGCCATTGACGAAGTGCAGAGAATTTGCTGTCTAGTTTTTGAATTTTATAATGTATGGGTAGAAGATTTGTAGTTGGAAAATTGAGAGAAATTTATGGTTTGGAAAATATTCTATGGCGCAGGTAGTGTTGAGGAATGCGTGTAGTTTTAGGAGTTGTGATGGTTCGTTTAATGCATGAATTGAGGGCAAGGGAAGGTGAGGGCAGCTTGTGTTGATGAATTGGGGAAGGGGATATGCAGAGTCATCCTTCGCTGGACCGGTCTGTACCCGAGGAGGATGCTGAGCTTGGCTTCAATTCCAGTACAGAGGAGGCAAGTGCCCTTTCTATGACCTTTTCCCATACCACGCAGCTTAATCGAGAAGCTTATCTTACAATTGTTTTAGGGTTTGTTGCGCTTTTCATTTTCAAAGAAATTTAGGTAGAATATTTGTATTTTAGATTAGGATGATTAGGAGGTTTGTACAGTGTCACCGGGTCATGAATTGTGATTCGAAGCTTTGAGTATTGAAAGTTGTTGCAGAGTTTCTCTCCAGAAGCTCTATATGTTTAAGAATTGTGTGTTTGATATGTAGTTCATGCGATTTCTGATGAATATCAGTGTAATAAGACTATTGATCACTGTTTGTAAACATTTTGGTTAAACACAGAAGAAAGATTAAACCGACTAGAAAAGTTTGTGTTCAACATTTAAGTGAGAAAATTGATAATTGGTTACGAGCTTTAGGCCATATGATTCTCCCTGGAGCCTGTTGCTGGACGAGACACAATGTAGATCTGTTATGATGCACACTTTAATGCTTGCCGTACAAATTTCAATGCCTCGAGAATTCTTGATTCACTGTGTTGGCTTGTCTACATGACACTGATCAAACTTGGCACAATTGACTTGCCAAGTCAACTGCACTCAGAAAATCTGTTTTGTCAAAACTTGCGTATAAATCGGTTACTTGAAAAGTGGCGTGATACGAAACATATCTCGGTTTTTCAGTAAGCCAAGTTTCATGCTTGGAAAACTACACCCTCATTGAGCTTGCAGGTTCTTGCCAAATTCATTAATTTGACTTGTTCTTTGTCGCTTATCATTCAGAACCTGGAGTTTTAGGTTTGACTTGGTGAGTCTCAAACTATGACACAGTCCATAGTAGAATTATTACAGGAATTTTCGAGAGCAGCCTGCAAGGTCACACACACAATAAAATAAACCTAAAATCTTATATACGATTTTTAGAGACAGATTTCATGCATAAGCTCCTCTTCATTATTGGTATGTGACATCATTTCTGTCTAAGCAAACACTAATTTATCAACCTTATAAGCCCACATCTGTTTTTAAAACTTTATCTAAAAAATTGCTTCTTTGCGTAAGGTTTTGCTTTCTATTACTACTTTTATTTTTATATTTATCTTTTTAACTCAAGGAGATTCAAATATCAACAGTAGTCTAAGTTTATATGCTCCCAAGCATGAAGAAGCCTCAAATATGCAGATTAGATTCTAACCTCCATTTGGAGCATATTGCCACAAATATTTGACTGTCTAACTAGCAGTAAAACTCTCCAAGTAATAGACACTCAATTTTTGTCTTTTCTGGTTTGGTTTAAAAGGCTAAAGGGTAAAAAGACCATAAGTCTATACAGCTTGTAAGCTTCAAGTCTGTTCAGGTCTGTTAGTTAGGCTAGTCTATGACTGTGAAAATTGCTTTCTCTAATTTCCAAATCATCATCATAGATAGACCAAGACTGTATCGAACTATTTTTGCACATTAGCTGGTTGTCTGTTATGGGATGCTATCATTGTCCCTGACTTTCGATTCTATAATATTCTGCAGCAGAATAATGTATTAAGTGCTAGGAAGACTCTTCTTTTGTAGATTGTTTTTTTCAGATGAAGTAGAAAACTTTTGATGCTTAGTTCAAACTTCAAATACATAATGAACTATAATAAGAAAAACATTTAGCGATTTCTTAAAGAGTATGAACTAATTCACTCCATAAGTGGATTAGATGAGATCTTTTTGGTGCTTGTCACTGCGTCTCTCAAGGGTTGGACTAAGAAGCCTTTTTTGGACATTACATAATCTACTGCCACTTATTTATTTATTTGTTTTTCATCCTCTATCAATATAATTGATGCCTCTTCATCAAGGTCTGCTGTAATAAAAAAATGTTTTCCTGCCACACTTTTGACCTTCATAACAACGTTTGACAAGTTAGGTGGGCTATAGTATTAGAAATGGCAGAGCATAAAGATTTGTGGAAAATCTAAACCATGATAGTAAATAATAAACATAGAAATAATACTAGTTGAAAATATTGAGTTTTCTCCTTTGTATTACAATATGCTTTTATAAACCCTTTTCAAGATGATTTCTCAAACTGCCAAACTATGGGAAATCAACTAATTTTTTAACTCAAGTCACTTAAGTGTCTTAATTAAAATGTAAACCTTAATTTCTGCAACACCTGTAAGTTCTACAGTAACATAACAAAACATAATGATTGAAAAAACACAAATACATATTCTTTTGAAGCATATATTTGGAAACACAATTCTTGGACTAGCTAGAACTCCACTGATCTACCTTGTAAAACCTGTAAAGGTGTAGCTCCTGAGTTGAATTCCCAAGTTCTCAGTTTACCACCTCCCTGATCTCTTAAATCACAAATTTTCCAAATTATTGGACAGAAATCCATGTTGGGCTACCAAAAAAAGAGAAATAATTGATTTTGCAACATTGAAAGGCATCCCAGTTGCATGGAAAGCGAGGCAGAGGAAGTAAAAGAAAGGTACATTAGTAATTTTGAAATATGGACCTTCTCATTAAGCTTGAAACTGCTGTATATAGTGCACACTGTATATACTATGTAGTGTTTTACTACATGCTTCCACTTCAAAGTTTGAACCCTCAAAATGAACCATAAAGTACAAAATACAAATGTCAAGCTATACACTGACTAACTACAAAGAAACACAAAGCAAACAAAGCTAAGAAGGCTAGCTACTGTGAAGTATTTTCCATTAGGGAGCTATTGTTCTTGATAGCTCCAAACTAGCTTACTATGAAGTATAAACTACAAATTGCAAATGTCAAGCTACAAACTAACTACAAAGAAACACAAAACAAGCAAGGCTAAGAAGTCTAGCTACTATAACGTATGTTCCACCAGGGAGCTATTGTTTCTGATGATGAAGCTCCAATAATGCGCTCCTTCCTGAATTGATTCAATTGATTTTCATCAAATACATCATCCTCTCTCAAGATTTCAAGCTCTTCCTTATCAAGTGAGCCTTTTTTATCAACAAGCCATTTTGAGTCAAGATTAATCTCATCAAGGTCAACTGGTTGATCATCCTTGAGGATCCTTATGTGATTAGTTCAAGAGCTTTAGTTTGAAACCTTGTATAAAATAAGAATTGTAATTGCTAACTTGGAGAAGATAGTCTCAAGGCGACCTAATAAGAATTATACGTTTAGTAATTATTTATTTGATTGCCATCAGGCAATCATATCTGGAATCAATGTGAAATGTGTGATAGGGAGATGTAGTAGTACCAGTTCCCTCAATTAAGTAGACCAGCCCAAGTTTGTTTGCTTGTGGGCCAGGTGCCAAATTGACTTGGAAGGTTGTTTTGTGCTTTTGGGCTTTTGAGGAAGCTAGTCTCCTAATGTCCTATCATACTTTCTCATTGAATCCCTAATATGGTTGGCTGTTGAAATAGACCCAATATATTTAGGACACTTTATTTTCAATAGGGATTGTTTATGATCATAATGCTTAATGTTATTTAATTATAATTAGTGTTACACGGGAACATGCCTTGGTCCCTGGACCATCCCCGTCCCCCCACTTTACTGAGTTCCAGTGATGAGGAGTAGTTTGCCTTGAGGGATGATTAGAGGCCTCCCTTCACTACATTTTGACATTTTGTACTTGTTTTGATATCATGCTACTCATTGTAATCATCTTTATGATATTTCATGTAATAGAAATCTTCCATTTGCCGATTCAACAATTTCATTTGTCAAATTGAAATTTTATTTAGTATTCTAATATTCTATTGATATTCAATGTCAAGTATCTATATTTAGTATTTGCATTTTTTCTATTTTACTTGTTTATACATCTTTTCATTACTAGCATTTCAAGTACTATATGTGTAGTATATAGTATATACAGCAACGCCCCCTACCACTGTCCCCCCGGCATCCCTTTGGCATCCCCAAACTTAGGCCCTTTGCCCCCCGTCCTGAAAACCCATCCTGATGTCCCCCCCATCCCCTTGTCCCTGATGGGCAGTGGAACACTAATTATGATTTTCTCTATGTTACTTGCCAGTATGTAATTTATTTATAGAATGCTTTTTGTAAATAAGTTGTATTGTTGGTGGAATTGTTATTTTTGGGCAAAAATCAGGTAAATCCCAAAGGGGACATTACAATTGGTATCAAAGCTTTGATCCTGCCAGCCGAAGGGTCAAAAAGAAAATAGAAATAAAAAAATGAGTAAATGCAATTCGAACTATTACGAGTACGACAGCATGCCCAAGATAGACTAGTGATGTTTTCCAAACTCACACTTCCTACTAATCAAAAGGGAATGTGTTTACCTTTTACATTTTGAGCACTTGCCTAAGATGAGAAACATATTCTTTATACATTCTACCAAAGACCAAGATATTGTTAACTTTATAATGTTAGTTGGAACATTGCTCAATCCAAATGATAGAACAAGCCACTCAAATAATCCTTGCTTAGTCATAACATTGATTACCATTCATCTTCTTCTTTGATTTGAATTCAGTAGTACCATGGTCTAAAAATCCAGCTTTATAAGATTCTTGTCATGGCGTAGCTGATCCAATAAATCGGCAACTCAGAACAGCAGGTACATATATTTTATTATAATTTTGTTCAATGCCTTATTATCAACACGCATTCACCGAGTCGCATCTTTCTTGGGCTGTATCTTGATGTGGAATAATTTAGTGAGTTCTTCATCTTGAGAACCTACACGGTCACACCCACTATACATACACACCATGACAAAGACAATCTCTGATTAATCTTATAACTGCAAACATTGTTACACATATAACAAGATTTAAAGGACAGTCAATAAGGAAGTTCATATTAATCATGGGAGTGTTGAAAGTGCTCTACAAACCTGACAGTGGATGAGAAACAAATTCAGAAACCTGCAAAAGACATTAGAGAGCGTAAGGAGGAAGGTTTACAAAAGTCCAAAGCAAACTAAACCAGTCATGGAGACAAAAGATTGTGATAGGTATAGCAAAGCATTGCAAAGTCAAGTATACAATCAACAAATGTTAAATGAAGAAGAGGACAGTTGGGTAGATATCCCTGCCACACACATGTTGAAGGTCAAGTTCATTATTGTGTATGACAGAGATGATGGGGAACAATAGCAGCCTGAATGAGTATGTAGACAGTCATGTTCTAAATCATGAAAGGTCAAGGCCATATAATGCATGGAAGAGACAAGTGTTGCAGAGTCCAAGTTGTTGCAAATTGTAATAACATTGTTTGAAGCATATGGATCCTATTGCGCAAGCTGAAGTTACAGCTATAAGAAAAATATACAAATCCAAGGTAAACAAATTCAAGTGAGTTCTGTATCGAGACTTTGTCTTTATTATTACTAAGTTGAGAAGAGTTGTGAGCTCTGTATTGAGACTTTGTCTTTATTATTAATGAAGAAGTATTTTTTGGTGTGGCTGGGTTTTTCCCTCAAGTAGGAGGGTTTTCCCAGGGTATCTCAGGTGTTCATGTGTTTTGTTTTATTTCTATTCTGGTTCTCAAAACATTAACATGGTATCGAAGCAGGTAAAAGTAAAGATCCAGAACCAGAATAGGACGATTGGATACTTTAAGAGTTTATGATGTGTAGTGTGATCAACAGGAGGAATAAGGGATTCTATAGTGAAAGTGTTTCATTATTCTGAAGATGATTTTGATAAGTTACTAGTTCGAGCATCATGAAGTGAAGTTTATCGGGCTGTTATTTTTCTTGAGGAATTTTGTCTCTATGTAAGTTCGTTGAAGCACATATCGCTGTGTCAGTGATTGATATCTTTCTTCTTGATCATCATGGTTTGGGATCTTTGGTGCTGCTGGAAGTATTCATTTTTTGTGATATTGTCATCCATGCTGGGGCTGTACCTAGTCATAGATTTTGGGTGTTCATGGTAGAGTGTCTTCGTTGAAAAAGGGCATGGAGATGCTTCTATTTAAACCAGCATGCTGTTGCAGCCTTCCATTAAATCAGAATTAAAGACAGCTCTAATTATTTACTACTGCAATCATCTCAAGTTTGGACTTGTGCATTGGAAGTTACAGCCTTGGGATCTTGGTCTTATTATGGAGCAAAGATCAAGAAAGAACCACTGGTGGATTGTGAGGAAGTTTAGGCATTAAGGAGATAAGTATTTTATGTTTGTATCTTTGAATGGTGTTCATGAATAATTCATGCAATAATATTGAGAATAGTGAATCATGTATGCCTTTAGCTTTGATCTCTATATTTCTCTTCTAGGTAGATTGATCCTATGAATTATTATTAATCTCTCTTGGTTGCAGGATGGATCAAGGAGCTAAAGTATGATGGATTATTTATCTAAAATCAAATGAGGAAGAGTTTAAACATCCAATTGGAGTATTGATCATTCATTAATATTTAGCCCACAATCATGAGTCTAAGTTGATAGGTTGGGTCAGCCTTGGATGAAGAGTTTGCTTCAGCAAGGAAGTTGAGAAAGATGAAGATACTAAACAATGAAATCCCTATCGTTGTGATCAACTACTTCTAAGAGGAGGATATGTCAATTAGAGGGAGCTTGAGCAACTGAGGGAGAGTGCCAAATCCTTTTGCCAAGGATCAACAAGCTTGTGTAGCAGTGTGATTGCTAAAGCTCCTTGATTGGTCAACATTGGAATCAACTGGATTTTGTTATGATAATCAAAGCAGTGAGAATGCTGCCCCTGCTGAGAGGGAGTCTTTGTTGAGAGAGAGTCTCAGCTTCAGTGGTTCTTATATATGTTATTAATGAGTTCTTCTCCGTGAGGGAGAAGTTCAAGGTGCAATCCCTTGTTAATGAGTTCTTCTTTGTGAGGGAGAAGTTTGAGGTGCAATCCCTTGTTAATGATCTCATCTTTGTGAGGGAGAAGTTTGAGGTGCAATCCCTTGTTAATGCATTCTTCTCTGCGAGAGAAGTTTGAGGTGAAATCCCTTGTTTCACCTTCTGGGAGTAGCCATGGTGGAAGTTATGTGTGAGACTCCATTTTTTATCTTTTCTGTTTCTTTCACCCTCCGGGAGTAGTCATGGTGAATGTCATGCTGAGACGACAATATTATGTTGAGGAAATATATGATGAGATTTTGTTATTGACACTTTTTGGTTGCAACTTCTTTTACTTGTCATGTTAAGAGATGGCAAGACATATGAATGATATCTCACTTGCTTAGAGGGAGCGTTAGTGTTTTGTAGTTGCGTGAGAGATCATTCTCACCTGTGTGATCAGCTAAGGTTTCTCAGAGTACTTTCACTTGGTGGGCCGAAGTCATCTTTTCTTGGTTCGATCATCTATTTTGATATTCTCTACATTTTTTCATACTTGCGAAGGATATACTGTAGAAATCATTTATTAAAGGCATTTTGAAGGACGTCCATCTCTAGCTCATGGCTTGTTTTGATAACTGCTGGAAATCCTCATGCCACGGGAATATGAATCAGCATATTACTGCCGTTGGTTCATTTCCTCCAGAACATCTATATTAAAGCGAGTCTCCTTGATTATTGTAGCATTTTGAGATTTCATTAGTCATCGCATGTGTATCTGCCGCCTTGTGTTTGTGGCTTTTGTGTATCCTCCCTTTTTCAAGTCGGCTTTCAAGAGTTCATGACTACATATTGTTTTGGTATTCTAAGCATCTCACCTATGTAACAGACAATCATTGGAGAGACACGTGTTTGTGTCTATTGAGTCGCATAAGGAGGTCTTTCGTCACCACTATGTATGGTCCTTTTGATATCCTGTAACAAGGTTCTTTTGTATTGGTGTGAAGTATATTCAGTGACAATAATCTTCAGCAGGGTATTATCATGAGTGAAATATTTGTAGTAGTTATTGAAGAATGATGTGGTGTGATCATTATCAGTTGTGTATTATGTTCATGGCTGATTTGCTGTAGGAGTCCAGTGTTGTGATTGGGGTATAGTCTCTTTTGTTAAGCATATTTTGTGTTAAAGTTTAGGATCAGATCATGTGACTTTTAATTTTCTTTTCTTCTTTTCAAATATGCAACACAATATTAGATTGACTTTCACAAATGATACTTTAATTTTACTTGATAATACACAATGAATATGAGAGTATTATAAGACAAATGCTGATAGAAATATTTCCAGAAATAGTTGTTGATTGAATATGTATTAGACTTGCATTCAATTGTTGTATATGCTTGCCTTTGATCAATCAACAAATGATTATAAATATGGGAGACATGACACTATAGAGACATGTCTCCTTAAGGAGATATGGCTCTATAATGCCATGTCTCTTCATAACACAATCTGCATTTATCAACCGATAAAGCTAATCGGTATTTTTTAACTCAATGCATATTGAATAGGCATCGATAACATAAGACACCTAATCTCATAAGGCACCCGATAACATATCATAACACTCGATAACATTTGCTTAATCATAACACCTGATAACATATTGTTTGATCGGTATTTAGTTAAGTGCCCGATCAGTGATAATAAAGATGCCCTGATCAGCATTTGTTCTATGTTAGATATGTTAATAAAATTGGTGTAATACAAAGGTATAACCGATACAGTAAATCGGTACGAGTGTTATTTGCTTTTTGTTCGATTCTCTCATGAATTGATATTAGTATATTTGTGATGTTAATTCGATGAAGGCATTATTATTATGAGGAAAGATCAAAACATAATTTTCAAAATATAAATGTATGTGTATATATTAATGTATATATAATAATAATAATATCTATTATTATATATATATATATTGATATATCACAATTGATCTATTCTTATAATATTAATGTCTACTATATTTTTATCTGATCGAAGCTACAAGCATCAACATTTTGAGTCAATTTTATATTGTAAAGAGATAACATTGAAATTTCTTTTGAGGTGAAGATTCAAGAGTTGTGAGCTCTGTATTGAGACTTTGTCTTTATTATTAATAAAGAAGTATTTTTTGGTGTAGCTGGGTTTTTCCCTCAAGTAGGAGGGTTTTCCTAGGGTATCTCAGGTGTTCATGTGTTTTGTTTTATCTGCTATTTGTGAAGGGATGGTTGAAGGGCGCATGGGGTGACAAAAATTCATTGACATAACGGAGGTAAACTTCTCATTCTGAATGAAGAAACAACAATTGACATTTTGGGGGAAATTTTGGATGAGGGAATGAACAATTTCTTTAGTATTGATGATCCAACATTCTTGCAAATGGAAAAAATGCTATTTGGGGACTAATTTATGCAAGCAGAGCGTAGGTACAGAATGAATGCAGACGTTGCATCTTTGTTTTTGGCATGGTGCTTGGAATTGGATGGAAAAGAGGATGTATGGCGGATGGGGTGGATGGAGAATGCATGTGAGAGGTGAATAATGTTATGGGCTGGGAGCTTTCATTGCTGTTTCAATCCATGGGCAAGGATTTAAGGCTATGGGTGGAGATTGACTCCATGTGGTGGAATTTGAGGCAACATTGGGTCCATTTCTGATATGGAGTACAACACCTAATTAAGAGTCGAAGGGCACATGCTCAAGTTGGCTGGATGCACATTAAGGACTATCTAAAGTAGCTTGAAGTGGAGATGGACGTAGGGAAGAGAAAGGAAAAGGTAATGAAGAAAAGAAAATGGAGATTCAAAAAGGACGATCAGTGGGAGCTCTAACAAATGAAAAGAATTAAGAAAGAATAGAATATGTTGTTTACTTTTTCTTTTTTGTAAATTTTGCTTTACAAAAAGTACTATATTTGGTTGAAAATAGGTTGTTGGAGTAGTGTAAAATGTAAATTTTGATGTTTATATGGGACTTGGAAAAATGATGCAAATTTTGTATAAAGGAGTTTTTGGGGAATGGAAAAGATTGTATAAATCAGTGGAAAAAACCACTGCACAAATGTATGACTTTTTTGAAATCAATATAGAAGGAACCATTTTACCTATAAAAAAATCTAATTAAGCTATGTTACTAGGTGCGTGCATCCTGCCCAAGAATCGAGATGTTGGTGTGTTATGGTGTGGGATGTGGGTGTTGGTGCATTCAGATGCTCATAGGGAGCGCTTTTTCTCCCTATGAGGGCATCCTTGATGTTTATATGGGACTTGAAAAAACGATACAAATTTTGTATAAAGGAGTTTTTGGGGAATGGAAAAGATTGTATAAATCAGTGGAAAAATCCACTACACAAATGTATGAATTTTTTGAAATCAATATAGAAGGAACCATTTTACCTATAAATTTTTTTAATTAAGCTACGTTACTGGGTGTGTGCATCTTGCCCAAGAATCCAGATGCCGGTGTGTTATGGTGTGGGATGCGGGTGTTGGTGCGTTCGGATGCTCAGAGGGAGCGCTTTTTCTACCTGTGGGTGCATCAGAATGCACTCATAGGGAGAAAAAGCGCTCCCTATGACCATCCAAGTGTGCCTGGGTGCATCTGGATGCCCAACGTTGTAAGAATCCCTGCCGGTTCTAACTTTGACAAACACCAAATTGCTTTACTTTTCACTTTTCAGATGTTTGACATTGTGTCAAACACTTTGCATGCAGGCTCTGATACCACTGTAAGAACCCTGCAGGCTCTAACTTCAACAACTTTGTAAACTCTGATTTTTATGCTTATCCTGTAGAAACTTGATCTCAAGGAATATTGTCAAACACTTGTCAAGTTTAATTAAGAACATTACTTCATCACGCTGTCATAGGAAATATATTGGCAACATATAGAAAGTCTGAAATCGATAATCATGAGACATTGATATTAAACAAAAAATTGCACTCACTATATGATGATGATATTTATGGCATCACACAAGACATAATGACAAACACTTGTCCAACAACCGTATAAACTCTGAGCTCTGATTTTTGCTGAGACATTGACATTAAACAAAAAATTGCACTAACTATATGATGATGATATTTATGGCATCACACAAGACATAATGACACACTTGTCCAACAACTGTATAAACTCAGAGTTCTGATTTTAGCTGTGGAATACCATGATTAAGAATGACAGTTCATATTTAAACCAAATACAAAATCTGATTACTTGGCCAAGTAGATTCAATAGCATGAAACACCTAACAAACTAACCAGCAAACCAGGCGCTCAAGAATCAGATACAAGTTTTAACTCGCACAATGAAAAGATGCACCTTGTAGCTGCAAATTTGAAATGAGACCATGCCGAGACCTCACAGCCGCTTGATGGAGATAGATGCCGTAGATTCAAAATCTGCCATTTAATCCATTGGTGAATTCTGATTTAAATCCACCTCACATTTGAATCACCATTTGAACCACAATTAGAGCCTCCGTCTTGAAGCTCTCTCAGAAGATCAAATTCATAAGTTATTTCACTTCATCAAATGATTGCAAAATTGAAGAATCCCTGCTCTCCAATGGCTAAAGATGAAACCCTGGTTTCTTCTTCTCATAAACTTCACCAATTTCAAAAAGCATAAACAACATAATGAAAAAGAACTCATGTGAGTCTTTTATAACTTTTGTGGGAAAACTCACACACTTTTCCAGCCAATGTGGGATAAATAGATATACATTTTCCTTTTAATAATTCATTTACTCCATTACTTTAATTAATACCTTGGCTTAAGCTTCCATGAATTAGTTGAATAAATGGCCCCTTCCAATGATGATTCAAACCCTCAACTTAAGTGAAATTATAAAGTTAAATTATAACTTTATAATAAGTCATTTAATGATTTAATAATAATTTGGCCGCTAAAATAATAATAACTCCCAAAATACTTATCCTTTAAATATGCCATTTGAAATAGGAGTCACACCTATTATATCCCCACATGACCAAATGCACTTTCCAAAAATAGAAAGGGTCCCTCTCATCATCACCAGACTTATCATAAATAGTAAGTACATGAAACTAAGCCCAAATGAAGTCCAATCCGAGCCAAACGAAGACCAAATTGGAACATACTTGTGGAGAAGATAAGACCCTCCCATAACTGAGCCTTTGCCTCAAAAGTCCCTCTATCATAAATTTCATTAAAGAAATTAAAAAAGTGATTTTTCACTTAACACGTGCTTTAAAAGTGACTTTTTTATTATTTTTTTTCCACAAAACCTGAAAACGATCCTAGATGAGGTCACTCATTGTTAAAACATATCATTTTGTTTTCTATTTTGCTCTCTTCTCATTTGGTCTCCATTTTGGCATTTCAAAGGGCAGGTGATTATTTTCAAAAAGGATCGTTTGTGGAGTGCCAAATAGCTTCTACAAAGGAGATCTAAGCATTTAAGGTAAGCATTTGACCCTATTCTTGAGTCTTTTTTTTTTTAGATTTTGATGAATTTTTCCAAGTTTGGGATGAGATTTTTGAAGTTTTTTTTAATATTTTTTTTAAAATAAAGAAACATGTCTAGCTCTTTGTTCTAATGTTTTTGTATCTTTTTTTTTGCCCCCCTGTATGCTTGTATTTCTTAGTTTTTTTCTAATTTAAATTTATTTAATTTCTTATAACAACAAGAAATCAAGTTGCAAGAATGACTTGTAGTGAAAGTTCAATGGGTGGGGAAGGAACTGATAAATTCAAAATTGCTATAACATCTCCTTTATGGAGACATACCACAAGAATTTCACAGGTTCTAGGAGGTGAGGCATATATTTGGAAGTGCAATTATTGTAATACTAAACCAAAAAGTAGCTCATATTCTCGAGTGAAACTTCACTTTATGGGCCTCGTTGGTAAAGTGATGAGAATGTGTCAAGGCCAAGATAAGAAGGGGTTGTCTCCTACACAAATAGCAAGATTTGTAAAAGAACAAGAAGAGGTTGATAGATTGATTCTAAGATCAAAACGAACTACTTATGTTGGTGGGGCTGGGAAAAAAAATGTATTTACCCACTGAATCAGTTGCAGCCTCCCAACATCCATTCTTGCCTATATCGGAAGTGGAAGATGAAGTTGAAGTACACATTACCACCCGCAAAAGAGTTCCATTGGATAAGGCATTTAAAATGGAGGCAAGAGACAATGCTGATCAAAAAATTGCACGTTGCCTCTATGCCAATGGTGTTCCTTTCAACTTGGCAAGATCACCATATTGGTGGGAAATGGTGTCGACAATCAATAGTGCACCGGCTGGTTACACATGTCCTGGGTTTGAAAAGGTGCGTACCACCTTGTTGCAAAAAGAGGAATAATATAGAGACCTCCCTTCAACCAATTAAAGACTCTTGGATTGAATCAGGTGTTTCTATTGTTTCTGATGGATGGAAAGATACAGGAAACTGTCCACTGATTAATGTTATTGCAGTGTCCCCCGAAGGTGCAATGTTTTTGAGGGTAGTTGATTGTGAAGGGGAAGTGAAAGATGCACAATTTATTTCCAGAATTCTCATTGAGTCCATAGAGATGGTGGGTAGTGAGAATGTGGTCTAGGTAATCAGGGACAATGCAAAAAATTGTAGGGGTACAGGTGCTTTGGTTGAGGGCCGATATGAATACATTTTTTGGACACCACGCACCGTACACTCCCTCAACTTATTGATGCAACAAATTGGCACTCAAATAGAGTGGGTGAAACAAATATACGCAAAGGGTGAGGAGATCGAGATGTTTGTGACGAACTACCAAATGTCATAATCAATATTCAAATCTTTCTCGAGATTGGAGTTGTTGAAGGTAAATACTAAATTTAATTTTATTTATGTCATGTTCTTTTATCAATTTGTATATAAATTTGCTTAATATTTATTATTTTTTTAATGTGTTATTTACATATTGATATTGTTATTAACTTGCTTAGGTTGCCAAGACCTGATTTGCATCTCACACTATTGTTATGAGACAAACTTTTCAAGGTGAAAGAGGCATTGGGTCAAATGGTTATTTGCAACCAATGGGGTGTATGGAAGATTTCACATTCAGAGAGGGCCCAAAAGGTCAAGTCATTGGTCTTGGATGACAATTGGTGGGATTGTGTGGAATATGTATTGGAATTCACTGAGCCTATCATGATACAGATGCACCTTGTTTGAGGGATGTCTATGATGGCATGGAGAAATTAAAATTGGCAATACAAAAACATGAGAATGAGCCCATAGACTGTAAAACCTTATGTAATAAGGTGGAATCAATTATTCATCATCATTGGGAAAAGATGACCACCCCATTGCACCTCCTTGCATATGCCCTATTTTCAAGGTACTATAGAAAGAAAGTACTTTCTATGCCAGGGAGATTAGCACCATATAGAGATGAAGAAGTTGCCAATGGGTACAAGTGGGCATTTTCTAGACTCTTCCAAGATGAAAAAGTGGAGAAGTTAGGCAAGAATTTGTGGCCTATTTGCCTCAGAAAAAAGTCATACTACATTAGCTATTAATGACCAATATGACCTGGAAGCTATCACATGGTGGTACTTCCATGGTCAAAAATTTGGTTACCTCCAACCTCTTGCAATCAAAATCCTCTCACAAGTAAGCTTTTTTGTTCTTTTAACCACTTGTATTCTACTATTTAGTACTTAACATTCTTTAATTTACTTTTTATTTTTTTGAAAACTATCTAGGTTGCAAGTTCTTTTGCTGTTGAACGAAATTGGAGTACATGCTCCTTTATCCACTTAGTGAAGCGTAACCGATTGGGTTCAAAAAAAGGTGAAGACTTGGTTTATATTCATTCCAACTTGCGTCTTTTGTCACGTAAGGAGGATTACTACAAGGATGGGGCAACGAAGCTTTGGGATGTAGCCCCTGAATGTGCCAACTTGGATGCAGCCATTGAGGATCTTACTAGACTCACTATAGCTTATGATGATGATGATGATGAGGATGATTGCATCCCTACACATGGCACATCCAGTGCAAGTGGAACAACTTTGTGTTCAAATGATCCTAAACTTGTAGTAGATCCAATAGATGATCATTTTTTTGATAATCCTTATGATGATTGATGAATCATGAACTAAATTTTGTAATTGTATTGATTTTCATTGGATTCGTGAACATAGACATATATGATATGGCTTATTTAAATATTTGTGAACTATCAATTTGCATTTAATATTTATCTTTGGCATTGATCAATGATGAAGTATCATACTATCAAATGCTTTAATTCTGTATATTTCTGGCATACACACACACACACACACACACTTACCCAAATGCATCCAAAACCCCCCAAATTTCTTTTCACGTGGACACACACACACACATACCCAAACGCATCTAACCCCCCCCCAAAAAAAATAAATAAATAAAATTCACTTATCCACGTATCGGGTTCTCACACCCGCATTCGCATCCTGATTCGAATCGGTTTCTTAGTAATTAAGTTTAATGAAGGGTCAAAAGGCATGAAATGAAGCATTACAACTCTCTCAAACATGAGACAAAAGAGAGAAGAGTTCATTTGAAAGGGGATATGGAGGATGAAGAAAGGATGCAGCATGGGAATCAAAGAAGGATTAATGGAAGAAGAAAGGAATGGGAAGAAATAAGTAAGTGACTATTTCAAAGGGCAGAAATAATGAGGGGTTGTAACTCTTTCAAAGGGTGGTAATTGTGAAGGGTTGTGACTCTTTTAAAAGGGCAGAAATGTTGAAGGGTTGTAACTCTTTTAAAGGGTGGTAATTGTGAAAGGTTGTGACTCTTTCAAAGGGAAGAAATGATGGTTGTAACTCTTTCAAGGGGTAGTAATTGTGAAAGGTTGTGACACTTTCAAAAGGCAGAAATTTTGAAGGGTTGTACTCTTGCAAAGGGTGGTAGTTGCGAAAGGTTGTGACTCTTTAGAAGGGTAGAAGTATGAAGAACTGTACTCTTTCAAAGGATGGTAATTGTGAAAAGTTGTTACCCTTGCAAAGGTAGACATAAGGAAGAGGTGTGACTCCCTCACATTGGAAGATATATATGGGAGAAGGTTTCATTTGAGGAGGATATCCTAGAAATATCAATTTGGAAAATAATTTATTACTCTCAAAGAGCAGCAATGGAGGGTGGTGGCGCAAGTCTTATGAAAGGTGGCGATGCTTTCACCAATTAAGTATAAAAGAGACCATTCCAATCATTGAAGGATCACTTATCAAACATCACTCATGAATCCACAAAAGAAAACACCACTTATCGAATCAAGCAAACAATCAATCAGCAAATCATTCTATCAAATCAGCATTCATTCAATCATCATTCACCAATAGATCAAACCAGCATTCATTACATCATCACTCATCAATCATCTAATCAACAATCACTCAATCACCACTCACCAATACCTCAAATCATACAACCAAAGGAATTCATTCAATCAGTCAATCAGTCATTCAATAACAATTGAATGATCAAGTTTGATTTGAATAGGACTCATAAAAAGTACAGCAATATAGTCTCTACTTAATTTAGGAAGATAGTCTCTAGGTGACCTAGCAAGAATTATTTATGTGATTGCCATCAAGCAATCGTATTTGGAATCAATGTGAAATGTGTGATAGGGAGATGCAATAGTATTGGCTCCCTTAATTAAGTAGACCAGCCCAAGTTGGTTTGCTTGTGGGACAGGGGTTCAAATTGACTTGGAAGGTTGTTCCATGCTCTTGGGATTAATTGAGGAAGACAGTCCCCCAACATCTTGTCATACTTCCCATCAAATCCCTAATATGGTTGACTACTGAAATGGATCCGATATATTTAGGATACTTTTTTTTCAATAGGGATTGTTTATGATCATAGTGCTTAATGTTAATCAATTATAATTTTCTCTAGGTTTACTTGCCATTATGTAATTTATTTATAGAATACTCTTTGTAAAGAACTTGTATTGTTGGAATTGTTATATTTGGGCAACAATTAGGTATATCCCAAAAGGGGACATTACATCTACCCATCTGACATTATTGTGCAACTTGACCTAGCCCACTCCTTGTAGTGATCTACAAGAACATTGCTCAAATCCTCAATTGCACTACTCAACATACTTGTCCTCAAGCTCTCATATAAGGGTTCTTTAAGCCCAGGACTTGCAATTGCGATGGCATCCACTATAGACTGCTAGCATGTAGACCTTGCAATATGGAATGGTATGCTAGAATAGTACTAGAAATTAGAAATGACCTTCTTGGTATGCTCATGCATAGTCTTCTTCCACCCTGCACTCTCCAAAGTTGGTTGTGCTCCAATGGTAGTATGTGTTACAAAGAAATTTTTCACGTTCTCTCCACCCGTGTTACCTCTCTGTGATCCAAAAAAAGGCATATAAATTTGTTCAAACTTCATCTAATAAATTTTGTTCTAGCTATGCTACTTCATCCTAGTGATTGACTCTAGCTTTATTTTCTTTTGTTTTGAAAGGACTTACATAACATTCTTTGGTTGATAGTTGACATTTGGAGCACTTTTATGACAACGCTTCATATCATGCCTTGGCTTCTTTGCTAAATACCATTTGACATAGGAAATCCTTTACTTGCATAACTTAAAGCAAAGCTTGCACTTAACTTTGTTTGTACCCTCAATCAATGGGCAATATGCCCATGCAAAATCTTTATCACATGAAATGATGATTGAATTTGAAGGAAAAAACAAAATAATGATATTTGGCCATTTAAACACTAAAAAAATTTAATTGTTTTCAAAATATTTCATTATAAAACCTTTTTATGTTCTACAAAATAACATTTCAAAATTTGTAATTAAAATTATATTTAATTTCAAAAATTTAAATAAGTACATTCTTTTATAAACTTAAGAGAGTTTAAATGTAAAATTATGAGCAAAAGCAATATACATTTTAAATTTAAAAAATATTATAATATGTAACATATGCAACATTTCAAATTTTTTAAAAAAATTTAAATTTTATATAAATAAGTTATTCAATAAATTTTAGATATTGTTTTTAAGTTTGAATAAAACATTTTGCAGTAAAGATTTTGTGATGCCAAAATCATCAAATTCGTTGCTTTTGTGGGATTCTGCGACTAAGGCGTTTGTTTCTTGTTCAACTCTTGACCCCACTCATATTGCCTCCCTTCCAACGCTCGTTCCTGGAGGATCCGTCAATGGCTTAGTCTATAAATGCAATTTGTAGTTGAGTTTTGTAGATGCTTTCCAATGGGGTTTTTGGCATTGCCTTATGCCCTTCTATCCCTCCCTCCAATCAAGGCTCACTTGTCAGCTCTGACTCAAGGGGTTCGGAGTCCTATAATCACCCGCTTCACAACAAGCCAATTGATTAGGGTTTGCAGCATTGGCAAAGTGGAGATTTGAGTTTGGTCTCGTTTGAGCCCTCTAAGGCATTGGCCCCTGAGAAAATGGATGGTCGTGACTCACTCATTGATAGGAAGAAGTGCTTGGCCTGGCATGTGCATCCCAAATGACAAAACATTATGCCTTCCCCCCTCGTCAATAATGTCTCCCACCCTTCCAACATCCCTCCATATTAAATCTGCCACCTCTTCAGCGGTGCTGGAGTTTTCAAGGGAGTTGATTGAGGAGGCCTATGAGTGCAAAACCTACTATGCCGCGAGGGGTTTGAATGGGCAATTTAATCAACTATGGCCTGGGCTCCCTGAATTGCACAAATTGATCTCATATGTGTGGAAACCCCATGTGAAAGGCAATTTGGAAATTTATCTATGCGCTTGGGGATTCTTCATCGCAGTGTTTGACAATGTTGAGGATCGGGATGTTGCCATCTGCGAATGCTGGGCATGGGGCCAACATATTCTTTTGCTCAAACCTGGGTTCTTGAACTTTAACCCCTTCACTAAGACTTTCAAGGTGAAACTTGTTTGGGTCAGGCTTTCAAATCTCCCTTTGCATTTCTGGTTTGAGGCTTGTTTTAATCCAATTGGCGATACCCTAGGCAATTCTCCGACAATTAATTCAGAGACAAAAAAACTTTACTCATACAACTTGTGCTTGGATTCTTGTTGACTTGGATACCTCGAAAGATTTTCCGGTCAATGTCTCCTTCAATTTAGATGGGTGATGCTGGTCATAGGAACTAGATTATGAAGGTTTTCCATTTCGATGCAGGCGATGCTTTGATATAGGTCACAACCAATGTGTGCCCTAAACCCAATTTTAGGTCAATGCTTTGATATAGGAACTAGATTATGAAGGTTTGCAGGTGATGCTTTGATATAGGTCACAGCCAATGTGTGCCCTAAACCCAATTTTAGTGATTGCTCAGGCTCTTGGTGGAAGGGCTCTCTTCCACATCACTATACCATGTAGGCTCCCTCCGAGCACACGTCAAAGAAAGCTATGGCAGAGTCCTCATCTTCTATGCATGCTCTCTTCCACATCACTATACCATGAAGGATCCCTCCGAGCACTTGACAAAACAAGCTATGGCAGAATCCACATCTTCTCCAGTTGGTGCGGGTACTAATCTGTGCACTGCAAATTTGAAGATCATAAACAAATCTTTGGTTACTTCAAAATCTCTTGGGTTGACTATAGAAAGACCTGCAGTTGTTTCCCCTGAAATCTGCCATGTGGCTCAAGGTTCCATAACTCTGAACAAAAGCGGTTCCATTAATCTTGATCCTGCCCTTCACATTGATGATGGCAGTAATGAGAATTGGACAGAGGTGAAAAAGAAAAAGAGATCTCATTCAGGGGGATTGGTTAATGACGGTCATCATTTGTTGTCTGTCCGCACACCAAAGGTTTGACTAATTACCAGAATGAAGTTTTTGGATTATCTTTGAAATCTGTTGTGCACCATAGTGGGGTGCACTCTACTTTATTGCCCTCCATCTTCTGAGCAGCCCAAATCAGTTTTTTATTTTATTTTATGTATTTTTCCGCAGCCTTTGCTGCACATTACTGATAAAAAAAAATTAAAGTAAAAAATAAAAATAAAAATAAAATATTATATTACAATTTAAAAATTAATCATTCATATTCCAGAAATTAAAAAATATAAATTTAATTTTTAAACAATAAAATAATACATAATAATTTTATATTATATATTTTATTTAAAATAAAAATAAAATAACTATATTAAAAAATAAATTTTACAATTTATTTTTCAAGATTAAATATAAAATTTTAAATAAAATTACAAATTTAAATAATAAAATATATAAATATAAAATTAGAGAAGTTTTTTTTTAAAATTTTAAAATCTTTACATGCAATACATTAATTGATTTAAAAAACTAAAGTAAAACTGTAACTACAAACATAAAAATGTTCAACAAAGTCATGCACCTGAATGTTGCAAGAATAGATGAGATGCCTCATGGAACTAAATAACCCTGTGTGGCTGTAGCACAGATAGGTAGAGGACACGAGTAGAGGCCTACGCATAAATGCCAACCTAGCATTTAATCTGAATTATGCTACAAAATCGCCCCTTTCTCTAGAGGTGGGAATAATATCTAGATCCGAAGCGCTTGGTTCAATGTCTTTTTGTGGGGAGTCATGATAAAAAGCCTAAGTCAGCTCTTCGTTTTAGTAAATATTTGATCATACCCACTCGACTACCTGTTCATAACATTCCCAATTCACATGGGGAACATGAAAGATTCACTTGTAAAGCTTGATAGAAGAGGGATTGAGTCGAGCCTGTATATTTGTTTAGCTGCTCAAAACAAAGCCTTAATGGACAAGGAGAAGACTGAAACTGTGGCAATTTTTTAGTGAAAGTCAAGAAATTTGATTTTGGCAGGAAAATAATGTGGGTTTTTCCATAGATTTCTAGCCTGATTTTAAGGAAAGAAGTCATTATTCATGATGGGATCTGATATCTTGCAATAAACTGTGATTTTTCCTCATGATCTAATTCCTTCCTGTCTTCAAAAAGCAAACATCATAATGCATGCATTTTCAATACTGTTAGCATAAAAAAAAGAAAACAAAAACATATGCTTCTCATACAGAGCACCATCTTTGAGCGAGAAGCTAGCTTGATATGATACAAATCCTCCACCCTCCAACAGTGAAGGTTAATTTATTAAAATAATGTCTTCTTAATAGCTTTATTATTTCTTATTTAATGGTCAATGTTGTAGATTCTGTACATATTAGATAGTTTCTAATTCTACGATTGTTTCATAATAGAAACATCGTCTCTTTGTTATCTATAAATGATATTTTGATCATTCATTCAATATTTTACCAATTACTTGCGTAATATGGTATCAGAGCAGTATCGATTTTTTTTTTCAAAAAACTTATTTCTTTTTGAAAT
This sequence comes from Chamaecyparis obtusa, assembly GCA_027943335.1. Taxonomy (NCBI): domain Eukaryota; kingdom Viridiplantae; phylum Streptophyta; class Pinopsida; order Cupressales; family Cupressaceae; genus Chamaecyparis; species Chamaecyparis obtusa. Next base: position 2,712,428 of record BSBK01002398.1, read on the forward strand.
TATTAGTTTCTAAATTTTTTGAAAATCTCTTGGCATCTAGGTTTTTTCCTGAGTTTTTTACAGATCAAGTTTCTCTAGCTCGCGACCTAGTACAAACATGTTTTCGTGTTTTTTCTTCTGCTTCATGGTTGTTGGTTTTTCTCTGGCATTCTCTGTAATAAAACCCCGACGTGTATTCGCAGCTCATTCTGGAGGTTTTTTGGCTCTCAATACGATCATTTTTTGGGTCATTTTTTAAGGATTTCTGCAAATCGCGACTATATATCTCTGTTCGTGGTTGCGTAATATAATTGAATCCAAAATATTTGTCTAATGCAATTCCATTCTTAAAATACCCAAAATTTACAAATTGAAAAAATATTATAACTTCAATGCCAACCTAATCACTCCAAAATTGATTGCAGTACTCACCAAAAACGTAGCTCTATCTTTATATAATTTCTTAAAAAATTGATAAAACTTATTTCAAGGATTTTGTATTCTCACCATGTTGTCTGTGCTCCCCTTTGAAATCTTTATGTCTCTTGCTATTGTTGTTTACAACTTCACAGTTTCCACCACGTACTGCACATAATAGGTCCTTCCATCTTTACCACCACAAGACTTTGCTTGATAGGTTCTTCTACTTCCAGTCAACTCACCAGAATATCAATGGATTCCAAAGTATTGTGGGTATGTATATTCTTATGCAGTAGCAGATTCCTTACACACCAAACAAAGTCACCTTATGCCCTCCACGTTCAATGCAGAAATCAGGTGGTTGCAACAAAGTTTAAGTGTAGGCAGAGTCATAGAAAGGTGGAGAGAGCAGGGATAACACCATCCACAAAGCAATGGCAATAAACAGACCTTAAGGACTTACAGGCTATAATAGAGTGCTTGCCATTCACCAAATGTTTCCTGGGCTTTGATATCATATTGGAAATTGCAGAGCATGGAGATTTCTGGAAGATCTAAACCAGGATAGAAAATAATGAACACAGAAATAATACTAGAAAATATTGTCACCTTCATATTACAATCTGACATTCTTAAACACTCTCCAAGATAACTTCTTGAACTACCAAACTATTGGAAAAACAACAAATTGTTGAGTCACTAAAGTGACTATTAAAATGTAAAACTTAGTCTTCCAACATAAAGAAGGTAAAAGTTTCACCAGTGTTCGGACTTTGAAAATGGTTCAGAAATGTTTGAACCTATATGGGATATAAAATTATGTCGGCACAGAAATAGAATAGGAAAATGATATAAAAGAAATAATTGAACGTTCAGATGTTCATAGTATTTCAATATATATTATACTTATTATATAATATCTAAAGATTGATAGTCTCTCTTGAGTCTCCATAATCCAGGTCCAGAGCTAAAATTATTTTCCAAACCCCTTCAAAAAACACCTTTTTGGATCATCTAATTCATGATCATCAAGTCATTGAGTTCCAAATTTCCAATAACCCGTTCTAATGCATCTACTCCACCACGACAATATTCACTGCAATTACATCACAAAAATGAGAGTTGATGCATATTGCCTCCCACTGGCAGATTCTGTCCAATATATTTGGCTCTGTTTAAAAAATTGAGCTTATACAAAAAACCTTGAGGCTTTGTCAAACCTTGTTCCTATGCTTGTGATCCTAAGGGGGACTAACATTGATTATTTTCTTAACATGAGAATCTCACATACTTAAGTCTTACAGATTTAACTGAAATTACCAAATTAAGCTGATAAAAGCATTGATTTGGAAATAATTGAAATGCCACGCGAGCAACGAACATTACAAAGATTTATTGAAATTCTCATTAATGTCTTAAACTCCTTGCAATTTGGGTCTTACCAATGAGATTGTAATGTTTTTAATTTCTTGCAATTTGGGTCTTACTGAGGAGAATGTTGAGTGCTCAATTGTTTTGTCTAGAATGAATTTATTAATGTTTTTGGAAGAATATAAAAACAAAGTAGGGGAAAAATCAACCACTGAACTCACTACTAATAAACAAAGTCTATCAGTCTACTGGTCTTCTAAAGTGTCACAGTCAAGATCCATTCCAAACACGATAAGAGTGAAGTAGCTGGACCAAAGTTCGCCACTAAGGGAAGTACAATCATGCACTTCAGGAGTGGAGAGTACAGGTTTCATACAACACCAAACTGCAAGACCAGATCAATTTTGTCTAGTATCCACAAAGGAGATATTCCAGAAAAATGCTGGACATACTAGTGACTTTTGTAATTTATCCAAAAACAATTTTTTTAAAGCATCTACACCATAAGAGTATTTGTTATAATTTCTGCTGTAGGACTATAATTGCATCTCTAAAATTTAAATATCCAGCAATTTTTTTTTAACTTATCATAAGAATAATCCAGAATACAGTTATTACAGCTCAATAAAAATGAGGCATATTAACAAAAAAATAAAAATAAAACAGAAAGAAAAGTTCAAAACAAATCATTGGGTAGCAGCTTCCCAGGTTAGGGTCATTCCTCTGCACATTCCCTTTGAAGGTCCTTTCTTGCCGCTTTGCAGTCATCATACTTGATGGATTTCAAAGAATTGAAAATATCATTTGCCATATCTCACCCATTCATATTTATTCTTGAACCCATTTACCTCTTGCCTCAGACTGTTAGAGACACCCACTTAGGTTTATGAATTGCTGAGTTTTTCTTTCCTTTGTTTCAAGGATCCCATCAAGCCTTTAATGGTACAGAGCTGTGCCTAGTTATCTGTTTTCTACATCTGAATACGGATCAGAATTTTTGAGGAGCAAGCCATAGGCAAGGGCTTGGGTGGGTTATTAGAGGTTATTTTTCTTATCTGCAAATGTTTTTGGTGGGGTGGTCTTCTTCCTGGGGTTTCTTCATCTTAGTAGGAGCCATCGCATCACTAGGCAGATTACTAATCTTGGAAGGCTGAAAATTACTAATTGGTCCAATGTGTGAACATGGGAAAGGGGGCAGATTTAGCAGTTTCGGGCACTTTGCCACTCTTTTAATGATTTCAATTGCCTCCCTTTCACATTTTGGGAAGAATTGCTCAATTTGTTATAGCTGCTCATATTGTTTAGATTGGGTTTTAAATCTCTTATCAAGAGCACTAGTGGCATTATTGTCCACTTTATGGTGGTTAAGAATTTTGCTTAAGATTGTATGATTCTTTCCAAGACCTTTTTTTTGCAGCAATTTATACCACTGCACCTACCTTTTTGGAATACTCCATTATGCCCTTCCTTAATTTGAGGGTTGGCATTCTCCTTCCACTTCCCGGACTCTTTCATCTGTCTTCTTTGTCGTTATCTTCTGCCTTGCAATTTTTCCCTCTTTCCTTTAGCTGCTTTTAGGATTTTCAAGTGTTGACTGTTCAGCATTTCTTACATAAATAACTGGTTTCCTTTCCACTATTAAAACCCCTTGACCTTCTTTAAAGATTTCACAATGCCACAGAGTCCTCACCTTGGAGAACAGAGCAGAGATCTGCAATTACATGCAGTAACTGAGCAAAGTAGAGTGCAGCAGGAACCAAAGCATAATTATTCAAATGTGCATCTGCAATATAAATTTAGTTAACACGAGAAGTCAGAACATGTAAAGAGAAACTAATGGTATGTCTACTTTAACTAATAGTGGCAATCGAAACTCAATGTGAGGAAGGTTCAACATTAGAGTGAGTTCAAACTAAATTTACCTGTCCATCTCTTGCTCTTGACATTGACATCAAACATAATTAATCTGAGCAGGAACGCCAAACTATTTTTAAAGAACAATTTTTTCTCAACAATGGTCTATATTTCTGTTTCCATCACAATACATCCAAATAAAGTTTTGACTGAGAGAGTATATGTTACGTGAAGCTTCTCAGCAAGAGAGTAGTAGAATAAAGTCCATAGACTATCATAATCCTTCAACTCATAATATTAACTCTGAAGCATTGAAAAACTCTTGTTGAATTCAACCTTTTAATGATTATTTCAGCTAGCAGGGAACAATAGAAGAAGATTGAGTGTTATGATTCAGGGCAATATCTATTGCAGTAACACCCAATAATTTAAGAAAAATAGCATACCCTACTGGCCTTTCATTGTCATTGAAAGGATCAATGTGAGACGAAAAAAATGTACAGATTAGCCAGATTTGTCCACCATGTTATTCCCACTACTTGGGGTCTAGACAACATTGACATTATCACAAGTTGTAGTTATAAAATTGTTGAGAGCAATTTCCTTCATAGTACATGAGTTGATTCCCCGTCAAGGAATTCCATATCTTCTTAAACTTGTTTTAGGGACATATCTTAAGATGAACTAATCTTTCTGTAATACTTAGAGTTTACTCTGTTTTAATATACTCTATTGATCTGCATTCTATTGTAATCAGCACCATGATGTTATAGTTACTGATTGCTTGGTCTCTTTTTCTTGCTTTATCTTCATTCCCATCTAGCATTTCTGGTTGTCTTATATCTACTTCTGGATTTGATGGTATTCTTTTCTACCATCTGAGTTGCAGTTGTAATAATATGCTTGATTCACTAGACTGTCCGGTTTCATGGGTATATTGAAATCTCTTCACTCTTTCTTAGATCATTGTTGAAGTGTACAATCTTCCTTTTCCTATTTATTGCCTGAATAATAACTAGGTTAATTTTTTCAGCATCATCACTTAATGATAGAGGTTAACTTCCTTTATTGGAAATATGACTTCAAAGAGATTCATGAAGTGTTGGAGTTGCTGAGTTCCAAACAAGGAAGATTTTACAGCTCTCTAGTGTTGATTATTGCTTATTATTCTTGAGCATTAGCATCTTCAGTTGTAATTTTTTTTTGTTTGATTGAAAATCATATTTTTGAATCGTGTGGAGAGTTAAACTATAATTGCCATTTAATTGTGGGATATAATGGGTGTTGAACATGGTTCAATGCAATGATAAGTGTTCAACTTACTGCCAGAACACCAGTCTAATAATTTTAGAATTTCACATGGTTTGATTTCAATTTTTTTTAATTTTAGTGTCAAAATATGTATAGGTTGATGTTTTTCCGTGCATTGACTTTTTAGTGTCTTTTTCTGCCTTGTTCAGGAGGGTCAGCATAGTGACAGTGTTGCGGGAAGCATAACTCCTCCCCCTCTTGCAAGGGTTCCTGAACCCACAAGGTGTTGGAGAGATGTATTCTGGTTATTTGTATTTATTGTACACTTGGCTGCCTTGGGTTTTGTTCTTTTTGTGCTTGGAGCCAATAGATTTCAGAAGAATGGTAGGCTCCAGTTTAACAAGTTCACTCATAAGTATATCAATCAGAATGAAGAAGGTCGGACAGAAAAATATTGGCCTTTGTATGCTTTGGCAGGGGGAATTGGTACTGTGCTTGCATGGGCGTGGCTGTCACTTCTTTGCACCCGAGCAAATCAGATAACAAAAATTTCTGTGTATAGTCTAACCACATATCTTGCAGTTTTAAGTGTGTTTTGTTTTTGGGACAGTGGGATATTCTGGGGAGTTGCATTTGCCATAGCAGCAGTTCTACATTTTCTGTATGTAATGTCAGTTATGGACAGGTAATTTTTACAAACTAGCCCTCTGCATTGTTTGAACTATCTACCATTTGCTCTTATAAGATTATTTATACATTATTTAAAAAACAGCATTAGCTCACAAGAATCTCCTCTATTTTGGCTTCCAAATTGCCAAAATTGCCATCCCTAGGATATTGGCCCAAGTCTTTTGATAAGAGATATGAAATTAACTAATTTTATCGAGTATTTTGTAGCTCTGCAATTGCTTTATCTTCATAATCACTTACTCTTTTTATGAGATGAAGCCAAAAGTAGTTTGTATTGAAGTTTTTGATTTATCTATTTGTAATGTCCCTTTACTGAAAGGGAGTTTAATATAAATATGAATAAATAATAATTAAAAAAATTAAAATGAATAAATAAATAAATAATAATTTAAAATAACTTAGTCATAATAAGCATGAGAGACAACACAACAATAATAATAGAAATCAATGATAATATCATAAGTGGCTAAGGCATTGACTTATGAAGAAAGCATTATGAACAGTTCAATTGACACGCAAGGCTATCAGCACATCATCATGGATCAATAATAATGGTTGATACACTACTTTAGACCTTGGCACTAAAGCAAGGATATGGTTGATTAATATGAACCTTCTTATAAAGAAACAATGATAATTTAACTAGCGGAGACTAATTAATGTGATGGGAACTTTGTTTCTTTGATGTATCAAAGCAAATGACTCATATCAGTAAATTATCCTTTCCCTCTCCTATCTCCTTAGACTCCCATGTACCGTGAATTATATATTGTGAGTGGTAATAAAAAGAGCGAAGTCATTTTCAAGAAATATCTAGCATCTGTTAAACTCCTCTATCTTGATATTGAGACCTTACAATGGTCATGCTACGATAGAGGAATATACTATGGAGACCATAACAAAGATTAGTTTGATAAGACATCTAATCCTTACCAATGCGAGGAGTCGAGCATTATACCAAAGGCTGACATTAAGTCAGTATCTTTGAACAAATCAACAGCGGTGACCATTACACACAAATGAAATATTAATATAAAACCTTCGATATGAAATCCATTGAGTATCATCACTTAGATAACACTTGTAGAAAGACTCATACTAGACAACACGTATATATGACAACAATATAAATAAATAGGGAAGAAAACATACGTCTTGACTCCACCAAGATATTTGAACAATAGAAGAACAATTTAAGACACTGCAAATGACTAATAGAAATACTCCCAAATCTGGGCGACTTGCATACTCAGGGAAAGTGTTATTGATAAGTGAATGACGAGGCCTTAGTAGCGACGACTATGAATATCAATACTGGTAAATACGATATGCAACAATGGTCAATAATTATAATTATAAAAAGGCATGGATTAAGATTGTTAGCCAGAAAGACTACATTATGTTATGTCGTGTATTAGTTATGTTGTCCCAACGGTAATTAGTTATTATCGAAGGGCAGTTGGGTTGGGTGGCGACGTTTGGTAACGCCCCTTCGAGTAGATAAATATGTACCACTTACGGGTGAAAGGGAGGAATCATTATGTGAATGTACTCATACGTTGGAATGATTAATGAAAGCATCTAGTGTTTTCTGATATATTATGTGTTTATTACATTTCCTGTACTATGTCTATGCAATATTAAGTTTACCCTAGCAGGCAAACATTTGGCGCCGTTGCCAAACGAATCTGGCAAGTGACAAAATGAGTGGATAAGTGGGAATACCATTTGAGGAGAATATCAATGTGAGGATGAATGAGGACGGAATCACAAAAACCCATAATAACAAGATCACAGCTGATTTGTTGTATTGAAACATGAATAACTAAAAAGTGTTCTGTGTTATGTTTTAATATGACAAGTGACTAGAATTGATGCCCAATCTTTTAAATAAGGATAGGAATAAAAAGGAACAACCGAATGTCTTGGAGGCTACACATCAAGCCCTAATCTTTGCCCAACAAGTTGAATGTCGATGACGGTTCAGACAACTTGCTGAGGGACAACTAGTCGACGGGTTAATCGAAGGGGACCATGGAGATGGTAGCAAAGGTAATATGGGGGTGTCACGGGAGGTGTAACAACCGAAGGAGACAATTACCATACAAGGGAACAACGACGGGTAAGAAGTAGTGAAGAATTATTAGAGGAAACACGACAAAGGCTGAATCTGATTGAGGGAACACGAGAACAATTCTGAAATTTGTCCATCTCGCCACGGTAGAGGAAACATGAAGCAGGGGTGACGAAGGAACCAATGCAACTGGAGGTGCCGAAAGGGCACAAGTGCCGGATAGCCAAGACACTGTTTGATCCTCATACGCCGAATGTAGGAAGACAATCTAGTAGTCGGAACGTGGTACCCACTGTATTGTAGTTCAACCTAGGTGGGCAGATAGAAACCCCACCTCTCCAACCTCAGGGGGCACAACCGGTACAACAACCGGTAGCCATGGCCTCGAATAAACAAAAACTGCCCAAGTTCATGGGCCAGGTGAAGGAGGATCCTGTTCGCCATTGCTGAACTTGTGAAACCATATGGACCGCTAGTGGAGTCATAGACCAGAAGGAGTGGGTCAGACAGTTCCTTGCCACATTGAGGGAAGGAGCCATTGACTGGTACTCCGATGTGGATAAAACTGGTTTGACAACATGGGCCATAGTGAAGAAGGCCTTCCAAATAGAATTCCAGTTGCTAAGAGATGACAATGAGATCCTTGCCAAGATTTACAACACAAAACAAGGGAAGAATGAGTCGGTTCGAGCCTACGGGCGATGACTAAAGGAACTCATTGGAAAAATGGAATCTGCCCAAGCTGACGAACTAAAGAAACGATGGTTCGTCTAAGGACTAAAAACTTCCCTCCGCAAGAAGATGAAAATCGTACCCCCGACATTGTACAATAATGCATATAACCGTGCGATGGACCTTGAGAGTGAATGCAAGACCTCCAAGAAAACTAAGTCCTCAAATGATGAATTTGCGGCAGAAAGTAGCGAGGGAGAATCAAGTAAGAAAGTGCATGCTTTATAGAAAGACCTCTAGAGGATCTTGAAAGAATTTAAGGCAACCAAGGGAAGCTCAAGAAAGACTGAGGAAGATGCTGTGTGGTGTACAGACTGCAAAGAAGCAGGACACACCAAAGGTTCTTGTCCGAAGAAATCCTTTTGCAACATCTGCCAAATTGCGGGACATTCCACCAAAGAATGTCCCTACAATTTGAGGGCTAGGAATCAACAAGTGTTGTTTATGCAAGAGCAACCCTCCACATCTGGAACTGGTGGTCAACAAAATACTCCGGCGGCTACAGAAATAACTGATGGGGAGACAAAGGGAATAATGATCACAATAATAACCGCCGTCTGATCCAGTATGATGCGAAGGGGAGCCTAATGATACAATGCAGAAATTGCAACCAATGGGGACACTTTGCTCAGGATTGCCAGAAGGAGGCTCCTGCTCCACAAAAATTGTGTCGGTGGTGTGGACCGGGGGACCACGAAGAAGCCAACTGCCCGAAACCCGACTGCAACCTCCTTGACGTAGAGAGAGGGAGAGAAAAGGAGATCTTGGCAATTACACGAGCACAAACGAAGAAGGCCACGTATCCTGACCCTCGTACGGAGAAATGAAGAGTACTCGAGGTGAAGGCCGAGGTTGAGAGGGAAATGCAGGACTGAAGGGACTTAACTACCTCCGGCGCTTCTACTCGAGCCATGGCAGAACAAAACATCCTGAGGTAGATGATGCAATTGGAGATATTGGTAAAGGTCAAGGACCTACTCAAAACAATGCCGCATCTAAAAACAACCTTGTTTTTAGGACAAAACGTCCCAACAAGTGCATTTGAACGGACGAAGGTTCCTGGCGGATCTGCAACGGACCCCATGACGTTGGCTATAAACAGTGGGTGAAATCCTGCAGTAGTAGAGATGGGTATCTTGGGTACAATTCTCACTAACACAATTGTCGATGGTGGATCAGGGGTGAATGTTCTACCCGAAAAAACTTGGAAGAGTCGGGGCAAACCGACACTATGGCCGCTGACCTTCAACTTACTGGGGGCTGACCAACATGGCATCAAACCCCTCGGAACCTTGATGGCACAACAAGTAACCATTGGGACACAACCGTTCATCTTGGACTTCGTAGTAATTCCCCTGAAGCAGAAAGGGTACGACGCCATCCTAGGGAGAGGGTGGCTCGTGGCTGCTAAAGCAAATCACAAATGGAAAAAAAATATTTTATCATTCGAGAAAGGAGGCAGAAAGTTTGTCGTCGACCTCACCACACAGATGATAGGAGAGGAAATGGCATCCTCCTCAGACTTTGAATCGAACGATGGAGTAGACGAAATGAAGGAGAGTATGGAGCCCAACGAGGAAGGGGTACTAAAATTGGAGGATGATACATACTCTATGAATGGTCTCTTCCACTGGCAAATGGAGGACTACGAACTCTTCCGACCAGCATGCAATGTACTAAGTATTGAGGAAGAGTCGGAAACATTTCCCCCAGAGTACGGTGAATACAAGGAAGGGGATGTGAAAGTAAGCGAAGTCCCGACGCATAAATTTGATGAGCAAAACCCCATGAAGTATAAGGAGTTGTCTGTCAAACCAATGAATTTGGGCAAGGAAGAGGAACCTAAGATCATTCGTGTTGGTGACGATTGGAATCCTGAGTGGAAGACCGCAGCCTTCAAAATCTTTATTCTCCTTATGTACGGGCAAGAGACTGTGGTCCCTGTAGAATTTATGGTTCCAAGCCTTTGGATTGCCTTGGAAATAGACTCGGCGTCTGGGAAAGCTTGAGGGAGTGGCTGGACACTCAATAAATTAGATGAAAGAAGAATGATAACACAATGGGTAATGGAGGTCGCACAATAGCAAAAAAAATATTGGCACGATAAGCACCTACGAAAGATGCGTTCCTCCCTTGGCCAGTTGGTGCTGAAGTACAATGGAAAGAATGAGATTAAGCTAGGAAAATTTGAAGTAAAAAGGGTGGGACCATACAAAGCTCGGGAAGTCGGCTACGACAGGGCCGTCAAGTTGTGGACTCTTGACGGATTGGAGATACATGAGGCCATCAACGGGTCCAAATTGAGACCTTACTCGGAGAGGATGGACTTGAGAAGATGAAAAGGGACTCGAGAGGTCAGGCAGGCGACCCGAGATCCGTCCATACGGGTGACCGGAGAAGCATTTGGAAGGTAATTAGATTAAGAATTTATTAGAAAAGATAAAAAAAAGAAAAAAGAAAGAATAGTTGGAAGTCACCGAACGGTGGTTGTCACCTGTGACAATTCATCGTCATAAGAACAGAGACCAGAGACCGCACATCCTCAACTAGACCATATGGCTCAATACGAAGGTGAGAGGAAGGCTAATCAGGGAGAAGTTCCATATGGACGACAAGGAGTGGTAGCAGTGAGGGACGGTACGGTACATGGCGTAGGTTTTACGTACACTCCACAGAGCGAAGGTTCTAAAAAAAAAAGACGACAAATAAAGAACAGTTCATAGTGAATAGCGTATGGCATCGAAGGGAAGGACATAAGCAGTTAGTGATTGGCCATTTGCACAGGCACCGTAAGCGGTTGACAGAAAGAGTATGGCATCAGAAGCAAATCACGAAAATGGTGTGCCCCATGGACTTTTGTGTGGATTTGAAGGTGGTAATTTGGTCTTGGCGGCGGGGGTGTTGCCCCTCGACCCCATTGGGGGCATTGCCCCCAAACCCCCCATTTTATTTTTGAGGTACACTACAACTGTGAGTTGGGCAATCGAAGAAGTCAAGGTCAGCATTGGGTTTGTTTCCTACGGTGAGAGAGAAGCCTGAAGCCAAGCATTGGAAGGAAATCCCTAAGCCGCAGAGGGAGACAGATTTGGAGGTTGTCAACCGACATAGTTTGAGGGAAGGCATTGGAAGAATGCCGACCTTGCAAGAACAAGAAATCGTACGACACGAGGAAATTATTTAGTTTAGTTATCAGCCTTTGGGGAGTGTGACTAGTTGATGAGACTTGGAGCTGTTGCAGGCATGGAGTGTCTGCATGCCAGAGGTGGAGAGAGCACTAGAGCAAGCCTTTCGAGAGGGGTACTACGCTTTGAGGCGCTCAGAGTAGGTTTTGGCTGGACGTGAGGCTGTCTTGGTGGATGCACAGAGAGCTCGGGAGGAGCTGACCACCCGGTTGGAGGTAGTAGAGCGACACTTGGCTTAGCGTACCCAGGAGTTGGAAGCGGAGAAGGCAGTGCGGGTGGCTATTGAGGTCAAATTGGCTAGGGAGACAGTATCGTTTGAACAAGAGGTAGTCGAGGCTACAGTTGAAAAGCGTGTTTTTGGAGACAAGTTTGGTGCAGTCATAGGAAGAATATGATGTGACGGAAAAATAACTACTCGAAGCAGCATTGATGGTGAAGGCGGTGCTTTAGCTTCTTCAGGGACGCCCCTCCACCCCTTCTTCTTAGTGATTTTCTTATTCTATGTAGTGTATTTCCTCTCCCTTTTGTTGTGAGTCACCGGAGACGACTTTCTTTTTTGGGGGGGATGATGTTAGCTGGAAAGACTACATTATGTTATGTCGTGTATTAGTTATGTTGTCCCGATGGTAATTAGTTGTTACCGAAGCATAGTTGGGTTGGGTGGCGACGTTTGGTCCTGCTCCTTCGGGTAGATAAATATGTACCACCTACGGGTGAAAGGGAGGAATCATTATGTGAATGTACTCATACGTTGGAATGATTAGTGAAAGCATCTAGTGTTCTCTGATATATTTTGTGTTTATTGCATTTCCTGTACTATGTCTATGCAATATTAAGTTTACCCCAGCGGGCAAACAAAGATAGCGATTTCCAATTGTTATAAAATGCGATTAATCGAGTTAATGTAATTATGAACAGTTGTGTCTATTTGATGAGAGGTATCTCTAAGTAAATCAAGATATAAGAGGAAGACCAAACATTCTCAATGACACATCGGATCATAGATTATAAAATATATATATATATATATATATATATTTTGATTACCGATCAGATGGAAGATAAGAAATTATAAGTATATTTCATACTCCTTAAGGAAGAGTAAAGAAGTAAATATCTACAATGTTGGTAAGCATTGTGTGACAGTAAATTATACTATTACGCATAGATGGCAAACTCGCCGAGCAATCGCCGATTGGCAATTACTCGCCGAGTTTTCTTGGTCCGCGAGTTTTCTAGCCAAAAACTCGCATATAAAACTCGGCGAGTTTTTTTGGAAAAACTCGTAGAGTAATCTGCGAGTTTTTCCAAAGAACTTGGCGAGTTTTTGAAGAAAACTCGCCTTTGCACCAATGCAAGGGTTTAAACGTCAAAAATGCCATTGTTGGTGAGGGGCAGGAGGAAGTTCAGTGACGGGAGGATTTAAACAAATATAACATTTAAGTATAAGTTTGATTTATTTAATTTCTTATACTTTAAGTTATATTTGTTACTTTCAAGATGTTTGAGATAGGTTCCAGCTTCATAGGAGTTAAGATGCAGATTCTAGATTTTGAGGGTTTTCGAAAAATTCCAGACTTAGCCAAATTTCAGGATTCAGCAAGCCTTCAGCAAGGTTACCTCCCACAATCCATCATGGCTTTCTAAGGTCAAACTGAAGCTGACAAAAGGATTCTCAAAGGGTTTTAACTTGTTTTTATCACAAATCACTTGGTTTCAACCCCATCTCTATGATAGACTTAGCTCTCGCCCAAATCCTAGACAAACATAACTTCTCAACAGACAGACTTGAAAACAACCACCAACAAAGACTACCTAAGACCTAGTTATGAAAACTTTGACATTTGGCATTGATCAATGATCAAGCATCATAGATTCATACTATGAAATGACTTAGTTTTACAATTATGTATATTTCTCTTATTTTTTGTATATATAATGCATAGGAGGCACAGTCACGCGACTCATGCCCATCACAGGTTTCCTCTTCTAGGAGTAGACCCTCTCCCTTATATGCTAGTAGAGCTGGGAAGAGGAAGATGTGATTGAAATAATGTATTTACTTCTATTTTTGTAGAACTGGAAACTATTTACTATTTTGCTTCTAGCTATCAACATTGCGCATGAGAATGTGATTTTGTACCCACTTTGCATTTATATATATCTAAACTCTACTTGTTTCCTTTGTGTTCTCATTAATTAACTCATTGGATGCATCTTCTCATTCAATTTTGCAAAAAAAATCTATTTATAATTAAATTTAAGTTGTTTTTTAACTTCCTGAGTTTTCCCCCGAGTTTTTTCAAAAACTAGCTGAATTTTTCCCAAGTTTTTTTTTTGGCGCTTGGTGAGTTTTTCCCGAGTCCGAGTTTTCCATCTATGTTATTACATATCCATGTTAGATACTGATTTACATAATATTATCATTTATACAATTATGTACCGATGAGTTAAACACTGATTTACATAATGTTATTATATCAAAATTCTATTAGGGATAGGGAATCCCTACATTGTCTAATATATATAAATATAGTAATAGAAGTAATGCTAAGATCTTTGTTATTACTTTAGTGATGAAGAAGGAAGGTTGAAGCAACTCAAGGAATGAAAGACCTAAATCCAGATACGGTAGGGATCAACGACCCTAAGCGCCTTGCGGGCATAGACCCAAGATAGGATAAGGGCTTGGATTTGTAAACTTTGAGGGAATCTATCAAGTGGTTTCTAAGCGCCTTGGATTGTATTCAGACCTCCTCTTTCCTTATAACGAAGTAATAGCAGGTCAAGCTTAGCAACAAGAAATATAGATAGCATATGAAATTAAATTACTTAATACATAATACATAATACAAATATTTGATTGTCCCTACTTATACCATATGTTTATGGAAAATCAATGCATTTTCTTGTCAATTCAACTTAGGATATAAAAATTGAGATTAATTTAAATAATAGTCGAACATAAATTACTAGGGGACATTACACTATTTGTAACGTAAGAAAATGTGCATGATGGTTGGTTGGGATCTTATTTCCTATGTCACATTTGGAAGGAAGATGACCCACTAGGCTTGAAAGGGCTCAAGTGCTGAATGGGTATCATGATCATTCACTAAATGGAAAGTGGAAAAGACGATAATTGATAGGAAGATGTAAGGTCTATTGATTAAATGAAGGAAATGAATGACTCTCTGTGCACATAGATTGATAGAAACCTGATAGATCGATTTTGATGTTAGAAACAAAAACAAGAAATTCCAATTAACTTCCGGATTCAATTTGAAGTTGTTTAGGAAAGGCTAGGTCGATTGGGTCGGCCTGTTCCTTGCACTTTCAAATGATTTCAGTTGCAGACAATAGTCAGGCTCCCGTGCTTCCTAAATTTGATTCTGAAACTGGCGTCACTTGTTCCTATACACAAAAAAGAAGGAAGTTCTGTAGAGAGGGGTTTGTCTCGGTCAAACCCTGATTTGGAATCCACCTTGAAACTGAAATGAAATAAGGGAAAGCGTGCTAATATAGAGCAAAGGCTAGATCTAAAATATGAAGTGTCTTATAACTTGTCAATGCAAATGTTTCTTTGAATGTGATCATGAATGTTGATGCAATAGCTTGACTTCACACCAAAAACCTAAAAGGAAATCATGAAATACATGCCTTGCATAATGATTGTTGTAGTTTGCCACAATGCTTGATATAAGTAGGATGGAATGAATGCTTGAAGACCTGAGTGCTTGAATTGATGGAGATTATCTTCTTCCTTGATTGTGATCTCCTCTACTTGGCCTTCATGGGAGAGAAGCTTGCTACAATGGAGAAAATAATCTTGAGAATGCCTTGAATGCTTGCCTTATATTTGGATCTTGAATGCTTATGAATGCCTTGTTTTCATGAACGCTTGCTATTGTGTTGTGATATTAAAATGAGGAGAGGTAGGTTGCTTATATACCCCTCACAAGCATATCGGAGCTCAAAACTCAAAGAGGGTTGACGGGAGATTGAATTTCCTGCTCGACTATTGAGACAAACCTCTAGTTCATATTTCAGAGGAAACATCAGTGAATTGGCCGACTGTGTTGACATATTCCTGGGAATAGGCTGACTAGGTAGGCCTATTCCCCCCAAAAATTAAAAAAAAATGGCCCAGGTGTCTCAATTGAAGAGGGGATGCCGGAATGAAAAGTGGAACTGGTGGAGTAACAAAAATTAATGCGGGAGCTCATACATGCTAAAATGGGGCTAGGCTAAATGGAAAATTACATTGTGATGCAATTTTAGGATAGTACTCTATCAAGCTATTATGCCCTCTATATGTGATAAATAAAAATTGGTTTTTGAAAATCACATGCATCAATATAAATTTGAATGTTATGAAGGTGCTTAATTGATACATTCTAATTTCTAATGCTTGAAAATGAGAAGTGAACTCACTGCTGAATGTGAGTTTATGTTGTTCATTGTGTACTTGATCAAAGTTTGAGGTCGTCTATGATGAACATTACATGTGGTTGCCTAATGATGGGCATTTCTTGTGAAATTTGCTTAATTTATCTTAATGTTCAAATTTATCAGATTTCCACAATCCATTTGAATTATTTAGTAGTTTCCGGCTTTGATTGTGTATGTATTTTATGTATTTTTCGCATAATCAATTCACATACATACACAATCAAAGCCAGAAACTACTAAATATTATCTTAATGTTGTCAACAATAGAAATAGGTGATGTGAAGAAATGACAGTACAAGGAGAATCAAGATTGTTAGATTTCTGCTGGAAGTGGTCATAGTTTACACAATTTATATGACAACCAATAGTACCATAGCATTTGAAAAGAAAATAGTCTTCAGATGAAGCACATCAAAATTTAACTTCACTTCCAATGGGAGCTTCTTTAAGACAACCAAGTCCCTATTGCCTTATAGTTAACTGAATATCAAGTGACAACCCATCAAAAAACATTCCTTACTGTTGGAATTAGGTTTGTTATACACCTTGCAACTCCTGATTTTTGGATTATTTATTTATTTGTATTTAATAATTTTTTTGTCTCATTTGAAAGATGGGTCATCCCACTTTGTATTGGCATTTTATGTCACATGTCAACTATCATGTAATGTGTGTAAGAAGTTGTAAGAGCATCTAATGTCATTATGGCATTGTAAGATGTGGGACTTTCTTATGGAAGATTCTATGATGCATGTAAGAGCATGATTACAAGGAGTAACAAAGTGGACTAGGAATCTTTACCCACTTATGATGCATCAGAGAACATATTTCTAAAGGAGGTGAATTACAAATAATGAGTCCAAAATGGGGTGTGGGTCATAATAATTCTTATCATGGTATTTTGGGGTCTTGTTTGGACCCATGGTAATGCCTTTTGGTGGTTTTTGGGTCTCTTTGAAACTATATATTGAGAGTTCAAGATGGAGGCATTGAGAAATTTTCATAGTAAGGTTGTGTTGTCAAAATTTCTCCAAAGGCGTGCGATTTTGATCTCCATGTTTAGGTTTTGAGCTTGCAATTGTATTGTAACTATTTTTATCACTGAATAATACTTTGGTTTAATGCTTTGAATGGTGGTTTTATATTACTTGAAAGTTGAAAAGGTTTCCCATTTATATGAAGGCATTTTTTCATCTTTCTATGCTTCTATTCTTCTTATTCTTGCTATCTAAGTGTTGTTTTACATGTTATTTTGTTGAATTTTATGTAGGTCTATTATCTACATTCCTCATTGTTAGTAAATTTTACTATATTGGAGGGGGGCGACCCTTTGGTGAAATGGTGGGGCTTCTTACCTGTAGTGCCTATAACCATGGTTCAAACTTCGTGAGGTTGCTCTCTATTGTATCAACAATTGAGATGCCGCCAAGATCTTGTATCTTGATTTAGTCGTAGGAGGTGGAGTGGGGCACTTGCATTATGCCTAGGGAGTACATCCCTAGCTGAAATTTAAATACAAGAGGAGTGATGAGAGGTCCGAGTAGAGTTTTGGGAGGTGAGAGGGGATTTCAACAAAGAAGATTTGAGGGATGACCAAAGGAGGGACTTGAGAAAGGACTTCAGGGCTAGCGAATGTGTGGTAGATGCAAAGCAAGAAGTTTCAATGAAGGATCTTAGGGCAAGATGCACACAATACCAGAGTAGACATGAAGAGGGATTTGAGTACAACCTTGGTTTGAGCTTCCAAAGGCAAACAAGATACCCTGGGACATTGCTGAATATTTTAAATTGGAAAAGAAGACCAATGCGACAGAAGATGAAGTGGGAGGAGAATAACCAAAGATTTAGATCTCACTATTTAGCACAGGATGTCCGATGCAAGGATAATCAGCCACAGTGGTAGGAACTTGATAAAAACGGGGGACATGGACCTCAACATTTTTTCATAGCTTCCTTAGAAGCAAAATGGATTAGGCTAGGAAAATTTTGGTTGGATTCACCCACAAAGGCCTACGCGTTTCGTGAGTAAACATTGGTATGGATAGCTTTGGCAAAAAAGGCTTTGTTGGAAAAAGAGCAACAAGGTGAATCTCCAGGATAAGGGTTGCAGTGATAAGGATAGGAAGAGTAGGAATTTGAAGGTCAAGGACAGGCAAGAGGCGAATCTCAATTCAGATCAAAGGACGAAGAATGATGCAAGCAAAGGTATGTATAAAACCCGTGGGCCTTTTAATTCACTTTTCTTGGATGATAAATTATTTGAATCTAAGGTGACAAAGTTAAGAGAGATAGAGTTTTTTATCAATTTGGGAGGAGGTTGGCCAGCATTGGAAAAAATGGAGAGGTGGGGCAAGCAAAATAGGGGATCATTGGTCAAAGATCGTTGCCAAATGAATTCTTCTTAATAGAATGCCACTTAGAAGTGACTAAAATAAAAATCACGAGTCTATGGCCATATTTGATGGATGGATAAAGAATTTTCATGAAGGATTTTGACCCTTGGAAATAGGAAATTGAGGCTCTTCCAATTTGGATCAGGTTGTATAACCTCCCATCGGAGTACTGGGAGGAAGATATCCCGAAGGACATAGGAAACAAACTTGGGTCTTTAATTAAGATGGATGAAAAAATGGAAGATATGATTTTTGGGACTTACGCAATAATTTGTATAAGCATGTTACCATATCTACCTTTAACAAATGTAGTTGAGCTGCACACTGATTTTGATGTTTGGAGACAAAATATATAGAGAGAGGATGATTTAATCATATGTTCGAATTGTGGATATAAAGGGCATGAAAAATCAGAATGCTGGAAGATTCAAGATAATCAAAATTGTGAGAGAAAGGAGGATCCCTCAAATCAGGAAAGGAAAAGGAGTAAAAAAGATGGGGAAGAAGATAGAAATGTGTAGTCTGCTGAAATCTAGGATAAAGGAGAATGTATTTAGATTTTCAAGAGATGTAGGGAAAAAGAGTCTCCAGCTCTCTTGGACTCTAGAGAATAATACCCCAACATTGGTTACAAAGAATAAATCCCCATCAGGGATTGAGGAGGACCTTTTGAAATAGATGAAGAGTAGACTATTAATTCAAACCAGTTTTGTGAATAGTGAGTGTAGAAGATGGATGATCCCTTTTTTATTGAGCCTAATGATGATCCCATTGTCCTCAAATCCCCTATCCAAGACGATCCCATTCAAGAACAAAATGTCCTTTCAAGACCCATTGACCTTTCACTCCCTAAGCAAGATCATGATATCCCTTCCATTTTTTCCAATGATTCCATCCAAAGTAAAGAGTATAACACCTTTAATATGGAATCACAAGATCCAATTCCAAGTCAAGATCAAAGTATTCCATCATCCCTCTAGATCCTCCACGAGATCCCTCCATCCCTTCATCTCCATGTCCTAGTCCTCCAAATCCTCCACAAGATCCTATCCTGCTAAATGAACCTATCATTGCTTCTATCCTATTGTAGGATCTCATTATTCCTCCTGACCCCCCTCATGATGCAAAAACATTTGTGCAACTTGTTCATACATGTCAAATGAATTCCTCCATTAGAATATATTCCAATCCACTTTATGATCCTATTGTTTCTTTCATATCAGATCCACTTAAAAATGAACTCGCGTCTACTAGCAAGTCTCCCATTGGTCAAAAGCATTATCAAGTCAAAGAGTTCAATATTCAAGAACATTGTATATCAAAACCCTTTCATGTCAAAGAAAATTTTGAAGATCACGACCTTAGTCCTAAACCTCACTCTCAAGGCATTGGTATCCCTTCCAAATCCAAATCCAAATGTATACCTCCTCCTTCACCTCTTCCATCCATTTTAGGTCCATATATTCCTCCATCCACTAGTTTACAATCCATTTTTCCTTTCCCATATGCACGTCAACAAAGGCACACATCTTGGAGAACCTTCCACCCATCCAAGAAGCCTCCGTACAATTCCTATCCATCCATAAATGCCCTTCATTTTCCAAGCAATTTGGATGCCAAGCATAAAGTCCATAAGTCAACAAATCCACATGCAGTAAATGATCAACATGTCCAATATAATAGACATGTGAATACAAAGAAAACCATGATCCTAAAAGGAAACGAAAAAGAAATGTCAAAAAGGACACAGGCCCATTAAAGAACAAAAAAAATCAAAAGCAATATGGGTTCCTAAATCTCCTTTGCAAACAATGCGATCAAAGGACCCACAAAAGAATGAAAAATCAAAATGCATGTGGATTCCCAAGAAGCTTCTTGAAGCACAAAGTCCTAAAGAAAAATCAAAGTTGGCATCCAAAGTTGCTATCCCTCCATCTAAAAGCCTTCCATCTTCCAAATTCATTTTGGATCCTTTTGTCCCAAAATCCATATCCATTCTGTTGGCATTAAGAGATGGTAACTGGTAAGCTTGCTACCGTACAAGTATTGTCATTGATTGGCAAAAGAGGATAGAGACTTGTCATCTCTCTAAAGTCTAAAGATCTGAGGAGATCTGTATGAAAAGAGGCTGGTTTGGCAATCGGTGACAACATGCAAGAAAGAAAAGACTGTAATCAAGAACGACCGGTCACTACACAAAGCATTAGCAACCGGGTAATGTATACAGTCAAGGAAATGAGAATTCAACCAAGGACCAGGATACAACCGGTGTAGACAAGCACCAAGGAAGTAAAGGTACAAACTGGTGTCAACAACAAAACCAAGGAATGTGTGACTGGTAAGCAAATGAAGGGACAGTGATAGGTCAAAGACTCTTACCTGTTCACAACATGAGGATCTCAACTGATCTAGTAATAACTCCGGTATGAACCGAGGAAGTCATAGTCAACTATTTGTTTGAACCAACTCTGTGACCGAGATTTCCTGCACTAAATCCGAAAGACTTTGAGTTAACATGGTGATCGGTTTGAGGCGCGTCTGGAGGTTTTAAAGTCGGAATCTGTGGCTTTAAAACAAAGAGTTATCTCTTGTGAAGGAAAGGTGCTTGACACGCATCTATTGCTTTCTTCATAAAGTAGATAAAGCAAAAGCATGCATCGGATGTTTCCTCAGTAAACTGGTACTCCACTGAGTGATGTATCCGAAAGGGATATGTAATTAGGTCATGCTTGAGAGGCGCAATTAGGGCAAGAACTCTATATTTTCTTCTACCTGTTGAGAATAGAGGTTGCCTTCATTCTTCCGAGCAAAAGAGTGACCCTGTTGTTGGCATTAAGTGATGATAACCGGTAAGGCTGGTACTGGTACTTGTCTTGTCATTGATTGGCAAAAGAATATAGAGACTTGTCATCTCTATAAAGTCAAAGGATCCAAGGGATTTGTATAAAAGGAGGATGGTTTGGTAGAAATTGTGGCTGTTAGCAAATACCACCAGTCACTATATAAAGCCTCAGCAACCAGGTAGTGTATATAGTATAGCAAAGAAGGATTCAACCTTCAACTGAGGACCTGGCCACAACCAGTGTAGTCAAACACAGAGAAAGCATCAGCTAACTGGTGTCAGCAATACAACCGAGGATGGTGCAATCGGTGAGCCAAGGAAAAGGACTATTACCTGTTCATAGCATGAGAATCTCAACCGATCTATTAATGACTCCGGTATAAACCGAGGAAGTCATAGTCAAACTCCCTGTTCTAACCGACTCTTTGACCGAGATTTTTTGCACTAAATCCGGAAGTCTTTGAGTTAAACTGGCGATCGGTTTGAGGCACGTGTGGAGGATTTAAAGTCGAAATTAGTGGCTTTAAAACAAAGCGTTATCTCCTATGAAGGAAAGTTGCTTGAAACACAACTACTACTTTCTTCATAAGGCAGATAAAGCAAGGGCATGCATTGGATGTTTCCTCAGTGAACTGGTACTCCACTGAGTAATGAATCCGATAAGGATCTTTAGTTAGGTCATGCATAACGAGCACAATTAGGGCTAAGTCTCTATATATTCTTTTGCCTACGAAGAATAGAAGTTGCCTTCATTCTACCAGAGAAAAGAGTGAACCTGAAAAGCTCAAAAGAAGCTAGGGTAAATCAGAAAGAGAAGAAGAGAAAGAAGTGTGTGTAGAGAAGCACAACAGTAGAGGAGAACACACCTGTGGCGACCGGTGACGATTCTCAGTTGAGCACAAACAAAGGTCTTATCAGGCTATGCAAAGCCAATTGTAAAAGGTCGATCTTCTATTGTTTTCTAGCAACTACAGTAGTTAAATCCCAGTATTTGGGTGGACTCTAACAGGTCCCTTGTATCAAATCCCTTAACCCGGTGGCATCTTGTAATGTGTTCAAAGTCCTTTAACCAGGCAGGCACTAACCGGCCTTATTGTAACAAATCCCTTAACCGGGTTGCACCTAGCAGTGTGTTATTATCCTTTAACCGGGAAAGCTCCTTACAGGGCGTACTCCAGAAGAGTACAAATTTGTGAGGTTTCCTCACACCGTGGTTTTTACCCTAACCGGGTTTCCATGTGATAAATCTGGTTTCACTGTGTGATTGTTTGCTTACTGTTATTATATGCTTAAATCTGATTGCCTTTTTGTTGTAAGTTTACTTCACTAGAATTAGAAGAAGTTTTAGAGGTGCTGATTCACCCCTCCCCTCTCAGCACCGGTTGGGACTGTCACCTGTATGTTGAAGAAGCTAGGGTGAAAAGAAGTGAGAAAAAGAGGGAAAGAAGAGTGCAAATAAGCACAATAGTAGAGGTGAACACACCTGCGGTGACCGGTGATGCTTCTCAGTTGAGCACAAACAGAGATCTTATCAGGCTATACAAAGCCATTTGTAAAAGGTCAATCTTTCTATTGTTTTCTAGTAATTACAATAGTTAAATCCTAGTATTTGGGTAGACTCTAACAGGTCCCTTGTATCAAATTCCTTAACCGGGTGACATCTCTCAAGGTGTTCTAAGTCCTCTAACCAGGCAGGCACTAATCGGCCTTATTGTAATAAATCCCTTAACCGGGTCGCATCTAACAGTGCGTTGTAATCTTTTAACTGGGAAGGCTCCTAACAGGGTGTACCCCAGAAGTGTACATAATTTGTGAGGTCTTCTCACATCGTGTTTTTCATCCTAATCGGGTTTCCACGTGATAAATCTGGTGTCACTGTGTGATTGTTTGCTTGCTATTGTTATATGCTTGAATCTGTTTGGCTTACAATTATAAGTATACTTTACCAAAAAAGAGAAAAGTTTTAGAGGTGCTGATTCACCCCTCCCCTCTCAGCACCGGTTGGGACTGTCAATTGGTATTAGAGCTCCAATCTTATTTTCTTTACTGCTTAACTGCATAAAGAAAAAGTCAAAATGATGAGAAAGGAATGAGCAAAACTTTACTTTGTGGTGCAGCAGAATGAAGCTGTATATAAAGACCATCGGAGATCAATATTGGAATCATGTAACCACTGATTACACTGAACCTTCTTGTACACTGACAACTTATGAACAAAAGATCAAGTTTGAGCACACGGCTGCTATGGATATGATAGCCAACACACTCCCTGATCATGTTTATGCTGAGATAGAACATCTAGAATTTGCCTAAAAGATGTGGACCAAGCTGCAATTGGTATATGGAGGAGACCCAAATGTTCAAAGAGCCAAGGTTGAAAGCCTCAGAGGAAAGTATGATGACATGAAGATGAATGAAGGAGAAGACATTGAGAAACACATCAACCGGATCAAAGAGGTGATCAACTCTATCAAAAGCGCTGGAGGAAAGCTTAGTAAAGAGGTGATTAGCAAAATACTGAGAACTCTACGACCTCAGTATGCCATTAAGATTTCTGCTATTCAAGAGCTCATATCGGTGACCAAAGATCAAGTCACCCTAGACTCCTTAATCAGTAAGTTGGCTGCTTTTGAATTAAGTAATTTTGATAATAGCTTACCCATTTAGGAAGCAACATTTAAGTCTTTTGTCAATATCTCTTTCACCAAAAAGGGAAGAGAAACCGGTAACTGCTCTACCGGTAAGATTGGTAATCTTGTTGAGAATCTGCTCTCAGAAGAGATGGAGCAAGATGAGTTCGAAGCACTCATCGCTAGGAGATTCCCCAGAGGGAAAGGGAAGTACAAAGGAAAGTTTCCTCTGAAATGCTTCTCTTGCAACAAGATAGGACATATTGCTGCAAGATGTCCTGATAATGATAATAAAGATAAGAGACCGGTTCAGGAGTAAAGCAAAGGAGTGCTACCTTGCAGAAGGAGTCACAAACAATGAATCTGAAGATTCCAAGGATCCAAAAATTGCATTTGTTGCAATAAAGGAGGAGAGCCCAGTGGTAAGTGAAATAAAACTTATCTCAAGATCTCATCAGTATGATGATTGGATCATTGATAGCGGATGCACTCACCACATGAAGCTGTTTAGAACCATGATGAAGAAGTTGCTCAACTGGAAGAACCTGACTGGGAACAACGACCGGTTCTCCCAAGGTATGTCACATCACTCCACTGACAATATAATTGGTGACAAACATGCAAATGTCTTCACCAGGAAAAAGGCCAAAGAGAATATATGTTTGCTCTCCTATATAGAGCCCAAATCACCCAGGGAAGCTCTAGAAGATGAAAATTGGGTCAAGGCCATGGAGGAAGAAATTGAGCAAATTGAGAAGAATGACACATGGGAGCTTGTGCCAAGACCACAGGACAATAATGTTATATGGACCAAGTGGATCTACAAGAACAAGCTGAATGAAGAAGGGAAAGTAATAAGAAATAAGGCAAGATTGGTCTTCAAAGGGTATGCCCAGGAAGATGGACTGGACTATGGAGAAACTTTTGCACCAGTGGCCAGATTGGAAAGAGTGAGAATTCTTCATGTTGCTCACAAGAAATTTAAAGTATATCAGATGGATGTCAAGTTTGCATTCCTGAACGAAATATTGGAAGAGGAAGTTTGCATTGAACAACCAGAAGGCTTCACATCTGCACAAAATGATGGTATGGTCTGTAAGCTGAAAAAGGCTCTTTATGGGCTTAAGCAAGCTCCAAGGGCTTGGTATGAGAGGTTGCATTCATACCTTCTGACCATAGGATTCACAAGAACCGGGGACAACAACATGTATCTCAAGACCAGAAAAGATGGAAATTTGATTGCTGAGATCTTTGTGGATGACATCATCTTTGGAGGAGATGACAGGAGGAGCAAAGCCTTTGCTAAAGAGATGAAGAAAGAATTTGAGATGTCTATGATAGGTGCCATAAAATTCTTCATTGGACTCCAGGTCCATCAGCTAAAAGAAGATATTTTTATCTCTCAGTCCAAGTATATAAAAGAAATTGTTAAGACTTTTGGACTTGAAGAATCTAAATTGGTTGGAACTCCAATGATAACTAACCTCAAGTTAACAAAGGAGGATGATGCAAAAGAAGTGAATGAAACAATGTATCGGTCTATGATAGGAAAACTACAGTATGATGTTCACAGTAGATTGGACATTGCACATGCAGTTGGCATAGTGGCAAGATTCTCCGCAAATCTTAAAGAGACATCTGATAGCAGTGAAGAGAATTTTGAGATATCTAAAGGGTACTGAGGAATATGGCTTGTAGTTTCCACACAAGGGAGGATTCCAAGTAAAAATTTACATTGATGCAGACCGGGCTAGCAACATTGATGACAGAAAAAGCACAAGTGGTGGTGCATTCTTTCTTGGTGGGAGAATTGTTTCTTGGACAAGTAAGAAACATAAATGCATTTCTCAGTTTACTACCGAGGCTGAATATGTTGCTGCTGCAATCAATTGTACACAGGTAATCTGGATCAAACAACTTTTGGAAGGAATCAAAGAATAGATACCTGAACCGATAACTGTCTACTGTGATAGCACCAGTGCAATTAACATATCCAAAAACCCTGTCATGCACTCCAAAACAAAGCACATTGCCATCAAGTATCATTACTTGAGAGAGTTGGTCCAAGACAAGGAGGTAAGATTGGAGTATGTTCCCACAAAGGAACAAATTGCTGATATCTTCACAAAGCCATTACCAAAGAGTACTTTTGAGTATCTCAGAGGTAAACTAGGGGTGATACCCCTTCATGTTCTTTAGTAAACCTGCAAAGGAGATCATTAGTTCATTATGCTTTAACAGAGGATTTCACCTCATCTTATCTAAACTGATGAAAAGGATTGCTGCTCGTAGGAGGAGCAGATCTAATAAAGGTAGTCTTCCAGACTAGCCTTTGACATTTTTGTCAAAAAGGGGGAGAGTTTGGCAATAAACCGGTAAGTGGCAGTAGCAAGTGATACAGAGATGCAAGCACTGAAAACTGGTGATATGATGGTGATATGATTGCCCATCAAGTTTTTACCATCAATGCCAAAGGGGGAGATTGTTGGCATTAAGAGATGGTAACCGGTAAGCTTGCTATCGGTACAAGTATTGTCATTGATTGACAAAAGAGGGTAGAGATTTGTCATCTCTCTAAAGTCTAAAGATCTAAGGAGATCTGTATGAAAAGAGTCTGGTTTGGCTATTGGGGACAACATGCAAGAAATAAAAGACTGTAATCAAGAGCGATCGGTCACTACACAAAGCATTAGCAATTGGATAATGTATATAGTCAAGGAAAGGAGAATTCAACCAAGGACCAGGATACAACCGGTGTAGACAAGCATGAAGGAAGTAAAGATACAAACTGGTGTCAACAACACAACCGCGGAATGTGCGACCGGTAAGCAAAGGAAGGGATAGTGACAGGTCAAAGACCCTTACCTGTTCACACCATGAGGATCTCAACCGATCTAGTAATAACTCCGGTATGAACCGAGGAAGTCATAGTCAACTATTTGTTTCAACCAACTCTTTGACCGGGATTTCCTGCACTAAATTCAGAAGACTTTGAGTTAACATGGTAATTGGTTTGAGGCGCGTCTAGAGGTTTTAAAACCGGAACCTGTGGCTTTAAAACGAAGAATTATCTCTTGTGAAGGAAAGGTGCTTGACACACATCTATTGCTTTCTTCATAAAGAAGATAAAGCAAAAACATGCATCAGATGTTTCCTCAGTAAATTGGTACTCCATTGAGTGATATATCCGAAAGGGATCTGTAATTAGGTCATGCATGAGAGGTGCAATTAGGGCAAGAACTTTATATATTCTTCTACTTGTTGAGAATAAAGGTTGCCTTCATTCTACCGAGTAAAAGAGTGACCCTATATGCTGAAGAAGCTAGGGTGAAAAGAAGAGAGAAGAAATGAGGAAGAAGAGTGTGTAAAGAAGCACAACAGTAGAGGAGAACACACCTGCAGCGACCGGTGATGCTTCTCAGTTGAGCACAAACAGAGATCTTATCAGGCTATGCAAAGCCATTTGTAAAAGGTCAATCTTTCTATTGTTTTCTAGCAATTACAATAGTTAAATCCCAGTATTTGGGTGGACTCTAACAGGTCCCTTGTATCAAATCCCTTAACCGGGTGACATCTCTCAAGGTGTTCTAAGTCCTCTAACCAGGCAGGGACTAATTGGCCTTATTGTAATAAATCTCTTAACCGGGTCGCATCTAACAATGTGTTGTAATCCTTTGACTGGGAAGATTCCTAACAGGGCGTACTCCATAAGAGTACAGAATTTGTGAGGTCTCCTCACACCGTGGTTTTCACCCTAATCAGGTTTCCACGTGATAAATCTGGTGTCACTGTGTGATTGTTTGCTTGTTGTTATTATATGCTTGAATTTGTTTGGCTTACACTTATAAGTATACTTTACCAGATTTAAAGAGAAAAGTTTTAGAGGTGCTGATTCACCCCTCCCCTCTCAGCACCGGTTGGGACTGTCACATTCCTCCATCAAATCCAAAATCTCTGTTTCCTCCATCACTCCATCACCCCTCAAGGTGTGTGCCGACGTTTTTCTTGCATCCATTTCCATCCATATAAAATAAAGCCTTTCTCCACTCCCTCCATTATCCAACACCTGTTTTCCATCCTTTCATTCAGCTTATCCAATCATTTACCTAATCCTTATCATTACCCTACCAACGTCGTTGAGTATACTATCATAGTCATGGTCCATTATTGCATACCTTTTAAGAGCATTATCCAAAGAACAAGGCGCTTGATTCCTTTATTCATATCATGTCATGCGTCCATAATCTTCTGAAAAATGTCAAAAATGCAAAAAAAGTGAAAAATAAAATCTATTAAGTTTCCACAATCCATACGTTTGATTAGATTAGTTTCTGGATTCGATTGTGTAGATTTTTTTCCATCAACGTTTCAGATCATACTACATGATCCATCATCAGGATGTCAAAAAGCAAGAGCAAGAGGACATGCTCTTGCTTTTTGACATCCTGATGATGGATCATGTAGTATGATTTGAAACGTTGATGGAAAAAAATCTACACAATCGAATCCAGAAACTAATCTAATCAAAGTGAAAAATGTAAAAAAAATAAGAAAAAAATATAGTTGCCTTGATGAAAACTTGGCAAACAGGTATCTTTGTAACTCAAAAAAATGAGGAATAAAGAGAAATAGTCTCATCCAATAGTGAAAACCTGACAAACATGCGCTTTGGGCAAGTACCATGATGAAAACCTGGCAAACAGGTGTCATGAGTAGTCTATGATCATCTTGCATTCCATACTTGGGGGTAAATTTTGTCAATATTTCCATATCCTATTATACCCCTATCATTTCCTCCCCATTTTTTCCTCCATTATCCCTATTATCTCCTCCATTATCCTATTGCCTTCCATATCCCTTATGCTATCAGCTTCCATATTCCCCTTTTCCAGACTTCGATCTTGACAAGGTTACAGATCTTCCTAGAAGCAATAAATGTCCTATCTGTTTTACGTTATGCCAATTCCTTTGGTTCATACTGTATATCTTATTGCAACCATCAGTACCTATCCTCTCTTTGTCCACTATTGATTTTGCTTATCCTATCCATGTCCTATCATTATCCTATCATTTCCCTATTCAAATCCCTATTTTGGTCTTGATGAAAATAAGGACGTAAAAATGCAAAACATTTTCAAAAAAACCTCTTGACATGTCCATTCCAATGTATCGCACATACCCTTTCATTGACATGTCCAATCCCTACGCTTGGCAAAAACATGTCCTTCCATTCTGTGGATAGTCCTTGTCAACCCAAACAGAGCTTCAATGACATATCAAACAACTATTTGGCCTTCATCCATCCATAATGTCCCTGCGTTGCTAAACACTGTGGGCAATTCAATCATTCTTGCAAATGTAAATACCCTAATGTCCTGAAAAAATGACAAAATCAAATATTATCTTGAAAAAATCCTAAAAATTCACATATGATCCTAAAAAAACTTTACTAAAAATCATAAAATGTCATGAAAAAATCATAAAAATTTGCATAAAGACTTGAAAAAAGATCTAAAAAAATCATATAATGTCCTTAAAAAATCAGTAAAAATCAAATAATGTCCTAAAAAAATCTTAAAAATTGCAAAATGTCAAAAAAAAAGCACAAAAAAGTTAAAGATTTTTTCAAAATCCTAAAAATCAAATCCTTAAAAAATCTGCAATAAATTTGTACATAAGCATTTCTATGCTTTCAATAAATTGTCCTTGTGTCAAGACAAACATTTTAGCACCCACAATCTTAAGACTTTTCAACATTGTGCTTAACAAAATCATGCTTTAACAGACAAACTATCCAATCATATCAACAATCAATCAGATCAAAATTGTCCTATCAATCAATCAATCCTTTATCAAAACTATCATTTTGTCTTATACAAGGTGTTGTATACTCAAAACCAGACGGTATTTGTCTGAGACGGGGTTCTTCATGCCTGAAATCAGACACTATCATCATCATCAATAAAAAACTATCAATTTTGACAACTAGATTAGAATGGTTATTGGATTGCTTGGTTTAGTGAGTCTTATCTTTTATTGATTTATCTCTTTTTATTTTGTCTTCTGCTTGTGGGGTGTTTTTCATAAAGTTCTGGGGCACGTATGTCATATGCTTCAGGATGAATTGAAACATTCCTTGTCTGCATTGTGTTTGTTTCATGCAAATGGATCACATTATCGTCTTGGCTTTTTGTGCCATGGTGCGATTCATCCGTTTTGCCATATTAAATAAAGCTCTTGTTGACATATTTGAGTTGTCATTAGTAAAGTCATTTGCAAACATCCCACAAGAACATTGGTACATCACACTGGTACTCTCAAGTATGCACTGGTAGACTAAACAAGTAACCGGTGTACTTTGTGTTGACATATTTAAGTTGTCATTGGTTGAGTCAGAGGCAAACATCAATCCCACCAAAGCACCGGTAGACTAATCATACTCTTTAGTATGCACCGGTAGACCAAACAAAGTGTTTTCAACCGGTCTTATGAGACTTACAGGGAAGGTATGACCAACCGGGTACAAGTTTATTACTGGTTGAGTGCATGTTAATCCGAACCGGATTATGCGGAGCGGTCTCAGTTAAAACCGGATTATACGGAGCATTCACAGTTGAAACTGAAGTTAGCTTTTTAACTGGAGTTAGATTTATTTCTACAGGTGTTTCAAGGTAAACTCAAGATCATTTTGCAAGCTTTTTTTGCATGCATGATTTATGGGTGAGTTTACAGCTTGGTGGAACTATGACAAGTATTTTAATAAGATTAATTTCTTATAAATACATGTTAGAGAATACACAAGAGTTGTTGAATATTCAGAGCAGGAGAGAGATATCTTCTGATAGGAGCTACAGTCACGAGCAGTGAAAGACAAAGAAGGGTTCAACAACCAAGCAAAGCAAAAGGGTAACAGGTATGATCTGATCAGACAAAAGGTGTCATAATAGATCATTGCTTTGAATTGTAAGGGCAGACTCAAATCTCTCAATCAGGCTGAACCCTAATAGGTTCTTGTATAAATCCCTTAATCGGGTAACATCTTTATTGGTGTTGACAGTCCTTTAACAAGACGACTCCTAACAGGGTCAAGATCCTAACAGGTCTTCTACCAAATCCCTTTACCGGGTAGCACTCTCACAAGTGCTTTGTAAGCCTTTAATAGGACACCTTTATTACTGTAGTAGTAAAGTTGTGGGTTCTGTCCCACTCTGGTTTTCTCCTTCTAACTGAGGGTTTCCACGTATATATGTTGTGTTGACCTGTGTATTTCTATTTCTGTTTATGAGTGTTGATTATATTCTTTTAATTCTGCAAGAATATATATAAGGTTAAAATTGAAGTAGAAATTGTGTTTACTGATTCACCCCCCCCTCTCAGTAATCGGTTGGGATTAACACTTTGCTAGTCACGCTTATACCGGTCTAAGTTATTCCAACCGGTCATGGGAGACACACAGGGAAGAGATGGCTAACTGGGTACAAGTTCTTTACCAGTTAAATGCATGATAATCTGAACCGGATTATACGGAGCATTCACAGTTAAAGCTGGAGTTTGCTTTTTCAATTTTATTGAGGGTAGCTTTTTTTTTCTAAGACTGTTTCAAGGTAAACTCAGGATCAGTTTGCAAACTTTTTCTTCTAGGGTTTTGCATGCTTGATTTATGAGAGAGTTTACAGCTTGGCGGAACTGTGAGATGTATTTTTAATAAGATTAATTTCTTATAAATACAGGTCATAGGACACACAAGAATTATTGTTGAATATCTAGAGCAGGAGAGAGATATCTTCTGAGAGGAGCTACAGTCACGAGAAGTAAAAGACAGAGAAGGGTTCAACAGCCAAGTAGAGCAAAGGGGAACATGTATGATCTGATTAGACAGAAAGTGTCATCATAAGATCATTGCTTTAGATTGTGAAGCGTATTCAAATCCCTTAATCAGGGTGAACCCTAATAGGTTCTTTGTATAAATCTCTTTACCGGGTAACATCTTTATTGGTGTTGTAAAGTCCTCTTACAAGGCAACTCCTAACAGGGTCAAGATCTTAACAGGTCTTCTACCAAATCCCTTAACTAGGTAGCACTCATACCATTGCTTTGTAAGCCTCTAATACAACACCTTTATTACTGCTGTGGGTTCTGTCCCACCGTGGTTTTCTCCTTCTATCTGAGGGTTTCCACGTATATATGCTGTGTTGACCTAAGCATTTCAATTTCTGTTTATAAGTGTTGCTATATTCTTTTAATTCTGTAAGAATATATACATAAGAATAAATTGAAGTAGAAATTGTATTTCACCCCCCCTTCTTAGTAACCGGTTAGGATTAACAGCTCTCATGACATAAAAATGCACTTATGAAAGCATTTTTCATCATTATTAACTTTTCTCTATCTAATTTTGGCCATTTACAAACATTCCTTCCATTAGTCCTTGTAATCATTCTCTTTTCGAAAAATTGTCCTTGAGTCAATTTTTGCCCAATTTTTCGAGGGGGCATCCTACCTCCCTTCTGTTGATCCACTAGGGCATGATCTTCATTTTTCTTTGAACGAACGCTCATAATCACATTGTCTCAAAGAGGGACAAAATTTAGACACGTAAAAATGGTCAATGCCTATGTGCCCCCTTTTTTTAACATGTCTTTAATGTCTAATTTTCATTTCTAATTTACTAATATTTCTCCTTGATTTTTCCTCATTTTTGACCTAATCAATCACTTTCAAAATCAATGCAATTCATTATCAAAATTATCAGAGTCATCAAAATTGATCATTTGTCACATCAATATCATCAATTTGGTCAAATCAATTAATTTGCTTTCTTTAGGGGTAAATAACCCATAATTTATCCCTAAGTCTTAGCTTTGATAAATAAATTACATTTATTTATCCCCTTTTCCCTAAGTTTCATAATTAATTAATTTGACATTAATTAATTGACTAATTATTGATTTATGGAATTTTTATAATTCCTAAATCCTAGTTTCCATTTTGCGGGAATAAATGAATTTTCAAATTCAATAATTCCCTCCTTTTTCCAAATGAGATTTTATTCCTTAATTTGTCCTTCACCCACTTTTTAGCCTCCACTTCCTCTTTTTTAGCCTCCACCTTCCGTTTGTCATAAATTGTCATAATTTATGACAATTTTCCTTTTTCCCTTTTGTCACAATTGTCATAGTTTATGACAATTTTCCCTTTTTTCCTTTTGTCATATTTGTCATAGTTTATGACAAATTTCCCCTTTTTAACTCACTAATTTCTAATTGTGCATTCAATTTGTCATAAGTTGTCATAATTAATGACAATTTTCCTCTTTCAACTTTGCCAATTTCTATAATCTATGATAATTTCCATTTTGCACATCAATTTGCTAATTTTGAGATTTTCTCTTGCAAATTCTATAAATTCAGATCATTTCTCTCATTTTTGGTTAACCACACTCCTAGTATTCTCATGCTATCACTTTCTTTCAACAGTCTGTGCATATTTTGTCAAGATCAAGAGCAACATCACATCATTTTTATGGAGAAGAAAGGAGAACATAGGAGCTACACTTGAAGGGGGTTTTATTTGTATTTGAATTCCTTTATATTTCAAGTGACTTTTATGATAGATTAGATTGGTTTGCATATATTGTTTATGAGATTTGTGGTTCTCTCATTTATGCTTTCTACACC
Organism: Chamaecyparis obtusa; assembly: GCA_027943335.1. Lineage (NCBI taxonomy): Eukaryota > Viridiplantae > Streptophyta > Pinopsida > Cupressales > Cupressaceae > Chamaecyparis > Chamaecyparis obtusa. Next base: position 2,745,975 of record BSBK01002398.1, read on the forward strand.
ATTTTCTAGTCTTACACTGGTATATTTTATGTTGATACCACAATCATGTTCAATAACTGAGTTAATAAAGTTTGTCCCTTTTCAAATAAAATCGTTCCAAGAATCATTTCAAAGAATAAATGAGTTCAAATGAATCCACCACTTACAAAAATTTGAACCGTCAAAATATAAAGAAAATAAATGTGTGGCAATCAATCCTTAAGTCATCCCTTTGGACTATTCATAGATGACTTGGAAAATCTGACTTGGCAAATAATCTGACTAGGCAGCTGACAAGTAGACAAGAAAGCAATTGACAAGCTGCTCAAGAATTTCAAGTAGCTCAAGCTCGTTAAGCAGCTCAAGCCAATTCTTTGAAATTTATATGACCTTGATCATCAACCGTTGACATCAATGACAAGAAATCTTGGGGAGAAAGGACTGTAAAGTTCCCTTCTCACACCTAGTTAATTTGGCTTCCCATTAGCCTATTCTCGGGGTTCCTATAGGCTAAGTGGAGTGGATTAGTGGATCCAGTGTTTTGTGAAGGGCTCAAATTGGTGATTTTGATGTGTTTTGGTAGTGTTTCTATTTTTAGCATATGCTATTTTTGGTAAGTGCTATTTTGGGCATTTGGTCTCAACTTCACCTTTCTCTCAACTTCAGAGTGAAGTGTTCTCAATTTCAGTGCCTTCCTCAGGGTAAAGGAACAATATTTTATGATTTTGAGTAAGTCTTTAAAAAGGTAACTTTTTAACTTAAGTGATAAAATGTTTATAATATGACCTCAAAATGACACCTAGGAAAGGGGGCAAGACTTAAGTAAATAAAAAATTTATAGTGGCCCCAGAAGTGGACGCCAAGGTGAGAGGAAAGATTTAAATGAATTTTAAAAATTTCTAAGAGACTTTTATGGGGGAAAATATTATGATTCAAATTGGTGTTGCCCTAACTTTTCCCTCCACTGTATAAAAATAGTTGTGGCTCTCATTTTTGTATTCTGAAATTGACAAAATAAGGAAATGCTTCTAGAATGAACTTGGAGAGTTCTCTTGGTGCTGGTTGAGGACGAAAACCCTCTTAAGTGGAGCTGGTTTCGGTGGTGAAATACCCACCCTAGCTGGTTGTAGCTTATAGATCGAAATATCAGTGTTTTGGCTTGTAGTTTGGTGATTTGGATTTAAAGATAATGAAGATTTATGAAGTATTTTGATGTGGGTTTTCTGTTTTTGGTGTAGTTTGATCTTTTTGGGATCGTTGTTCGAGTTTTGGTGTGTTTGAATGCAATTCTCGATGCTGGTTGTCCATTTTCAGAGATACTGGATTTCACCTTTTTGCTGATAACTCCATGGTCAAATTTTCTATCATTTTGGTATTGGTTATTTGGTTCCCTAGCATCTAAGCTCCTCAAATCCATATGTCATTTGCCATGTTTTGCAAAGGAGTGATCTTTAGCATGGAATCGCCTTTCTAGGCTTGGGCGCCACTTCCTACCTTGGCACATGGGAGCCTTGGAGACTTCAATCTGCATTTTTGGTATTGCTCATTGTTGATGTTTTGTAGCTTCAGTCGGATAAACACTATGAGTCAATACTAGTGAAGATATGTATATATATAATACATATAAGACGTATATACATACTTATATATATATATATATATATATATATATATATAAATATTATTATGTAAATATTAGAGAAATTAATATAATAATGACTCAAGAGATATTATGTATATATATATATATAATCGTAATTGTCATTATTAATTACATAATAATGAATAGACATGTCTCATGAAGGGACATGTCTCTTCTTGGCTCATTCTCAATATAAATGCAAGAGATTGCTGCATTTGGAAAACACATACTTCACAGACATTGCTATTACATTTGCAGCTATCCTAAAATTAACATGGTATTAGAGCCAAGCTACAAATGTAGAGAAAGGAATGAAAGAAAATAATAATTAACGAGCGACGAACACATAATATTCATGCTAACGTTGAGTATGTAGTCGAATTTGAAGGCGGAGTCTTGAAAAAGATCCTGTAAGCATTATTAATGATATAAATTAGAGTGGGAAAATCGGTCGTATCTCCTACAAATTTATACAACATGGTGACCATTGAGGTCGTACCTTCATAAATGTGTCAACATCTTGGTCATAAATGGTGTGCAGTACTCACTATTTGGACTACCAAAACCTTGGCATCTAAGAGCGAAGGTGAAGGTTTCTCTCGGAGTCATTTCTCCTAAATGAATATCATGTTGGCCAACGTAAGCTAATACTCTCTGAGCCACCAAATCATTCACATTTTGACCATTGTATGTCACACTTCCACACACTTGCAACATCGTTCCAAAGTTCACATATATGCTTTAACATCAGTCTTTGAAAGAATAAAAGCCATTAAACAATCTCAGTAGAGAATGCCAGACACAGAAACCTACTCTAAGGTTTGTAGTAAGCTTGTTAGCGAGAGCCAAGAGTAAAGACGTTTTCCCTAACCCTGGCTGTCCGAGGAGGAAAGTCATTTTGCATTATACCTAAGTCACAAGGTTCGAGTTCGAGTTCGAGTTCGACAACTATGAAATTCGGATAAAATTCGGCAAGGACAAAAAATTCGAAAAAAAATTCGATATGAAATTCGCCTTATATAATTTTTTAAAAATATATATATATATCCAATAAATTATCTAAATAGTTTAAAATTACAAAATAGACTTGAAATCATCATAAAAGATATCACATTTATAAAAGATAAAACATAAAAAACATTTATAATATCTACTAAATATATAAATTATAAACTAAAATTAAATAAAATATACTAAATATTAATATTTTAATAATAATTAATTATTAACATGCATAAAATTTTTAAAAATAAATAAACTTTACAAATAATAAATTAATGTAAATGTTTTTAATATTAATAACTAAATAAAAATAATGTACAAACCTTAAAACAGTAAAAACAAACACAAAACCTAAATATTAAAGATTATTGCGGCCAACTTTAGGAAACTATTTGTTTCGGCTATCTTCTCACCCACCCGCTCACGGTGTAGTCGTGATTGAAATGGTCGATGCCGATCGGAATCCTGCTCTTCATCGTGGGACGCCCATTTCACAGCGCGCCATGAGCTTCGAGAACAAAGTGTGCATATTGAGGAGTAATCTTCATGCAGCGACAGGAGGGCTCGGGCACTGCAGCAACAAACAACAAAACGTGAAGATACCACTAACGCCAAACTGTTTAGGGCTCGCTACCATGACGTTGCAGAGAACAGTTTTTTTTGCCGTATGAACCTGAAGCCGAATTTATACGAATTTTTTAAAGTTTTTAAAAGTTCGCCGAATTTCGAACCTGAAGCCGAAAATTCGGCGAACCTTGTGACACAGCATTATACAACATCACTACTACTAAGAAAATGCAAAACAAATAATAGAAGCAATCCTTATTTGGAGGTCAAAGTTTACAACACAAGAAACACATTAAAGGGTGTTGAAGCTGCGGGGTTTGATAATGCCGCTCATCCAAATTAGAGCGTGATTAGAATTAAGGAAATTATATATGAGTAAGCAGAAACTTGTGAAAGGAAATGTTTCAGAAATTATTCTTTCCTCATAATTGATGAATATGAGGAAGACATTGCTTCAACAATAGCAGGAGATGCTATTGTGATAAGTGATGATAAATTGCAAAACAATTGTATGTACATCAAAGAACTAAGTGGTTTTGAGATCCTTCATTGGATGAAAGGACCAAATTGGAGCTTGGAAGAAGACGAATACTTAGAAGGAAGAAAGAAGTAAATTACATCAAGAAGAATGTTGATGAGCATTTGCTCTAGAATAGTGAGATAAGTATTCTTTCTTGAGTACCATTTTTTATTTTGCAGTTGGTCTCTTATTTTTATCCCTGTATGTACTATAAGAGTCATTTGCTTTGTTATGCTCTTGTTCTTTTCCTTGGTCTCCGAGGATGTTCTTGCAGGAAAAGGAAGATTGATATCAGATTCAGAGGGAGTTTGACACCTCATCAGAAGCAATGTTGGATGAGGAGCTCAAAAGATTGATATCCAGAGGGAGTCTGAAAATCCATGTGTGTGACTGCATGATTTTAATGGGCCTACCCCCTGTGTACATCATGAGGAAGTGACGACTTCCAAATGATTATCACTTGTATTTGTAGAAGTTATTGAAAGGTGACGATCTTACAATAACTTAATCTTCTATTATGATGGACATCCTATGATGTCTAAGTAGATCATGATAGATGATAACTTGCATGGTGGATTAAGTTCCTTAAATAGACAATGGCCTTCTATTGTGATGGATATCTTATGATGTCTAAGCAGATCATGATAGATGATAACTTGCATGGTGGATTAAGTTCCTTAAATAAACCATGAATGTTCCTATGGTAAGTATCATTGAGGATACGTGTGTGAAGAGTACACGATTATACTGAGAGGGGGGGGTGAATCAGTATAATAACCTTTTTTTAAATTTAAATGCTTTTATTCAAAGATAACTTCAATTACTTAAATAAACAATATGCACATGAACACAATATTTACGTGGAAACCCAATATGGGAGAAAACCACAAAATAATTTGCTTTTATATAATATTGTTCTTTTACAATGTTTTGTAGGCACCAACCTATTAGAGGCTCCAACCTCTAAATTTATGAGCACCGACTCACTGGAAGCACCAACTCCCACACTTCGCAGGCACCGACCTACTGGAAGCACCAACTCCCCCTGTCCGGATTCTGAGCACCAACAACTATCCAGATTTTGAGCACCAACTCACTGCTTTCAAAATTTCTTCCACTTGAATGCTGTTGCTAATTCAACTGATGATGGACACAATCTGCTCTCTCTAAGTCAGCCAATAGCTTTTCTCTTATTTTCAAAAATATGTCTTTATGACTGTATATTCATAATATATATGTTAGATAAAAATCTGAATATATAAACCTTCAATTATTTTCTCTTTATTCACTCACTGCTCTTCTTTTTCTTCTTTCACATGCTGACTTGTTTTTTTATTTTCAAAATAAGATTGAATATATATACTCATATGAAACATTATGTCCTTCTAAAAGTTATGACTTTTCAGTTTGAAAAGATGTCTCTTTTACTAAAATGTTATTAACTTAAAAATAAGTTAATATTCCTCTTTTTAATCAAATTAAATAAATCTTTTGATAACTTTCCTTTGCCGACAAAAAACTTTAAACTCTTTATTGCATCTCTTTTTATTATATGTGTAAATGTTTATATTTTTATAAACATTAACGTTTGTCTTTATATGAGAAAACTTCAAACTAATATAAACTTTTGATAAATCCTTTATTCAACCACTGGAAATATTAATCACTGCATATCATATCATGCCATTCTCTGTTTCGTATGCCGTTTATATATTCGACCTTCACTTGATTAATATTATTGACCATGCTCGTATATATGTTCTCTGTTTACTTTGGTCATCATTGCCGTCTCTGTTCTTGGTGTATATATTTGTATGTCTGACTGAATGCATCTCTGTTTATATTAATATTGCTGCATATATTAATATCATATGTATGCTGTCCACATGTAAAAATAGCTGTTTAATATCGCTGCATTCAATCCTTCTCATTATTTGCCGTTTAACATCTTTAATAAATATTTGAATGCTTTATCGCATATCATTCAATAACTTCAATCTGTGATAAAACAAGTATTTATCATCAAATTTTATTTCAACGCTGTATAATATTTATCAACTGCTGTTCTGTTTACATTTGTATACATCTTCTTTATAGGTATCTTCTGCTGCTATGTATCTGTATATGTCTTTGGTATATGTATCTTCTGCGGCTATGTATCTGTATATGTCAAATGTATATCTGTATACGTATCTTCTGCTGCTATATATCTGTATATGTTTTAGTATTATAAAACTTTAAATAGAAGTTTGTATATATACGTCTCTGTATATATATAATGAATATGTCTTTGTATGCCATCCTGTACCTGAGTATTCAGTCTACAAAATATAGTATGCTGAATATGTTTATATGCTGTATTTGAATATACTAATGCTGTATGCTGAATATGTTTATATGTTGTATTTGAATACACTAATGCTGTACAAATCAATCACATATGAGATATAGAATTCTTCTTGACATCAATGACAATTTTCCTTCAATCTCCCCCTTTGTCATTGATGGCAACTTCTCAAATAATATTGATTGTACAAGACTCCCCCTTAGTTCACTGTTCCCTTCATCTTCTATCTCTACCCCTTTGTCATCAATGGCAAAGGGTCTCCAGGGCTAGAGACTAACTCCCCCTGAACACATGCTTCTCAATGAATGGATGAGAGTGATAGTACTCCCAATTTCTCCCTTAGGTACTCAAAAGTTTCCTTAGGAAGTGGTTTTGTGAAAATATCTGCTAACTGCTCCTTCATATTAATGTATTCCAACTTGACTTGCTTCTCAAGTACCTGTTCTCTCAAGAAGTGGTATTTGATTGAAATATGCTTCGTTTTGGAATGCATGACTGGATTCTTTGAAATGCTGATTGCACTTGTATTATCACAAAAAATGGGAATGGGATTCTCAAATTCAATCTTGATATCTCCTAGAGTTTGTTTCATCCAAAGCACTTGTGTACAACTTGCAACTGCTGCAACATACTCAGCTTCCGCAGTAGATAGAGTTACTGATCCTTGTTTCTTGCTTAACCATGAAACTAGACTGTTACCAAGGAAGAATGCTTCTCCACTTGTACTTCTTCTATCATCAATATTGCCTCCTAAATCAGCATCGGTATAGGCTGTAAGTGAAAAGTCTTTTCCTCTTGGATACCATAAACCAAGATCCATAGTGCCCTTTAGGTACTTCAATATTCTTTTAACTGCTAGAACATGAGTTTCTTTTGGCATTGCTTGAAATCTAGGTACAACAACAACTGCTTGCAGAATGTCAGGTCTTGTGGCTGTTAAGTACAACAAACTTCCTATCATAGATCTATATAGGGCTTGATTAACATTGGGAGATTCATCCATCTTGCTAAGCTTACATCTTGTAATCATGAGAGTGCTAACTGGATTACAATCTTCCATCCCAAACTTCTTTAATATTTCTTTGATATACTTGTTTTGAGAAATGAATATTCCTTTATCTGTTTGCTCAATTTGCAATCCAAGAAAGAAAGATAATTCCCCAAGCATGGACATCTCAAATTCTTGTTGCATATTCATAGAAAATTCTTTGCACATTTTGTCACTTGCTCCTCCAAATATTATGTCATCAACATATACTACCACTACCAAAAGTTTGTTATTTTCAGATTTGATATATAGATTACTATCTGCCATACCTCTTTTGAAACCTTGATCTAGAAGATACCTGTCCAACCTTGAGTACCAAGCTCTTGGAGCTTGTTTTAGCCCATAGAGAGCTTTTCTAAGTCTACATACATGATCTTCCTTTTCTGAATATGTAAACCCTTCGGGTAATTCAACATATACTTCCTCTTCTAAGTCTCCATTTAAGAAAGCTGATTTGACATCCATTTGGTAGACCTTGAATGCTTTATGGCTTGCAAATGCTAAGAACATCTGGATTGCTTCTAATCTTGCGACTGGGGCAAATGTTTCTTCAAAATCTACTCCTTCTACTTGAGCATAGCCTTTACAAACTAGTCTAGCTTTGTTCCTTGTGACTTCTCCATTTTCATTCATTTTATTTCGGAACACCCATTTGGTTCTTATGATATTTTTGTCTTTTGGTCTTGGAACTATTTCCCAAGTATTATTCTTCTTAATCTGATTTAATTCTTCTTCCATTGCTTTCACCCAAAACTTGTCTTCACTTGCTTCTTTGAAGTCTTTTGGTTCTATTTTGGATAAAAGACAAATATGTGCACTTTCAGTAGTATTGACAAATTTCCTTCTTGTTTGGATTTCTTTATCTGGATCTCCAAGAATCAAGTCTTCAGGATGGTTTCTTTGAACAAATTTTGATGGAGTCTTTGCTGGTGTTTTTGCTTTTGAAGAGGTTTTGGAAACTTCTTGCTCTAGTTCCTTTTCTTCTTCATCTTTAGGATCTTCTATTTCTTCACATATGCTTGGCATTTCATCATTTGTCTTTTCAAATGGTTTTCCTTCATCTATCTTTACATTTGCACTTTCTACAATTTTGTGAAGTCTCTTGTTGTAACATCTATATGCTTTACTCTTGGAAGAATATCCAAGAAAGATTCCTTCATTTGCTCTAGCTTCAAATTTTCCCAAATCATCTTCATCCCGTCTTATATAGCATGTACTTCCAAAAATTCTGAAATACCTGATTGATGCTGGTCTCCCTTTCCATAGCTCATAAGGTGTCTTATCATGATTTACTCTTATTTGTGTCCGGTTCAAAATGTGGACTGCTGTATGTACTGCCTCCTTCCAAAGGGAATCAGCTATTTTAGATTCATTTAGCATTGCCCTTGCCATTTTTTGAACAGTTCTATTCTTTCGTTCTACAACCCCATTTTGTTGGGGAGTTCTAGGTGCTGAAAGTTGTCTTTTTATACCATTCTTTTCACAATATTCATCAAATTCATGAGAAGTAAACTCTCCACCTCTATCCGTTCTAAGGCATTTTATTTTTGCATCCATTTCATTTTCAACTAGTTCTTTGAAAGTTTTAAATTTGTCAAGCGCTTCTGATTTTTCTTTTAGGAAAGCTACCCAAGTCATCCTAGAATAGTCATCAATAAATAATATAAAATATTTTTCTCCTTGTAGGCTTTTTGTCTTGGTTGGACCACAAAGGTCTGAATGAATAAGCTCAAGTGGTTTTGATGTAGAATATTCCTTGGTTTCGAATGTGCTTCTTGTTTGCTTCCCTAGTTGGCATTGTTTGCAAATGATATTTGTAGGTTTTGATAGCTTTGGTATATCTCTTATAGCTCCTTTATGACTGATTTTGACAATGTTATCAAAGTTCAAGTGTCCTAATCTTTTGTGCCATAGCCAATTTTCATCTTCTTTTACAAAGAAACATTTTTCATCATTCATTTCTTGTAAAACATACAAATTGTTTGCAGTCCTACAAGCATTAGCTATTAATTTTCCATCCTTTTTAATTTCACAACCTTTAGGATAAAATGTCACATTATGCCCTTGATCACAAAGCTAACTTACACTTAGTAAGTTTTCCTTTAATCCTTTTACATACCAAACATCAGCTGTTTTTGTTTTACCATGATCTAGACTAAGAGTTCCTTTTCCTTTTATGTATCGTTTTGAGTTGTCATCAAATCTTACTGATCCTCCATTTGCTGGTTCAAAAGAGATGAATTTGCTTTTGTCCCCTGTCATGTGTCTAGAGCATCCACTATCAACGTACCGCCAGTCCTTTTTATTTTGAGCATGTAGAGCTATTTGAACAAATAGCGATTTTTCTTTCTTTTTCCATACTTTCTTTTTGGGAAGATCTTCTTTCTTTGCTTGATTTGTAGGAAAGATTGTTCTACAATTGTGGGCAGCATGTCCAAAATTGTTACACTTTGAACATAAAATATCATAATTAACCAATGGAGCAAAAGGATTTTGTGTGCTGAAATTATGAATATTCTTCACTTTGCTTCTGCAGTTTAGAGCTTTATGACCAAATTTGTTACAAGAGTAGCAATATCCGTGAAATAGGTAAGAAGAATGCTGTCTATAATATGGCCTTTTCCATTCCGTCATATTTTGTTTAGATGTTCTACATTCTAGTGCTTTATGACCAAAACAATTGCAAGAATAGCAATAACCATGAAAATTATGACTAGTTTTATCAACTTCTTTATTTTCTTTAGGCTTGTTTTCTTTTAATGATTCATTTATGACTGATTTGCTTCCTTCTTTTATGAAGCCTTTGAATGTATTATTAGTGTTTGAATTTCCTTCAAAACCAACACTTGTTTTGCTGAAAGAAGGTCTTTGACTATCAATGATATCATTTAGTTTTTCTGAACTTTTTTCAAATTTGAGATTATTAATGGTGCATTCCTTCAACTCTCTTTTTAATTTTTCAATTTCTAGTTTTAAATTAGTTTCAGCTTGTTTAGCTTCTTCTAATTGATTCTTCAAATCTTCAATTGTTTGTTCTGATTCTTCTGCTGCTTTCGTAGCTTCCTCTTTGAGTTTTACAAGTTTTTTTCTTAGTCTTTCATTTTGTTTATATGCATAATGAAGTTCTTCTTGGAGATCAACATCTTCTTCCTCATTACCTGATTCATTTTCCTCTTCTTCATAACTATCATTGGAGACTGCTTCAGCCATGAATAGAATCTCATCCTCATCATCACTTGGGCATTCTTCGCTGCTTTCATCTGAAGAGCTGTCCTTTTTTGAATAAAAACTCTTTTTATTTTGATATCTTTTCTTCTTATTAAACTTGTTGTTACTTTTCCATTTCTTCTTCGTGTATGCTTGTTTTTCATTTTCACTTGAGTCATCATTATTTTGAGGGCATTTTGAGGTATAGTGTCCTATCTTTCCACAATTGAAACATTTGTAAGGAAACTTCCCTTTATATTTTCCACTTCCCTTTTTCAATTTTCTTAAGAAATGGGCTTCGGCTTCATCAGTTTCACTGCATGAACTATCACTTGAAATTTGTTTTTTATTCTTACCCTTTTTGGAAACTTTAAAAGATATTTCCTTCTTAGACTCCTTGCCTCCAATTCTCATTTCATAGGCAGTAAGGATTCCATGTAGCTCATCTTTAGTAAGACTATCTAGATCTTTTCTCTCTTCGATTGCTAACACTTTATAATCAAATCTAATGGGTAGGGATCTCAAGATTTTTTCAACTACTAGCTGTTCTTCTACTTCTTCTCCAAGGGCTTTTATTGCATTAACCACTTCATCAACACGAGAGAGAAATGAGGCTATGTCTTCATCTTCCTTCATTTTCAAACTTTCGAATGTGCTTCGGTGAGTTTGAAGTTTGGCCTTTTTTACATTGTCGGTCCCTTCATAAATATTTTTCAATTTATCCCATATGTCCTTTGCAGATTTACAATGCATAACTTTTGTAAACTCCGAGTCGGCAAGATTACATAAAATAGCATGTTTTGCTTTGGCATTATTCTCACTTTTCCTTTTTCCGGCTGCATCTATTGGTGGGTTCGCCGGTGGTGTATAACCATCTAGTACTGATTGCCAAACATCGAATCCAATAGCATTTAAATAAGCTTCCATCTTTATACTCCAAAATGCATAGTTTGTCCCATCAAAAATTGGTGTCTTGTTTTGAAAACTTTTAGCCATTTATGCTCTTTGGATCTACCTTCAAGTTGTTAGGCTATATAGAAGGAACCCGCTCTGATACCAATTGAAGAGCACACGATTATACTGAGAGGGGGGGGTGAATCAGTATAATGACCTTTTTTTAAATTTAAATGCTTTTATTCAAAGATAACTTCAATTACTTAAATAAACAATTATGCACATGAACACAATATTTACGTGGAAACCCAATATGGGAGAAAACCACAAAATAATTTGCTTTTATATAATATTGTTCTTTTACAATGTTTTGTAGGCACCAACCTACTAGAAGCTCCAACCTTTAAATTTATGAGCACCGACTCACTGGAAGCACCAACTCCCACACTTTGCAGGCACCGACCTACTGGAAGCACCAACTCCCCCTGTTTGGATTCTAAGCACCAACTCCTATCCAGATTTTGAGCACCAACTCACTGCTTTCAAAATTTCTTCCACCTGAATGCTGTTGCTAATTCAACTGATGATGGACACAATCTGCTCTCTCTAAGTCAGCCAATAGCTTTTCTCTTATTTTCAAAAATATGTCTTTATGACTGTATATTCATAATATATATGTCAGATAAAAATCTGAATATATAAACCTTTAATTATTTTCTCTTTATTCACTCACTGCTCTTCTTTTTCTTCTTTCACATGTTGACTTGTTTTTTATTTTCAAAATAAGATTGAATATATATACTCATATGAAACATTATGTCCTTCTAAAAGTTATGACTTTTCAGTTTGAAAAGATGTCTCTTTTACTAAAATGTTATTAACTTAAAAATAAGTTAATATTCCTCTTTTTAATCAAATTAAATAAATCTTTTGATAACTTTCCTTTGCCGACAAAAAACTTTAAACTCTTTATTGCATCTCTTTTTATTATATGTGTAAATGTTTATATTTTTATAAACATTAACGTTTGTCTTTATATGAGAAAACTTCAAACTAATATAAACTTTCGATAAATCCTTTATTCAACCGCTGGAAATATTAATCACTGCATATCATATCATGCCATTCTCTGTTTCGTATGCCATTTATATATTCGACCTTCACTTGATTAATATTATTGACCATGCTCGTATATATGTTCTCTGTTTACTTTGGTCATCATTGCCGTCTCTGTTCTTGGCGTATATATCTGTATGTCTGACTGAATGCGTCTCTGTTTATATTAATATCGCTGCGTATATTAATATCATATGTATGCTGTCCACATGTAAAAATAGCTGTTTAATATCGCTGCATTCAATCCTTCTCATTATTTGCCGTTTAACATCTTTAATAAATATTTGAATGCTTTATCGCATATCATTCAATAACTTCAATCTGTGATAAAACAAGTATTTATCATCAAATTTTATTTCAACGCTGTATAATATTTATCAACTGCTGTTCTGTTTACATTTGTATACATCTTCTTTATAGGTATCTTCTGCTGCTATGTATCTGTATATGTCTTTGGTATATGTATCTTCTGCGGCTATGTATCTGTATATGTCAAATGTATATCTGTATACGTATCTTCTGCTGCTATATATCTGTATATGTTTTAGTATTATAAAACTTTCAATAAAAGTCTGTATATATACGTCTCTGTATATATATAATGAATATGTCTTTGTATGCCATCCTATACCTGAGTATTCAGTCTACAAAATATAGTATGCTGAATATGTTTATATGCTGTATTTGAATATACTAATGCTGTATGCTGAATATGTTTATATGCTGTATTTGAATACACTAATGCTGTACAAATCAATCACATATGAGATATAGAATTCTTCTTGACATCAATGACAATTTTCCTTCAGTGTGCACATACCTTATGAACATTTCGAGTATTTGGTGAATATCATGAGACTTGATATTCTGAGGCCAAATTACTCGGAGTACTCGGTGAATATCATGCGACTTGATATTCTGAGGCCATTACTCCTAATATCATGAGATGATATCTAGTTGGTGGGTATCTTCTGATCAAAGATATCCTTAATCATGCCAACTTGATATTACATTGAGGTAATATCTAACCATGTGTTTATCCTCCCTAGCTAAGAGGGAGTGTTGATGTTTTGTAGCTTCAGTCGGATAAACACTAAGTCAATACTAGTGAAGATATGTATATATATATTTAAGTATATATATATATCTAAATATATAAGATGTATATATATATATATAAATATTATTATTATGAAAATATTAGAGAAATTAATATAATAATGACTCGAGATATTATGTGTGTATATATATATATGTATATATATAATCATAATTGTCATTATATTAATTACATAATAATGAATAGACATGTCTCTTCTTGGCTCATTCTCAATATAAATGCAAGAGATTGCTGCATTTGGAAAACACATACTTCATAGGCAGTGCTATTACATTTGCAGCAATCCTAAAATTAACACTCATTCACCTTGCGGAGGTGTTAGTATTTGGAGAAGAATTTCCAGGCGTTGGAAGGCATTTGGTAGCAAGTTGAAAGAGATTTTCAGATTTTGGTGCTTCAGGACAGTCACCTGAAGTTGGTTGATCTGCTGTTCATGCCTTGTAATTTTCAGAAATACCATATTTTTAGGGCTGGTTAATGGCATGCTTTAATTTTCAGATTATATGTATTGATTAAAAAAATTCATGGTGAATTTGTTATTCAAAGCTTTTTGATAGTCAGTCCTTTCTTGCAAATGAGTTAAATGTAAGCTATCATTTGGTAAATGAAATCTCAAAACAATAAATCAGCAAACGGTACACTTGGTTTCCAAACACTTGCAAACTTTTCAAAAAAAAATCAGGGCTGCATATTACACATTATACACATCTGCACAAAAACTCATAGATTCATTTGCTTGTTTATGTAGATTTAAGTCAAACAGTATTTACAAATTATATTTTTCATTTATTGCTTACCACAGAAAGAAAGGATTATAGTGATGTCTGAATTCTATTTTAATATAATGTAAGAATCTAAGATCATTTATACAAAATCTCGAGGAGTGCTGTCTGTGCAACCAGAATGCAGATTATCTCAAGAAGTTCTGTCTAAATTAAGCTTGGTCAAGAGTCATAATGAGTTCCACCAAATAACCCCCTTCTCTCTTACTCTAGTGTCATTCCCATCTTGGGGGCAATTCATTTATGGAACTTATCATTATTGGTAGGCATTTGCACTAACATTGTAACAAAAATGCTAAACATAAATTAATTAGAAGGGTCCCTAACAAGCCTTACTAGAGAAAAACTAGAAAAAGATCAAGAGGTATGGAGAAACTGTGATGGTTTTAACTTTTTAGAAAAAAATCATGATTTTCTAAAATTGGCATTGGGAAGAAGCAGGATACTACAAAAAAATACAAATAATTGAAAATTTTGTGATAAGTCTGAGATTTGTTAACACCATCGCAATGTCTAGATGGTGGCTTTCGGTTTTCATCATTTTAATTCTCAGATCATTCTCATCATAGCGATTGGTGCTATCAAATAGATTCTATATGTGAGTGTGAAATTTCAAATTATAGATAAGTGTTGTTATGTAGCCTTGGAAGAAATAATAATTTCTTTCATCAATAGGTTTTATTGATTTCATCTGGAGCAAGTAATATTTGGTATAGATATTTTTCTCCAGTTGATCTTCCCTTTTTTGGTTTTGTAGGTTTCCGTTCACAATGTTGATGCTAAAAAAGGCTGTGAAAATGGTCTGGAGTCTTCCAGAAGTCATGAGGGTGTCTTATGCATTTCTAGCAATTATGCTTTTGTGGATGGTAATATGGTCTTTTGGAGTGGCTGGTGTGATTGCTTCAAGCATGGATGATGGTATGCGCTGGTGGCTTCTTGTGGTGAGCTAGCGAGTATAGTCTTTTAATGTTTTCCATTTTATATTGAGATAAAATGTGATGTGGACTGTGGAGTGTGTTGAAACTTTGAAATGAGAGATCTCCACAACTACTGGCCTTTTAAAAAAAACTAAAGCTACATGATTATATATTAGTGTGGTGATTTCCTGAACTTGTAGGTGCTTTCAATCAGTCTGTTTTGGATTGGTGCTGTACTATGCAACACAGTTCATGTTATAGTGTCTGGTATGGTTGTTCTTGTCCTTATGCACGGAGGCCGGGGTGCTTCATCAATGCCCCCAAAACCCTTGCGGAGGTCTCTTCGTCATGCTGTGACCACTTCCTTGGGTAGCATCTGCTATGGATCCCTCTTCACAGCCGCTATTCGAACATTACGCTGGGAGGTTTGCATTAAACTTGTTTATACTGTCTCCTACACCTTTTTCTTTATGTTAATTACAAGAGTGCTCCATTTTATAAAAATGTAATGCTACTATAGTTTTGACATTCTAATTGCAATTTTTTGGAACACAAATTTTAACACAATTCAATTGATGTCTTACAATGATGTAAAGATCAGGGGTATTCGGTCCCAGATTGGCAATAATGAGTGCCTACTATGTTGTGTTGATTTTTTGTTCAACCTGGTCGAGACACTTGTGAGGTTTTTCAACAAATATGCTTATGTGCAGGTAATATTCTAAAATTTTAATCTTTTTTTGCTTTAAACCTTGAACTTTTTAGCTATATTGAAAAATATTAGACATTTGGCTTTATGGATATACGGGAGTTCCTGTAGCCTAATTTTCTGCTGTAATATACATGAGGATGGTTATATCCAACTAAGTGATAGTTATTTCTTGACACTTTCTATGCACTCAAAAATATAAATCAAATGGTTACAATGAAGGGTTTTGCATGATAAATTATGCTGATTTTTTGAAAATTAGTTTGTAAATGTGTCTTAGCTGTATCAAAAGTTGTTTTTTTCATCATTTGGAACAATTATTCAAGAACTGATCAGATTACAAAAGTTAAAGCATAACAAATGTTGGGTGGCAAATGCCATTGTTGAAGTTGCTCCAGTTAGTAGAGTATAATTATGAAGCAATGCTTACTGCTAGATATTATATGATCTATATACTAGAAATATAAACCACAAATATCATTCTCTTCAAAAATATTGTGAAGTGTTTACCGTGGTCTTGGTAAATTTCCATGGTAACCGTGACTGTAAACTGTTATGAAGCTTTACTTTTGATTTGATTTAATGTGATGCAAAACCAGTCAAAATTCACTTTGTTTGATGAGCCAGATTCAACATGTGGTTTTTCTACTAAACCAATTTATCTGTATTTTGTTCAATCTATGAATGCTGATATTTGATCTCTGACATACTGGTTTGATAGAAGAAGCTTCTCGAGTTTTGCAATAGCTTAGTTATGCTTTTTTCAAGTGCTTAGAAATCAGCACTATGGACTTGAATGCAAGTGGTTTGATTCTGTTAGAAAATATTTGAGCATTGAGAGCCCATCTCTTTCTATCAGAGGACATTTTGATCCTAGATTGAAAACTTCTGTTACTCTGTAAATCAAGATATCTGGTGCTGAAAGCTTGGAAGATAAATTAAATTCTGCACAGAAAATTCAGGCTTCTGTTATTCTGGCACTGCATTACTGTAAAAACTGGAACAGTCAGAAGGCATTGAAAACTAAGATACTAGAAAACAATGAAATATTGAAAGATGTTATATCACAGATTTGAACCCTTACAAGTTATATCTGTTGAAATGAAGAATTTCTGAAAACCGCTGCAAACTGATGAGTTCTGAAATTGTTTTAACTGGAAATCTGAAATTTTCCCTAAAGTCAACATAGAAAGTGATCAACTTTCCTGAGAGGGTGTCGATACTGACCTTTGGTAAATCTTGAGTAATATGGATGCTACCCTTGCGAAACCACTCTTTAAACTTGTGTACAAGAACTACTAGTTAAAAATATGACAATTTAAGTCCTAAGGTTTTTTGGTGGTTACTTTCCTTCATTGACTTTAATACTTTTTGCATGTAATTTAAGGTGACTTTTCCTCCTTTTCTCTGTATTTGCTTTATACTTTTTTTATACGTGGGAGAGTAACTTAAGTTACTTTTCTCCCCTTTATACCTTTATATAACTTTTTTATATTATCAGTGTTCCACTTCAGTCCACTCCGATATTTTCTTCCTTACAACTAACCCTTGACTTAATATGATTTTTGTTAATTATGGAAAGTACAAATACTTGACACAACTCTAGTGCTAAAGTTGATTATTTTCAAGCACTATAACATTGTCTGCTTGCATTGGGGCAAAATAAGGTCCATAACAATCCCCCCTTTAATTTCTTTGGGTCAAAGCAATAGGAGTATTTGTTGCTGAGCTTTATTTGGTTTTTTCAACAACTTCTTGTGAAGTTTCTTTCAAAACTGAAATGATAATTGATTGATATTCAATATTAAAAAAGAGAGGAATATTCCTTAAATAAGAAGTTCTTTCCATAACGGAAACGATCGAAAACTAAAGACAAAATAGAAAGTTACTAAACTAACTAAACAACTTAAAAAAACAGAAAATTAAAAAAATTTAACTTTAAAGAAAGCTACTTACATGACCATTATACTAAATATTACAATATTACTTTAATACCCCCCCTTAATGGTCATTCTACTAACTACCCTACAAAAGACTTGATATAATCTACAAGTCCTTTGGCCACAAATGCATAGATAGTTGACTCCATTTCATAACGCTTTGCGACGTGAGTTTGGTGCTGAGATCCTCCCTAGTTGCATTTATGATCAGCCAAATGTTTTCTAGAGAACTGCTGTACATGACCAAGAACAAGGACATGATGTTGGGTAACAAAGCCATCCCCCCATTATCAAGAGACCAAGATCAACTTCTCTAAAAACTTTGATTTTTGTTGATAAAAAATCGACAAAAGACTCTGAAACCACGATTTTTGCTAGAAATCATCAAAAGAAGCTGCTGGAAAACAACACCATGATTCTATGGAAAGAAATCAAATTCTCAATGCAATGCTGAGATCACACATAATTTTGTGAAAAAATCGTCAAAAACTTTCCACTGCCTTGGAAAAACAGCAACACCCATGATTTTGTAAACAAAATCATCAAAAAGCAGCCAAAAAACCACAATTTCTGGGAAAAAATATGAAAAAAACCTCCACAGTTTTTGGAAAATAATATGCAAAACCTGCCATGATTTTTGGGGGAAAAAATCATGCAAAAACCCTCCATGTGAAACCCTCCTAGATCAGAAAAATCACGATTTTTTGGGAAAAAAAGTGCAAAACTCTGAGATACGAAAAACCAGCAACCCTTGGTCACAAGAATAGAGAACCCTTGCCAATCTTTAAAAAGTTCGTTTTTCTGGTGAAAAAACGGTAAAGAAATCTGCAAAAACCACAATTTATGTTTAATAAAATTGCCAAAAATTGAAGCAAAAAATCTTCTAAAAATTTCCTCACGAAATGTTTAGGAAAAACCACATTTTATTCTATAAAAAAATCTGTCAAAAAAACACCATGATTTTTGTTTTAAAAAAATCGGGCAAAAAACTTCTAGAAATTTCTAAGTAATCAAACCGCTATTGGAAAAATTTGCCAAAAACCAACCTCTGCTCTGATACTATAAAATGATAATTGATTGATATTCAATATTAAACAGAGGAGAGGATTACTCTCTTAAATAAGCAATTACAAGGTCTTTCTATAATGGAAACCTAAGTCACAAGGTTCGAATTCGAATTCGAGTTCGGCAACCTTAAAATTCGAATGAAGTTCGGCAAGGGTAAAAATTTGGAAAAAAATTCGGATTAAATTCGCCTTTATATATATATGTAATATATCCAATAAATTATCAAAATAGTTAACATTACTAATTTATTTTTAACTCTACAAATAAAATAACTCAATAAAGTGTAAAAATATATTTTTAATATTTCAATATATTAATTTTCTAATAAAATAATATAATAATAAATAATTTAATATTTTATTTGTTAAATTCAAATTACAAATTAATATTTAGCATAATTGTTAAATTTATTTACTTGTTTTTACATTTTTTGAATATTAGCTTAAAATCTATAAATTGATTGCTTTTATTATAATATGATATTTCTAATTATTAAATCATGATAAAAAATTATAGCAATAAAATAACAGTAACTTTAATATTTATATAATAATATTAATAATATTAACTTTAATATTTATATAATAATATTTCATTTTTAACAATTAAATAAAATATGAGATAAAATTTAAGAATGGTAATTTAAGTCTATTATTAAAAACTTAAAAATGGTCTTATAAAACATTTATAATAATATTTACCTTTTAATATAACAATTTTTAAAATAATAATAATATTATTATAAACCTAATTAACTAAAATGAAAATCTATAACTTTTTAAAATCTATATCATTCTATTATTACAAATTTAATATAAGATTTTAAAATATTTGATTTATAGATTACACAATATTAATACATATATATATTAATGTAATACAAAATGAACTATAGAATTCGTAGAAAAATAAAATTAAATCGCCTACAGGGCTTCGCGGCTGAACAGAGCCGAGGACGGGCGCTCGACAGAGGTAGAGAAGAACCGGTTTAGCCTCAGCAGGGAAGGGGCGATTTTGCAGCGTAAATCACCCAGAAATTGCCATCAAGTTCAAGAAATCTGTGCGTACAAGGGGCCCGAGAAGTGAGAACAACTGCTATAGAAAAGAATGGGCGGGAAGCCTGTAAATTTATAGAAACTTGAAAAATAGCATTTTTAAGATGTTTACTCTGATGAAAAAAACTGCCGGTTTTTTCAAAGGAATTAAATGGCGAACTTTATTGATTTTTTTAAAAATATTTGAAATTCGGAAAAATCCGAACTTCATGCTTCATATTCGCCGAATGCTGTGACTTAGATGGAAACGATTGGGAACAAAAGTTAGAATAGAGAGAATAGAAAGTTCTTTTGTGCAACGACTCCTATGACTGCTCTGGACGACTTTGATGGACCTGGTTTTTTTCTTATTTCCTTGTTGATGCGCCATTTTTCATGTTCGAGTTAGGGTTTTTTGCCACTTCACACTGACCCTACAATTTTTTGTCAAAAATGTGGCTTGTTTCTACAACTAGGGTTTTGCATGATTTTTTCGTCAAAAAATTGTGGGTTTATGCTCTTCTATAGTGGCTAGGGTTTTTGGAGCAATGGATTTTTTCACATTTTTTCAGAATGTGGTCTTTTTCATGGGTTTTGCGTGATTTTTTCCCAAAAACCGTAATTTTGTTTGTGAAAGGGTTTTGCTTAATTTTTCCAAAATTCAGGGTCATGAGTTTTATAAAAATTATTGTTGGTTTTTAATCGATTTTTCTCCTAAAAAATCGTGTCTGGTGTTTTCAATTTTATCCGCAAAAATCGTTTCTGGGTTTTGCTCATGTTTTCCTAAAAATCATGGTTGTTTTATCATTTTTAACTCAATTTTTTCACACAAAAAATGTGGGATCTTTCTCTGCAAGAGGGTTTTCTGATTTTTGCCACAAAAAAATGAATGATGTTTCAATGTTTGGTTTTCATCAAATTTTCACCTCAAAGACTGTCTCGTTTTTTTAAATTTTTGTCTTTAAAAATTGTTTTTGGGTTTTATAATTTTTTCCACAAAAAATAACTATTAGGTTTTATATTTTTTTCCTCAAAAAAATTATTAGTGGATTTTTTTAATTTTTCTCCTAATCAAGTAGTCTTTCGTGGGTGATCTTAGCATCACATCAAGAGTTCGACGATTTTTTCCACAAAAATCATGGTTTCTTGCAGCATTCCTCTGCAAAAGTTTTTGGTGATTTTTTGAACAAAATCATGGCTTTTTTCTGAAGCAGTTTGGGTTTGGCAATTTTCTCCTCAAAATCATGGTTTCAGTTTGAGAAGTTGTTCTCGGTTGGAAGGATTTTGGTTATCTTGTTCATTTCCAGAAATTTTGCAGCATAAGGGAGGGTCTCAGCAGCAAACACATGTCGCAAAGCGTTTTGAAGAGAATGGAGCAGCTTTCTATGTATTTGTGACCAGAAGAGAGAAGCCTTCTATGCATTTGTGACCAAAAGACCTGTAGATTGTCTTCTGTAGGGTAGTTAAACGATGATCATTAAGGAAGGGTATTAAAATAATGTAATGTTTCTTTAATGGTCACCTTAGTTAGTTTAGTTAGTTTCTAATTCTGGTTTTTGTTTAAGTTTGTTTCGTTTAGAAACATCATAATGTAATTGTCTATATAATGTAACTCCATTTTCATTATTTAATATACAATTACCATTACATTTTTCGTGCAAATTACCAAAAAAAAAAACTTGGGAAACTTGTGAGAGCTGGAATAAAATTGTTTTATAGGGATGTTTCATACCTCACTAATGACAATGTGGTGAGTTTCGCTAGCAAATTCTTCTTAGTTTGGAAGATATAAATATATTAATATCTTTGTAGACAATTTACAGAGCAACTAAATTTGGAGATATGAGAATGCTGAACAAATCACCTGCAGATCATGTAGGTATGTGTGTGTGTTATTATAAGAACTTTATATTAAAGCTAAAAAAACCCCTGTATTGTTTTCACACAATGTGTTGAACACTGCTCCTCACAAGCTGCCTCAAATGAGACCTTATGCCAGCCTAAAAAAGAATATGTTAGGAAGAGATCTGATTTTCTCAATGCTTTGGGAACCCATTCTTTGCAGTCAGAATTTTCCGAGCTCATAAACTATTTTTCTGCACTCAGAATCTAATCCTGCTCTTTCATGCCTTTAGCTACCTCCACTCCTTTTCTTCTAGTTACACTTCTTAAAGTCTTCAACAACATTCATTCCCTGGTCTTCACTTTGTCTTATTTTTGCGACTCACACTTATTCTAATGAAAGGATATGTAGCTAGTTTCCTGACAGATCCACACAATAGTATGCAACTCAATGGCATGTAACACTTCTTCCCATACAATGGGATCTCACATTTAAACACCTCGTAAGTTTTTCTTTTACAGACAGTCAATGCTCTTTAATGGACAGGCTTTGATACCATAAAAGCTTTGTTGAACAAGCTATGAATATTAAAATATGAGCTGCTTAATTGTATAAGCCGTGAACTGAACAAACTCCTATATTCAAAAAAATGTCCTTAGAGTGTGAATGCTAATGCTAATATCAAGCCTATGCTAAACAAATTAACAACTTGTGAGTTAATGTTAACACACAATCCAAATTACCTGTACAACAATATATTTTTGACATTATTTAAGCTAATTTTTTTCTGTTAATTTCCTTTTTCAAGCTTTTCCTTTTGTGCATGTGGGATAAAATTTAAGCTGCTTCCCTCCGCCCCCATTTCTCCGTTTTACTTTACATGCAGGTGAGTGACTATGGCATATACACAACTTACTTTTGTAGCACAATATTACTTCCCCTCACCTTGTAAATAACAGAAAAGTGTGGTGGACCCATAAAAATCTGTTAACCTGCAAAAGTACAACTCATATAAAATTTAAATCTACTGTTGGAGTTGATTATCTTAAAACGTTACAACATCGTCATGTTCAGGTGATGGGGAATAACATGAACTCCGGAAATTCATAACCTGGATGTTTGGTTTCTCTTTTTGATAGGTTCAATATTTCTTACAGGTGGCCTTTGGCTTAGGTGTAATGACCAAGGAATGTTTTGTCAAACTCACGTAGGATTTGCACATGGCCTTCCCTGTTGGTGTATGCCATACTCAGTTAGATGTGTTAATTTACATGTCTCATGGAGATTTGAAATTTTGAACATGGGTCTCCATTATGACAGACTCAATGATTACCACTTCAGCTCATCCCATTTGACAACAGTGGTTACATGTTTTCTCTAATGGACTCGAATGAATTTTAAAATTTTCAGTTGGTTCTTTCCTTTAATTTCTTTGGGTTTCTAGTTTTGAAAGGCTGTCTTTGAGAATCTTCATTCCCCTGTTATAGACATTGAATTGAATTTGATTTCTCTTTTTTTGCCATTTATTTTGTTGTTGTGTTGTTTTAAATTTTATTGCACTTCATGTTGCTTCAAATGCCAGGTAGCTGTGTATGGTAAATCCTTCAACCATTCTGCACGGGATGCGTGGGAATTATTCCAATCCACTGGAATTGAGTCTCTGATTGCATATGATTGTTCCGGAGCTGTGCTGCTAATGGCGACTATGCTTGGAGGACTTATTACCGGAACTTCTGTGGGCATATGGGCCTGGTTTAAGGCAAGCGATCATGTCATTATGGTTGGTTCTACAGCAATGCTAATGGGAATGATTCTAGTGAGTTTATATCATTATGCTTTTTTTTTGGCATTTTTTGGTTTGAGACAAGGCTAAAAGAACCTTTATAAGTTTAGTTGTAGATCCTTAGCTGGTTCTATAAAAGATAAAAAGGGAAATGAAATCTTGATTTTACTAGAAGAATATGTAAAATTTCCAAGTCAATTGATGTATTAAATTGAATTAATCAAATTACAAACCTATGTGGGCACATGCACATTTTATTTCAAACCGTAGGAACTCAACTGATTACATAACTTTTGTAATACTGCTAAAAAGTAACTAAGCATCATTCTGCTAACTTTTTTGGAGCTATTTTTTACTCTTTCAGCTGCTTTGATTTTTATTTGTCAGTTTGTATTAACATTTGTGTCAGTTCCATTTCTATAAACTATAAGTATATACCTCTTCATAGGAAGCTATTTGACATAAGCTTAGCCTTGCATGTCTTCTTTAACTGGAGTATGTGGGATTCTGATTGATTGTTGTTTCCATTTTTAATTCTATTAGAAATCTGTGGAAGAATTATATGATATTAGTCCAATTTGCAAGCATCCAATGGCGCATGCAGCACTGTCAATGCTTTGTATCATTAGTTATGAGCTGCCTTTGTTATCAAGCAAATCTAGTAAGAAAAGTTATTTTAACTTAATAAGAGTTCTAGTTTGTGTGGATCTCTTCCTATGCTTTTGCACTTTGAACATCCATCAACACGGGACTGTAGGTGCCTTCCTCTAAAATTCTTTTGTCTCCTTTAAGGAAACAAAGTGTAAAATTGGTAGACCAATAAACATGACAAATCCATTTTAGGCCACTTCTAGGCCCCTTATGTACTCTATTTACACCACAGAACACTATTAATATATGATGGAAGTTCTCATAGTGTCTATTCTTCTATGTCAAGGAAGTTTTTTTGAAGCATTCAACCCAAAAAAGCTTTCTCAATCCAAAAAGAGCATCAGCGTGCAAGCTTTCAAGTTTTCACATTGGCTACCACTTAATCTCTAGCACTACCATCATTTAGAGGTTGTTGCTGTGCCCCTTTGCCTCATGGTTATCACTTATCACTGTGATGGTTTCCTTGTTACAAACTGCTGATTTTCATATGGTATACTACATATGGTTAGAATCCATTTCATGTTAATACCTTCTGTCCTCTTCTCTCTGTGTTGTACATATATTTACCATTTAGTACTCCACAATAATGATTATGAGTCAAGGAGGATTTATGAAGCAGTCTACTCGTTAAATGTTTTTTCAATTCCAACACAAGCTTTGGGCTGCAAGTCCCCAGGAATTATGTGGTGACTTTGTCTTCCTTAAGGTCCAACATCATTTGGAGATGTCTAAATTTGCTTTGTGTTCGTTTTACCTTTTGGGGTTGATGCAGTGGGGCATTAGCTACCTGCCCCTTGAGTCCTTATTTGAATTAAATATGATGGACTCGCCCTATTAAATGTTAAACATTTTTTTTGATCATGCCAGGCTATCTTAAATGTTTCAATCCTTTGCCTTTTCTAAATGATGATAGATTTATGATGAAATCATTACAAGACGAGTGATTTGTGCTAGCGCTGTGCATATGAGCCACATTGTGGTTTTAAGGAAATAGCTAAGTTACTGGTTGAGGTTCAATTTTCAGATTAGGTTTGGCCTATCATTGTTTTATTTTCCCTGGGTTCTAAGGACTGGGTTCAAATCTATCTATCTATCTATCTATCTATCTATATATATTTTTAAAATAATTTAAAAAACACCATAATTTGCTCAAAAGGTACAAAATTAAATACAAAATGCAAATGATAACTGATAATTCAGTACTAATTGTCAAATGCTAAGATAAATGAAAATGGTTTATATTAGTACAACTGCACATGAAAATCATTATGAATCATCATATTGCCCTTTATAAACAGTATAACATCATCAACTGGCTCATTACAACCACAAGCAACACTAATACCACTCAAACTAGCTGTAGTATGCAAGTCTTATGTAGCAACCTCATCCTCAGTTACGATGCAGATGAATATATTTGTGCTTTTGTTTTGTGTGTTGTTAGTGTCTTAGAAGTTACTTTTTAGTGTTGGTTAATGGCATTTACATAGTTTATTTCGCAAAAAAAAGCATTTTTCCTTGTTAGGTGGGTTTTCTTAGGGTACTCCCTAGGCACATTTGAATATTGCTAGGACAAACCCATAGGTGTGAAAAGGACCTTGGCTGAACTAAGATTCAAATTAATATTTGGTCCAAACTGGTTTGGTTCAGTCAAGGTTTTGCTAGAATGGAGGTGATGTAGGATCATTTGGGTCCACAAATGATCTTGCATCACAATGTTGGCATTGAGTGATGGTAACCGGTAAGCCTACTACCGGTACATGTATTGTCATTGATTGTCAAAAGAAGATAGAGATTTGTCATCTCTATTAAGTCTAAAGATCCAAGGAGATCTGTATGAAAGAAGACTGGTTTGGCAACCGTTGACAACTTGCAAGAAAGGAATGACTGTACTCAAGTGCTAACACAAAACATCAACAACCGGCCAATGTATATAGAATGAAAGATTTATCTGTCAACCGAGGACCAGGGTACAATCGGTGTAAACATGTGTAATGTCCCCGTTTTTCAGACTATTGGGATTAGCTTGGTTTGGTGACCCTCGCAAGCTAATCAAGCGATCAAAGAGGGTCAGTTGGCAGAGCCAGTGTTGGGATTACATTCTGTAGGTTCGGATTGCTAGGTTTGCTCTTCGTTCGGGTCAATTTGGTCAACTTACTATTTTTAGTAAGTGGCATTTTGGGTATGGCGAAGATTAGCAGGTGTCTGCACGGGGTGTATCAGATGTTTTAGGATCGAGTTTTAGGGGATCTCTAGTTTGAGTGACTTACTATTTATAGTAAGTCTATTTTTAACAGTTGGCTATTTCTGGCAGGGCAGTTGAAGTTTGAGGCTCTGGTGTCAGAAATGGATTTGTTGCAGTCAGTGGGTTACAGTGGCTTTTTATTTTAAAGTTATTGTTATTAAATTAAATTATTTTAATTTAATAACTTAATGACTTTATAACTTAATGTTATAAAATGAAGTTGTGATTAAAAAGCCTCTTAAGTGAAAAAAGTGAAATTGAAGTTTTTTCCAAAAAAATATATATTCAATTCGAAAAAGCACTTTCATTCACCCATTGATGATTTGATAAAAACTTGTGTTGAGAGAGAATTGGGTTTTTCTTGGATTGAGCTAGGGTTTGGTCTTCTTCACAGAGAGAACGTTGAGCTTCTTCTTGTTTGCAGAGATTTTGATATTTGGTCTTCAATTTGGAGAGAATATCAATTATTTATTTGCAAAGATTTGCAGAAGATAATTTCATTGAGTTTTATGTGAAATCTGGAGCTGGAGAGAGGGTTTGAAATTCTTTAAGAATTTGGGTTTGGTCTTCATGTGTTGAGAAAGCACCGAATTGCATTGGAATTTGCAGAGGATTGATTGCTTAGCATTGTGAACATTGGTAAATTTGACTGTTACAAAAATTTGGTTATTAATTGCTGCTGTACAGAATTTATGCTGAAACCGTACAAAATTCTTATAGAGCCGTACCTGTACGAAATTATTGTTGGGGCTGTGTTGGTGTACGGAATTGGTATGTAAGCACCCTTCCTTGCACACGGCTAGCATAGAAGTGACTCCCATTGTCTTACGCCAAGGAAGAAGCAATGTATGAGGTGTTGTGTTTGGATTCAGAAATTTGTGGGTTGTGTCAAGAGGTTGGGTTTTCATTTACGGCAGTCGTACTTTGAACAAGGTGTTTATATATTAATTTAATTTCCTTCCTTGCAGTTGTTAATCAGTTTAAAAGTTTACAATTTGTATGGATTGATGATAATTAGCTTCATCATGAAAATTTATATTCTGAAAAATGAGGAATTCAAGATTATAATTTGTTGCTGTTGTTTTTGATAAAAATCTGGGAATTATTGAAATTGACATATGTTCTGGAATATAAACAAATTGCAATTACATTTGAGGAAAATTCCAAATTTATAATAGAGAGCCAACTGGGTTCTTCACAGTGGTATCAGAGCAAAGATCTTGCCATCCTGTAAGGGTATGAAAATAAATAATGGCAGATAGATTTGTACCGGGTGTGCACTATACTCGCAAGGGGAGAAATTCACCATCTCCCGAAGGTAGTGAACAGGGCCCACGAAATGAACAGGCAGAGAACAGGAATAATATCGGAAATGATGTTGGCAGGGAGGCCAGAGATGCCTTTAGGAATATAGCAGATGGTCAACATCATGTTGCAAATGTATTGCAATAGCTTTCAGATACTCTACAACCCATCGCATTACCAAGTTATTGTGCTAGAGACAGAGGTGTGAGGAGTGTTTCAGTTAGATCACATAGGTCACAAGCAGATAACAGGCGTGATTATAGAGCTGACCGTACAGGTATTTATGATAGGCCTCTTCGTCCTACTTTCTTGAGGCCTGAGCTGGATGCAGTTAGTATAGAGACAAAGCCGACACTATTTGTTGATGACATGGTGGCACAATTTGCAGAGTGGAATGCTCTTCCAAAAGCGATTAAGAGGAATTTGAATTTTGACAGGTACTTGATACAGAAGAGAGAGCATTCCAGAGGCTCTTCTCAGGAGGATGTGGCTGTGACAAACTTGCTTGAGGACAGTTGCATTGAGTCTCATCATATCCATGAGACAGGAGCTCGTGATCAGGAGAATGCTGATATCATGATAGCCACCAGTGATGGCAGCCTTACATCAACTGGTAGCAATGAAATTACTAACGATATAGGTTCTGATTTTTATGACAGCAGTCCTATGTGTGAGCTTATTGATGACGTCGATGACAGGGCAAGTGTAGGGAATGTTGTGGACACTAGCTATGTTATCTATGAGGATGTTTCATGCTGTAGTGAGTCTAGTATATCATATCAGATATTGGATGATGACTCAAAGTGGTTATCGGATGATGATAGGTCCCAAGATCATAATTTACAAGGACTTATTGCAGATAGAGAGGATTTACAGAGGCATGAGTCAATTCAGATAGAGAAGATTACAACCCTTTATTTGATGTGGATGTCGTTATGACTTATGACAATCCGTTGTTTGAGCTTTGTGATGATCCCTTACAGGGGTTGTATGATCATGATGTTGATGACGTTTGGGATCCGATTTGTACACCTGCTCATCAGGTAGTTTACACAGGAGGCCAGCTAGGCTTAGCTGAACAGTTTACAGAGGTGTACACGGTGAGGAGTGCTTATAGCTTTACATTTGCTCCTCACGTTCAAGACATCTATCAGTCACACAGTTCTTCAGCGCATCCTTTTGATGACTGGTATGATGATTTGGTGAGTTCGAAGACTGGGAGTAAGTCCAGTCTGTTGGTTGAGTTACTCTTGTGTGAGTTACTCTCGGTTGAGTTTCTCCCACGAGGCGATCTTGTTGCAGCATCATCAATCAAGTGTTGAGTGCAGTTTCCCAGTTGCTGATGTTGGTACTGTTGATGTTGTTGACTTCTTTACAGGAGTATGAGGTTGATCGGGACATTATTCATGACCATCCTTGGGATCCGGGTGGATTGTGATGTTGCTTGTTTTTCTTGATTGCTTGAGGACAAGCATCTTGGGAAGGGAGAACTGTAATGTCCCCGTTTTTCAGACTATTGGGATTAGCTTGGTTTGGTGAGCCTCGCAACCTAATCAAGCGATCAGAGAGGGTCAGTTGGCGGAGCCAGTGTTGGGATTACATTCTGCAGGTTCGGATTGCCAAGTCTACTCTTTGTTCGGGTCAATTTGGTCAACTTACTATTTTTAGTAAGTGGTATTTTGGGTATGGCTAAGATTAGTAGGGTGTTTGCATGGGGTGTCAGATGTTTCAGGATCAAGTTTCAGGGGATTTCTAGTTTGAGTGACTTACTATTTATAGTAAGTCTATTTCTGGCAGTTGGCTATTTCTGGCAGGGCAGTTGAAGTTTGAGGCTTTGGTGTCAGAAACGGATTTGTTGCAGTCAGTGGGTTACAGTGGCTTTTTATTTTAAAGTTATTGTTATTAAATTAAATTATTTTAATTTAATAACTTAATGACTTTATAACTTAATGTTATAAAATGAAGTTGTGATTAAAAAGCCTCTTAAGTGAAAAAAGTGAAATTGAAGTTTTTTCCAAAAAAGCTATATATTCAATTCGAAAAAACACTTTCATTCACCCATTGATGATTTGATAAAAACCTGTGTTGAGAGAGAATTGGTTTTTTCTTGGATTGAGCTAGGGTTTGGTCTTCTTCAAGGAGAGAATGTTGAGCTTCTTCCTGTTTGCAGAGATTTTGATATTTGGTCTTCAATTTGGAGAGAATATCAATTATTTATTTGCAGAGATTTGCTAAAGATAATTTCATTGAGTTTTATGTGAAATTTGGAGTTGGAGAGAGGGTTTGAAATTCTTTAAGAATTTGGGTTTGGTCTTCATGTGTTGGAGAAAGCATCGAATTGCACTGGAATTTGCAGAGGATTGATTGCTTAGCATTGTGAACATTGGTAAATCTGACTGTTACAAAAATTTGGTTATTAATTGCTGCTGTACGAAATTTATGCTGGAGCCGTACAAAATTCTTACAGAGCCATACCTGTACGGAATTATTGTTGGGGCTGTGTTGGTGTACGGAATTGGTATGTAAGCACCCTTCCTTGCACACGGCTAGCATAGAAGTGACTCCCATTGTCTTACGCCAAGGAAGAAGCAATGTACGAGGTGTTGCGTTTGGATTCAGAAATCTGCGGGTTGTGTCAAGAGGCTGGGTTTTCATTTACAACAGCCATACTTTGAACAAGGTGTTTATATATTAATTTAATTTCCTTCCTTCTAGTTGTTAATCAGTTTAAAAGTTTATAATTTGTATGGACTGATGATAATTAGCTTCATCATGAAAATTTATATTTTGAAAAATGAGGAATTTAAGATTATAATTTGCTGCTGTTGTTTTTGATAAAAATCTGGGAATTATTGAAATTGACATATGCTCTGGAATATAAACAAATTGCAATTACATTTGAGGAAAATTCCAAATTTATAATAGAGAGCCAGCTGGGTTCTTCACAACATGCATAGAGAAAGTAAAAGTACACACTGGTGTCAATATCACAACTGAGGAATGTGCGACCGGTAAAGCAAAGGAAGGGACCATGACAGGTCAAAGACTCTTACCTGTTCACAACATAAGGATCTCAACCGATCTAGTAATGACTCCAGTATGAACCGAGGAAGTCATAGTCAACCATCTGTTTCAACTAACTCCTTGACCGAGATTTTCTACACTAAATCCAGAAGACTTTGAGTTAAACTGGTGATCGGTTTGAGGCGCGTCTGGAGGTTTTAAAGCTAAAATCTGTGGCTTTAAAACAAACCGTTATCTCTTGTAAAGGAAAGATGCTTGACACGCATCTATTGTTTTCTTTATAAAGTAGATAAAGCAAGGGCATGCATCGGATGTTTCCTCAGTGAACTGACACTTGACTGGGTGATGTATCCGTAAGGGATCTGAGATTAGGTCATGCATGCGAAGCACAATCAGGGCAAAAACTCTATATATTCTTTTGCCTGCTGAGAATTTAAGTTGCCTTCATTCTGCCGAGTAAAAGAGTGAACTTGTATGCTGAAGAAGCCAGGGGTGAAAAGAAGAAGGAAGAAGTGAGAAAGAAGAGTGTGCAGAGAAGCACAATAGCAGAGGAGAACACACTTGCAGAGACCGGTGATGCTTCTCAGTTGAGCACAAACAAAGATCTTATCAGGCTATGTATAGCCATCTGTAAAAGGTCAATCCCTCTATTGTTCTCTAGCAATTACAATAGTTAAATCCCAGTATTTGGGTGGACTCTAACAGGTCCCTTGTATCAAATCCCCCAACCGAGTGACATCTTGAAAGGTGTTGTAAGTCCTCTAACCAGGCAGGCACTAACCGGCCTCGTTGTAACAAATCCCTTAATCGGGTCGCACCTAACAGTGTGTTGTAATCCTTTAACCGGGAAGGCTCCTAACAGGGTGTACTCCAGAAGAGTACAAAATTTGTGAGGTTTCCTCACATCGTGGTTTTCACCCTAACTGGGTTTCTGCGTGATAAATTTGGTGTCACTATATGATTGTTTGCTTGTTGTCATTATATGCTTAAATCTGTCTTGGCTTACAGTTACAAGTATACTTTACCAAATTTAAAGAGAAGTTTTGAAGGTGTTGATTCACCCCTCCCCTCTTAGCACCGGTTGGGACTATCACACAAAAGAATAAAAAAAAGCTGTGCAAATACGTCTCCTGTCGTTTACGCAACAATTTCTAGTTGTTAGGCAATATTTATTACGATAAAAACTAGTTTCTATTATCATCTTAATGGCTATCTATGTAGATATTGTAAATCTCTTGTAAGTATTAGAATGTTTCTAATATTTAGTTATCTGTACCTAAAATGGAAAGTTTCTATTCTTTACGATCATTTCCTAAGGAAACATCGTTTATTCTTTGTGTATATATAGATCCCTCTTGAACAATAGCATAACACTCACAATCAATCTTCAGAAAATGTTGTCACATAACACCTTAAATTAGCACAAAATGTAAAAGCAATTTGCCTCTTTGATTGAAAGCAATTTTATTTACATCTAAGCTCAAAGTCTTAGAGCGCTCAACAAATCGACAAAGTTTTATTGCCTTGCCAAAAGGTAAAAATTACAATGAGCACCCTCTCTCTATATAGGGGAGGGATTGAGAGCAAAAAGTGGGAGAAGTCCAACCAACTATGACTTTTTCCACAACTATCTGCAATTGACTTATTCAACATTGCAAGTAGACTTGCAATGTGATTACATGTAATTGCAAGTTACAACTTTGCAAGTGATATGATCACTTGCAATTACAATTTTTAACATTACATGTAATCTGTCAAAATGATATTACAAGTACATAATTGAAAATATTCTAAGTGTTCAGAGACACAACTCTATTTACATCATCCTCTGTTAGTCTTTATGCTACTAAAGGATGCTTTGTGATTGAAGTACTCAGGTTTGGTGAAAGCGTCTTGAATCGAAACATGAACTTGCACCCTTGACGATTTTTGTATCCTTGTGAACAAAATTTGACCCCATCCTCTTGCCAGTGTAGTATTGATTCTTCAAGGGACTTTCTTTGCAAGGCAGAGGTAAGAAGCCCTTGAGGTGTGAACATCATCATTGATATCTCTATCTTGAAAGCATTTTGTGGCCTATTTGAAACTACGAACCCTTTGTCGTTCACTGTTATCAATGTTCAAAAACATTGTGGTACGCCCTTTATCTTTTGATGATATGAATTGTCTTTTGTTCTTTCATGGACCCCTCTTGGTTATCATTGTCTCTCTTGCATGCCTAGCATCTCTTGATTGTACTACATCACATCGTTTCAACGTTTTGTGACCATCTCAATCTTGAAAACATTCTATGCTCTCAACCATTCCTGTCACTTATCCACCTCCTTGTATAGCTTTGTCATGTTCTTGCTTTGTGTTATTCTCCAATCTTGGATTCTGCTTGCAAAATAAGGCCTGCCTTGATTTGTTGATTTGCTAGGTCGCGTGTGCAATCAAGACTAACAAGGGCAAGTTAAATAAGATGCAAAAGTGAGGTTACAAGTGAATTTAGGGTCTTGGAAGGCACACTGCAAGTGGGGAGCAACATGTTTAGTTGCACTTGTAGTTGGGAAAAACGAAATTGTAACATTTCATGAGGGACCAAAACTTGAAGGATGCATTACAAGTGAAAGGAAATATAAGTTCAGTTGTACTTATAATTGGGGAAGAGCAACATAAAGTGCAATAGAGTCTCGAGGACCCAACTACAATGAACTCTAACTTGCATTTGAGGAAATTAAAAACGCAACCTGTAATGTAGTTCCTAAGATCCAAAATTACACATTAGGCATTTTATGATTAATATCACCTCATTGTAGGGTCTTAAAATGCAGTTTGCAAGTGGGTGATAAGCACAAAGGGTTCACTTGTTACATAAGCACAAAGGGTTCACTTGCAGTTTGCAGTTTGCAAGTGGGTGATAAGCACAAAGGGTGATAATCCTTAAATTCTATCATGAAAAAAATCCAAATGTCGACTTAAATCCCAACTTCTAGCTACAGATATAGAACATAATGCTATGAAATCTAACCTAATACTAACATAACATAATATCTCACTTTAGGGCCAGTTTTACATTTTTAAAACTAAATGTTACCTAAAAATTGTTGTTACTAAGCTAAAAGCTAACCCTAATGTATATTTCATAGTTTAGGGTTGGGGTTGATGAATTTTTAGTAAGTATTTTTTAGTTTAGGTTTAGGGTTAGGTTTTCCAAATCTCTTTTGCTAAGCCTAAGGGATTGCAATTGTTGAAAACAAGGTGAAGAAAGCTTGCAAGAATAACTTCTTTATGTGATTGCAAATTTGAAAATTTGATTACCAAATCTGAAATAAACATGTGATCACAATATTCAACAACTAGATAAAAATCAGCAACCAAATGAGACACTAGATCTACATGGAGAAACCCTTTCTTTGAAAGAGAGAATTGTACAACAATATACTTCACTTCTCCAACCAAACCTTATTTCTATGCCATGGCTCCAATTTATAGTAGATTGAGGAAGGGAAAACCACAGTGGTAACTCAAAACAAGAGGAAAAACCCCTCTTGTGAAAACCCATGCCTTGGAAAGAAGACAGCCATGAGACAATAAAATATTCACTTCCTTCGGATGGCTTTATCATGGGTGCCTAACCCATAACCACTCAAATCTTTGGCCACTTGTATGCTCTGTAACTCCTTGATAACTCTTTAGATCACCCAACAGACAATCTTTCACCTTCCGATCTTTGGCGCCCAAAGCATAACTCTTCATATCCCAATGTGGATACCTAAACGAGTGAATTTTATCTCTTTTGACGTATCCTTTTCACCATTACATGTTCACCTCTTTAAAATGCAATTACAATTCGCCATAAAGTACATATTAAATATTTTTCTCTCATCTCATAGGGCACACTTTCCAAGGAGCATAGAGACACATGAGTGACATAGGATTAGCAAGGTTAATTTCACCTTATCCTAATATCAACGTTGTTAATAATAGTTTTATTAACCCTAATGAGAATGCAAGTGTTTATGATTCCATCTCATAAGTTTTTGGCAGAATTTTTCATGGGCTCTTACAAATGCATTCACAATTTGAATTGGCTGAAATGTAATTGTTGTTGGAACGAAGGCAATGAGGGAATTAACCATTTCAAATGGTTTCAACAAAGTTTTCGGGACATGATGTGAAGGCTTGAAGTTGTTTGGATGATGTAACCCACCAAACCTTGTTATCTATTGAGGCCTTTGTAGAAAGAAAGGTAAAAAGGCAAGACTTGCTATTGGATCATTGACAAGATGACTAAGTGATTTCTGAAATGGAGAGAGTTTTGGATGAGGAACTTCTAGGTGAATTCATTTTGATCTGTTTATTGCTACACCATCTTTCTCTACAAGGAAACCTAATATTGGCGGGGAAAATTTGAATTTCATTTTTGCACCTTGTACCATGCTGGTTGTCATTGGAGAGCACACGATGGAAGAATGGTCCACATGGAGGTTAATGAAGTAGTAGCCAATTGTTTATAGTACTTGGGCACCCTTAAATTGATATTGTAAATTTCTTCCACTTTCCACTCAGATTGAGGATAGTGACAGGAGACTTAATGGCGAGGAGTGGAAAAACAACACAATTATCCTTTGGTCTCTTGGGAAATATCTGTCAAAAAAATCAAGGAGACCTCAACATCAGGAATTGAACTGCTTCCATCTTTCTCTTGCAATAAGAGGTTTTCATCTTTGGAACAGGCATTTCTTTATCTGGAGTAACATCACGAATACTGTTGGGACGGTAAACCGGCTCTTCCAGATTTAGAACTTAAGGAATTTCAACACGCATTACAAGAACCGGGGCATATGATTATCATAGGCTACTAGTGTATCGGTCAAAATAATCAACTGAAGTAGGATGTAGACAAAATCAAAGCAGTAGAACAAGCTCACACCATTCAAACCCGACAACTTTTAAAGTACTATTCAACCAATTCCCTTTTCGTGTCAATTCAAAGGACAGATTGATATGACCCATCCCTCAACATGATGAATACATGTAGCTTCAGCATATTTGTCCCTAAGTCACAATGACCGGCCAACAGATAAGGATTGGAATGTGCTTTGGTATTTATTTACTGAGCGTAAAGTCAATGTCCCTGATTCTTGCCCAATTTTTTTCAACTCTTTCCTCTGAATTATTTTGTCAAACAGTTTGCTTCCAATTTGAATGTTTGATCTAGATTGCAAGAGTTAATGATAACTTTCTACTTTGTGCTTTGGCTTAGAATTGAAGAAAAACGTTTTTGGACTGAATTAAGCAGATACCCATTTGTATGCAACATAAAAAAACAGTATTATTTAATATTCAATCAGCAAATGAGAACAGATATTCAAGGGCTAACCTTATAGAAGGAACTGGTCAGAAAATAGATTTATTTATGCTTATAAATACATTTATAAACTGAATATAATTTGCTGTGCACAAAATATATATATCAGCACCTTATACCTTGAAATGATGATTGATATTCAGTGTCAAACAAAGGAGATGAATACTCCTTAAATATGCAATTACAAGATGTTTCCATAACAGAAATTGTCAAGAACTAAAGACAAAATAGAAAGTTACTAAACTAACTAAACAACTTTAGAACAGAAAGTTACTAAAAATTGTCTGCCTTAAAAGATATATACTTAGATAACCATTATACTAATTACGTAGAAGCAGAAATTTGCAAAAGATCCCGATTAATCCTGAATCCTAGAGCCAGCCGATCTTTTTCTCTAAAACAATCCCAATTTATGAAAGAATTGTTGACCCAATTTTCAATGACCTATTTGTATTTTAAGTGCATTAAAATCATATTAAAATCCCTAAAAATAGCAAAAAAACATAAAAGATCATTGCAAAAACATACGGAACCCTACAAAAAAACTCATGAAATTGTCTAATCACTCAAAATAGGGTTGATTCCAGGATGGAAGCGAAGTCAATGCGGAATCGGCATGGAAAAAATTTGTAATTTTGTCCCTTTAGTTTTCTTTCCAACCTTTGGAAAACCCTAAACAAAGAAGTGGGAGGAGCAATGGTCGTCCTCAACGAAATTTGAAATGGCCTCAATGAGGGGCATGTGAGAGTGTCAAAGCAACTAATGAATTCGGTCTAAATCGCAATTTCAATATGACCCGAGCTCTCTACACACCTCACCCCATGGATTCTCTTGAGATCTAATTTATAATTACTATTATACACTAATTTTTTAATTATAACTATTATGCACTATTATAGATGCCCCCCCTATAGTTTATAATTAATAAAATAAAGTAGTTTCAAAATTTAAATTATTATTAACTATTAATAGCATATTAGTAGAAAACGGCAAAAAATCTCAATTATATGTGATTAATCGGGAGTTGGCATGTGCGGCAATTTATTCCCCCAGAATTGGGATTTTTTGGTCAATGACTTTCAACGCTTTTTTTGCGAGTTATCAAGCAATTAATCGACAAAAAGCAACAATTATTCGGGAAAAAAATTGTGGGAAACTAGCGTAAAGCCTAAAAGTGGTGCTGACGAGAAAGACTTGTGAAAACTTGACGTGATTGTCTACAAAATCAACACATAATGCTGAAGACAAAGCTGGGAAAGTTGGGTCGTAAGTGTTGCAAAGTCCCAAAGTGTTGCAGAGTTGGAAAGTAGCATGGGAGATAGATGATTACAAACAAATTTTTCCTCTCTGCATTGAATATATTGTATAGCTTGATTGATACTATTTCTTTTTTAATATTGATTTTGTTTGTATAAATTTCAAATATATAAATAGTTGCAATATGAAACAAAAGAAGACCGTAACAAAGATGTCTTATTTATTTGTTATGATATGATCTAAAAGAGCAGGGTAACAAAGTTTTGCCTTATTTATTTTGGAGAAAACAAAGAACCTTACAATAATCATTATTATCATTTTAGGCTTGTCAATTATGACATATAAGTTCTTACGATTAATCAAATTCCTAGATATTTAAAACTCTACTAAAAGTTAAATAATTCATGCAATTCAGTCTCTAACTTCAACAAATATAAAGTTGTTTTGGTATATACATGTGTATATAAATCCTTTATCATCTATGCTATGGAAATGTCATTTAATTTTAAAAAAGTAGTTATTGACTATTTTTCTTCAACTTTTCACTTTTTTCGTAAATCCGATTTTTTCCTAATTTAAAAAAAAATTCCTACTCCTTTAGTTTGCTGATTTATTCCCAAACAATTTATGTTTCTATGATATTACTAAATATTACAATATTAATTTAATGCCCTCCCTTAATGGTCATTCTACTAACTACCATGTAGAAGACTTGACATAATCTACAAGTCATTTGACCATGGATGCATAGAAGGTTGACTCCTCAGAATGCTCTACGACATGTGTCTACTATTGAGACCCTCCTTGGTTGGACTTCTGATAAGCCAACCGCTTTCTACAAAACTTCTATACAGGACCAAGTACAATAACAAACTCAATGCCTTCCAACATGATGGTGGGTGACTAAGCCATCCCTCCTGTTATCCTAATAGTGAGATTAACTTCTCAAAAGACTTTGAATTTTGTTGATAGAAAATTGGCAAAAAGCTCTCAAACCACAATTTTGCCAAAAATCATCAAAAGAAGTTGTTGCAAAACGACACCATGATTTTGTGGAAAAATCATCAAACCCTCTATGCAATGCTGAGATTACACAAGATTTTGTGAAACAAATCGTAAAAATTTCTAGTACATTTGCAAGAACACCATTTGTCTTAGAAACTCTAAGCGCTACCTAATACAATATGCAAGAAACCATGATTTTTGTTATAAAAAAAATCATCAAAACATTGTGTCGAAGATGGAAAGCCACAATTTTGTGAAAAAATAGATAAGTTGCTGGTTCAGGTTCAGGGATGGATTTTAGTACGAGAATCTGGTTTGTGGATTCGTGAAAAAAAAATCCCCATTATGATTTGTATGGGTTCATGTGTGTGTATATATATATATGCATTATATATACAAAAAAATAAGAGAAATATACATAATTCTAAAACTAAATCATTTCATAGGATGAATCTATGATGCTTGATAATTAATCAATGCCGAATTCAAAGATAAACATTAAAAATTTAAATAGTATACTTGATCATTGATCTATGTTCATGATTCTAAAGAAAATCAGCACATTGAATTGCTGAATTAAAAAATGAAAATTCAAAATATAATTCATTAAAGTTTGAAACATGATTCAATGTTCATCAATCATGAAAGACTAAAGTTTTCATTTCATCAATCATCAAATGGATTATCAAAAAAATCCGGATCAATGGGGTCTTCAGCAGCTGCAAGTGCTTGATCAACATCATCATTGGAACTCAAACCGATTCCACTAGCACTAGAGGGTATGTTAAATTATAGCTTTGATTTGATTGACTTATCAATATATATATATATATATATATATATATATATATATATATTGATCAGATTCGATATGCTTGAATGAATCGACTTTAGTTGATATATATATATATATATATATATATATATATATATATATATTGATCAGATTCAATATGCTTGAATGAATCGACTTTAGTTGATTGCATATAATATATATTTAACATGCATTGGATCGGATTCCTTATATTCGACAAGACTGTTAGTGTTGGCATTAAGCGATGGTAACTGGTAAGCCTGCTACCGGTACAAGTATTGTCATTGATTGACAAAAGAGGATAGAGATTTGTCATCTCTCTAAAGTCTAAAGATCTAAGGAGATCTGTATGAAAAGAGGCTGGTTTGGCAACCGGTGAGACTATGCAAGAAAGAAAAGACTGTGATCAAAAGCAATCGGTCACTACGGAAAGTCTCAGCAACCGGTTAATGCATATAGTCAAGGAAAGGAGGATTCATCCGTCAACCGAGGACCAGGATACAACCGGTGTCAAAAAGCACAGAGGAAGAAAAGGTGCAAACTGGTGTCAACAACACAACCGAGGATAATGTGCAATTGGTAAACAAAGGAAAGAACAGTAATAGGTTAAAGCTCTTACCTGTTCACAACATAAGGATCTCAACCGATCATGAAAAGACTTCGGTATGATACGATGAACCGGGGAAGTCTTAGTCAACTATCTGTTTCAACCAACTCTTTGACCGGGATTTACTGCACTAAATCCAAAAGACTTTGACTAAACATGGTGATCAGTTTGAGGTGCATTGGAAGGTTTTAAAGCTGAAATCTGTGGCTTTAAAACAAAAAGTTATCTCATATGAAGGAAAGGTGATTAACATGCATCTATTGCTTTTTTCATAAAGTAGATAAAGAAGAGGCATGCATCAGATGTTTCCTCAGTAAACTGGTACTCCACTGAGTGATGTATCCGAAAGAGATCTGTAATTAGGTCATGCATGAGAGACGCAATTAGGGCAAGAACTCTATATATTCTTCTGCTTGTTGAGAATAGAGGTTGCTTTCATTCTGCCGGGAAAAAGAGTGAACCTCTACGCTGAAGAAGCTAGGGTGAAAAGAAGAGAGAAGAAGAGTGCAAAGAAGCACAACAGTAAAGGAGAACACACCTGCGGCGACTGGTGATGCTTCTCAGTTGAGCACAAACGAAGATTTTATCAGGCCATGCAAAGCCATTTGTAAAAGGTCAATCTTTCTATTGTTTTTTAACAACTACAATAGTTAAATCCCAGTATTTGGGTGGACTTTAACAGGTCCCTTGTATCAAATCCCTTAACTAGGTGACATCTTGAAAGGTGTTATAAGTCGTCTAACCAGGCAGGCACTAACCAACCTTATTGTAACAAATCCCTTAACCGACTCGCATCTAACAGTGCGTTGTAATCCTTTAACCAGGAAGGGTCCTAATAGGGTGTACTCTAGAAGACTACAAAATTTGTGAGGTCTTCTAACACCGTGGTTTTCACCCTAATTGGGTTTCCACGTGATAAATTTGGTGTCACTGTGTGATTGTTTGCTTGATGTAATTTTATGCTTGAATCTGCTTGGCTTACAGTTATAAGTATACTTCACCAGATTTAAAGAGAAAAGTTTTAGAGGTGCTGATTCACCCCTCCCCTCTCAACACCAATTGGGACTGTCAATTGGTATCAGAGCTTCAGTTAATTTTCTTTACTAAACTGCATAAAGAAAAAGTCAAGATGATGAGAAAGGAAGGACCAAAGTTTTCAAAAGAAAACTTTACTTTGTGGTGCAGCAGAATGAAGCTGTATATGAAGACCACCGGAGATCAATATTGGAATCATGTAACCACTGATTGCACTGAACCCACTGGCATCCTAACACCTAATGAATTGAAGATTAAGACTGAGCACACGACTCCTATGGATATGATAGCTAGCACATCACCTGATCATGTCTATGCTGAGATTGAACATCTAGAATCTGCTTACAAGATGTGGGCCAAGCTGCAATTGGTATATGGAGGAGACCCAAATGTTCAAAGAGCCAAGGTTGAAAGCTTCAGAGGAAAGTATGATGACATGAGGATGAATGAAGGAGAAGACATTGAGCAATACAGTAACCAGATCAAAAAGGTGATCAACTCCATCAAAAGCGCTGGAGGAAAGCTCAGTGAAGAGGAGGTGGTTAGCAAAATACTGAGAACGCTCAGACCTCAGTATGCCATCAAGATCTCTGCTATTCAAGAGCTCAGATCGGTGACCACAAATCAAGTCACCCTAGACTCCCTAATTGCTAAGTTGGCTACTTTTGAATTAAGTAATTTTGATAATAGCTTACCCATTCAAGAAGCAGTTTTAAGTTTTCTGTCAACATCTCTTCCACCAAAAAGGGAAGAGAAACCGGTAACTGCTCTACTGGTAAGATTGGTAATCTTGTTGAGAATTTGCTCTCAGAAGAGATGGAGCAAGATGAGTTTGAAGCACTCATCGCTAGGAGATTCCCTAGAGGGAAAGGGAAGTACAAAGGAAAGCTTCCTCTGAAATGCTTCTCTTGCAACAAGATAGGACATATTGCTGCAAGATGTCCTGATAATGGTAATAAAGATAAGAGAGACTGGTTCAAGAGCAAAGCAAAGAAGGAATGCTATCTTGTAGAGGAAGGAGTCACAGACAATGAATCTGAAGACTCTGAGGATCCAAAAATTGCATTTGTTGCAATAAAAGAGGAGAGCCCAGTGGTAAGTGAAATGACACTTATATCAAGATCTCATCAGCATGATGATTGGATCATTGACAGCGGTTGCACTCACCACATGATCGGTGATAAGAACAAATTTATCAACTTGGATCTCAATGACAGCAGATCAGTAACTTTTGGAAATAATGCTCCCTGTGCCATCAAAGGTAAAGGTTCTATTGCACTCTGCAACAATGCTGTCTGTGAAGATGTGTACTGGGTTGAAGGAGTCAAGTACAATTAAATAAGTGTTGCACAACTGAACAACAAAGGATTCCCGTTGGAATTCGGACAAGGTTCCTGTATAGTCAAGAATCAGTCTGGAACTCATGTTGCAACTGGTAGACAGAGCAAAGGTAATCTGTTCTACCTAGACTCAATGGAAGGAGCTTGTCTCATAGCTTCAGTCAAAGGAGAATCAAGCAAACTCTGTCTTATATCCAAAGAAGACAATAGCTGGTTATGGCACAAGAGACTCTGCCACATAAACTTTGACATTATTGTCAAGGTGAGCAAAAAGAAATCGGTTAGAGGACTCCCTGAGATTACAAAACCCATGAGAGGTATTTGTAAAGATTGTCAGTTAGGAAAACTGACAGGAACAAGTTTCAACAGTAAATCTCTCTGTGCTGAAAATATTCTAGATCTTGTGCACACAGATTTGTGTGGACCGATGAAGACAAAGAGCTATTACGGAGACCGGTACTTCATGCTCTTTGTAGATGACTTCTCAAGAATCATGTGGACACTCTTTCTTAGAGAGAAATCAGAGGCTTTTCACATGTTTAAAATGTACAAGGCTAGAGTGGAAAAGGAGACCGGTAAAAGTTTGAAGTGTCTGAGATCAGACAGAGGAGGTGAATATACTTCTCAAGAGTTCTCTCACTACTGTGAAGAACATTGAATAAAGAGACAACTATTTGCACGAAGGACTTCTCAGCAAAATGAAGTAGCAGAAAGAAGAAATAGGACCTTGATCGATTGTGCAAGAACCCTGCTGATTCAGAAGGATCTACCTCATTACTTCTGAAGAGAAGCCATTAGCACTACTGTCTACACACTGAA
The DNA here is from genome assembly GCA_027943335.1 of Chamaecyparis obtusa. Taxonomy (NCBI): domain Eukaryota; kingdom Viridiplantae; phylum Streptophyta; class Pinopsida; order Cupressales; family Cupressaceae; genus Chamaecyparis; species Chamaecyparis obtusa. The sequence continues at coordinate 2,788,948 of BSBK01002398.1, forward strand.
TTGAGCTCAAGTCAAAAAGGGAACCGATAAGACCCCCTATGAACTATGGTTCAATCATACTCCTAGTGTAGGTTACTTCAAAATCTTTGGTAGTAAATGTTACATCAAAAGAGATATGTACTTTGGGAAGTTTGATGCCAAGAGCGATGAAGGAACATTTTTGGGTTACTCTACCAAAAGCAAAGCCTACCAGTGTCTGAACAGGAGAACAAGTAAAATAATTGAAAGCATCAATGTAAAAGTTGATGAATCTTCAGAATAGATTAAGATCGGTCATAATGATTATGACAGTTTGGAAGGTCAAAATGAAGGAAATGTTTTTGAGTTCAATGAAGCAACAACTGAAGATGAAAGAGTACAACATATGAACAGACATCTGGAGCGAGAGACTATACTTGAAGATGACCAATCAACATAAGATGGTGAACAAGCAGCTGTTCATAACCATGATGAAGAAATTGCCCAACCGAAAGAACCTGACCGAGAACAGTGATTGGTTCTCCCAAGGTATGTCACATATCACTCCACTGACAATATAATTGGTGACAAACATGCAAATGTCTTGACCAAGAAAAGGGCCAAAGAGAATATTTGTTTGTTCTCCTGTATAAAGCCCAAATCCACCAGGGAAGCTCTAGAAGATGAAAATTGGGTCAAGGCCATGGAGGAAGAAATTGAGCAAATTGAGAAGAATGACACATGGGTGCTTGTGCCAAGACCACAGGACAAGAATGTCATTGGGACCAAGTGGGTCTACAGGAACAAGCTGAATGAAGAAGGGAAAGTCATAAGAAATAAGGCAAGACTGGTTTGCAAAGGGTATGCCTAGGAAGCCGGACTGGACTATGGAGAAACTTTTGCACCAGTGGCCGAATTGGAAGGAGTGAGAATTTTTCTTGCCTATGTTGCTCACAAGAAATTTAAAGTATATCAGATGGATGTCAAGTCTGCATTCCTGAATGTAATACTGGAGGAGGAAGTCTACATTGAGCAACCGGAAGGCTTCACATTTGCACAAAAAGGTGGTATGGTCTATAAGCTGAAAAAGGCTCTTTATGGGCTTAAGCAAGCTCCAAGGGCTTGGTATGAGAGGTTGCCTTAATACATTCTAACCATAGGATTCACAAGAACCGGGGACAATAGCAACATGTATCTCAAGACCGGAAAAGATGGAAATCTAATTGCTAAGATCTTTGTGGATGACAGCATCTTTGGAGGAGATGACAGGATGAACAAAGCCTTTGTTGAAGAAATGAAGAAAGAATTTGAGATGTCTATGATAGGCGTCATAAAATTCTTCATTGGACTGCAGGTCCATCAACTAAAAGAAGGTATTTTTATCTCTCAGTCCAAGTATATAAAAGAAATTCTTAAGACTTGTGGACTTGAAGAATCTAAACCGATTGGAACTCCAATGATAACTAACCTCAAGTTATCAAAGGAGGATGATGCAAAAGAAGTGAATGAAACAATGTATCGGTCCATGATAGGAAAACTACAGTATATTGTTCATAGTAGACCAGACATTGCACATGCGGTTGGCATAGTGGCAAGATTCTCTGCAAATCCCAAAGAGACACATCCGATAGCAGTGAAGAGAATTTTCAGATACCTAAAGGGTACTGAAGAATATGGCTTGTGGTTTCCTCACAAAGGAGGATTTCAAGTAAAAGTTTACACTGATGCAGACTGGGCTGGCAACATTGATGACAGAAAGAGCACAAGTGGTGGTGCATTCTTTCTTGGTGGGAGAATTGTTTCTTGGACAAATAAGAAACATAACTGCATTTCACAATCTACTGCAGAGGTTGAATATGTTGCTGCTGCAATCAATTGCACACAGGTAATCTGGATCAAACAACTTCTGGAAGGAATCAAAGAACAGATACCTAAACCGATAGCTATCTATTGTGATAGCACCAGTACAATTAACATATCCAAAAACCTTGCCATGCACTCCAAGACAAAACACATTGCCATCAAGTATCATTACTTGAGAGAGTTGGTACAAGACAATGAGGTAAAATTGGAGTATGCTCCCACAAAAGAACAAATTGCTGATATCTTCACAAAACCATTACCAAAGAGTACTTTTGAGTATCTCAGAGGTAAACTAGGGGTGATACCCCTTCATGATCTTCAGTAAACCTGCAAAGGTGATCATCAGTTCATTATGCTTAAAGAGAGGATTTCACCTCATCTTATCTGGACTGATGAAAAGGACTGCTGCTCGTAGGGAGAGCAGGTCTAATAAAGGTAGTCCTTCCAACTAGCCTTTGGCATTATTGTCAAAATGGGGGAAAGTTTGGCAATACACTGGTAGATGACCGGCAGTGGCAGTAGTAGTGATACAGAGATAAAAGCACAGAAAACCGGTGATATGATTGCCCATTAAGGTTTTGCCATCAATGCCAAAGGAAGAGATTGTTGGCATTAAGCAATGGTAACCGGTAAGCCTGGTACCGGTACAAGTATTGTCATTGATTGGCAAAAGAGGATAGAGATTTGTCATCTCTCTGAAGTCTAAAGATCTAAGGAGATCTGTATGAAAAGAGGTTGGTTTGGCAACCGGTGACACTATGCAAGAAAGAAAAGACTGTGATAAAAAAGAAACCGGTCACTACGGAAAGTCTTAGCAACTGGTTAATGGATACAGTCAAGGAAAGGAAGATTCATCTGTCAACCGAGGACCATGATACAACTGGTGTCAAAAAGCACAGAGGAAGAAAAGGTGCAAACTGGTGTCAACAACACAACTGAGGATAATGTGCAACTGGTAAACAAAGGAAGGAACAGTAACAGGTTAAAGCTCTTACCTGTTCACAACATAAGAATCTCAACCGATCATGAAAAGATTTCGGTATGATACGATGAACCGGGGAAGTCTTAGTCAACTATCTGTTTCAACCAACTCTTTGATCGGGATTTACTGCACTAAATCCGGAAGACTTTGAGTAAACATGGTGATTGGTTTGAGGTGCGTTGGAAGGTTTTAAAGCCGAAATTTGTGGCTTTAAAACAAGAAGTTATCTTATGAAAGAAAGGTGATTAACACGCATCTATTGCTTTCTTCATAAAGTAGATAAAGAAGAAGCATGCATCAGATGTTTCCTCAGTAAACTGGTACTCCACTAAGTGATATATCCGAAAGGGATATGTAATTAAGTCATGCATGAGAGGCACAATTAGGGCAAGAACTCTATATATTCTTCTGCCTATTGAGAATAGAGGTTGCCTTCATTCTGCCAGGAAAAAGAGTGAACCTTTACGCTGAAGAAGCTAGGGTGAAAAGAAGTGAGAAGAGAGAGAAAGAACAGAGTGCAAAGAAGCACAATAGTAAAGGAGAACACACTTGCGGCGACCAGGGATGCTTCTCAGTTGAGCACAAATAGAGATCTTATCAGGCTATGCAAAGCCACTTGTAAAAGGTCAATCTTTCTATTGTTTTCTAACAACTACAATAGTTAAATCCTAGTATTTGGGTGGACTCTAACAGGTCCTTTGTATCAAATCCCTTAACCGGGTGACATCTTGAAAGGTGTTCTAAGTCCTCTAACCAAGCAGGCACTAACCGGCCTTATTGTAACAAACCCCTTAACCGGGTCGCATCTAACAGTGCGTTGTAATCCTTTTACTGGGAAGGCTCCTAACAGGGCGTACTCTAGAAGAGTACATAATTTGTGAGGTCTCCTCACACCGTGGTTTTCACCCTAATTGGGTTTCCACGTGATAAATTTGGTGTCACTGTGTGATTGTTTGCTTGATGTAATTTTATGCTTGAATCTGCTTGGCTTACAGTTATAAGTATACTTCACCAGATTTAAAGAGAAAAGTTTTAGAAGTGCTAATTCACCCCTCCCCTTTCAGCACTGATTGGGACTGTCAATTGTTATTGCATATGAAATTGACCGCAGTCGATACTATTGTATTGGTTAGCTTTGGTTACGATAACTATCGTATGATAGTTATCGTAACACATATTAATGTGTTCCGACAACTATCATACGGTAGTTATATGTAACACTAAACAACAAAGTATTATGTATAAACAATGCCAAAGTGAAATGGCATGTCTATGTAAAGACATGACCGTGCGTGGCTTAAGCCACGTATGGTCATGTCTCTACATAGAGATGACTATTATATTTTATATATATATGTCTTCGTATGTGGCTATGGAAATATATCTATCATGGTGTTCATATTACTACCACAGCAACATACGAAGTACATATATTTGCATTTATAATTTAGTAAATATACAAAAGATAATAGTTGTGAATAACACAAATAAACAATATTGAATTCTCTCTATTAAAGATCTCTATTTCTAACATGGTATCAAAGCCTTTCTAGAGAAGAATCATATAGATAAATTCTGAATTATATCAGATCCATTATAAGAATATAAGAGGAAAATAATAATGGCCAACAACATTAAAGTAGAGGACAGACTTGAAGGCGCTACAAACTTCTTCTCATGGAAAATATGAATCCTAACATTGCTTCAAGAACTCAAGTTAGATTCCTATGTTGAGGAGGATAAAAAGATGCTTGAAGATGAGCCTGATAAATCAACTTGAAAAGGCGTAACAACAAAGCAAAGAAGATAATAATCGATGCCGTTAAAAGAACATATTCTTCCCTCTATAGCAAAGCTAAAAACTGCTTATGAAGTATTCAAAACTATTCAAGAGACATTTGAGATTAATAATACAAGTAGATTACTTACTCTCAAACAACAATTCTTGAATTTAAAAATGAACAAAAGGGAAACCATCACATCTTACTTCTTAAGAATTTCCAAATTAAGAGATCAACTATCTACTATTGGAAACAATATTGATGACATGGAGTTAACATTAATAGCTCTTAGATGATTACCTATCACATGGGAATCCTTTATTCAATGTATAACTGGACTTCCTTGTCTACCTAAGTTTGATCAATTAAAAAATGACTGCACTCAAGAGGAATCCCCGTTAATATCAAGAGGGATCGGGCCTAGCAAAGGAGAAGAGATTCAAGCTCTAAATACTCACTTTTAAACTTCAAAGGCAACAAAAGGAAGTTCAAACATAAGAAGGGAAACCATAGCAAAAATCACAAAAATAGAGACTTCTCCAAAGTACAGTGCTATAAATGTGATAAACTTGGACATACGCACAGGTTTTGTCCAGAAAGAGAAAATTCAAGCAGCATTAGCCAAAGTCAAAGGAGCAGAAATATCCCTATTCTTCTTGGCCTTATCAAGTGAAGTAAATTCAAGAAAAAACACTTGGATAATCGATAGCGAAGCATCATGAGACATAACTAGATTCAAAAGATCAATTTGAAACCCTAGAAGAAGATTCCTTTGAAGAGGTTACAATTGGAGACAACTCCACCTATCCAGCGAAAGGAATTGGGACCTTCTCAATCAAATTGAAAATAGGGGTAACTCTACTATTGAAAGATGTTCTCTTTGTACTAGGCATAAAAAGGAACTTGGTCACTATTTCAGGCTTAGCCGATCAAGGTTATCAAGTGACATTTCAAGAAGATAAAGTGTTAATATGGACTAAGAACACTAATATTAAAAATGTTATTTCTATAGGGTATAGGGATGGAAGCCTATACAAATTAGACAATAATCACAAACTAGCTCTATGTCATGAAGTATCAAACTCTAATGAACTCTGGCACAGAAGATTAGGACATCTTGGATTTAGCACCCTTCCTTCCATAAAGAAAATCACTACAGGTATACCTAATCTAAAATCAAATCATATTAGTACTTGTAAAGGGTGTGCTCTAGGGAAAAATATCAAAAGATCCTTTCCTTCTAGTGAACATAAAACCAAAGTTGTATTAGAACTCATTCACACAGATTTGTGTGGACCTATGCCAACTCTCTCACTAGGAGGTTTTTCATACTATGTGATTTTCATTGACGATTACTCTAGGAAAACTTGGATCTATTTTCTTAAACTCAAAGAATCAAATGAAGTATTGCTAAAATTCAAAGAATTTAAAGCATTAGTGGAAAACCAAACTAAGAAGAAAATAAAAACTCGAAGATCTGACAATGGAGGTGAATATATCTTTGAAAACTTTAAAGAATTTTGCACTTCTGTTGGGATTAAGAGGGAGTATACAGTACCGTATAATCCTCAACAGAATGGAGTAGCAGAAAGGAAAAATAGAACCATTATTGAAGTTGCCAAGGCTATGATGCATGATCAAAATCTTCATACCTCATTTTGAGCCGAAGCATCTAATACTGTCGTATACATTCAAAATAGGTGTCCTCACTCGATCCTAGAAAACATTACACCTGAAGAAGCCTTTAGAGGAAAGAAACCAACTCTAAGTCATTTAAGAATCTTTGGATGTCCCGTATATGTTCACATTCCTAAGGAGAAAAGAACCAAACTAGAACCCTCTAGAAAGAAACGAATATTTGTTGGTTATAGTGAAACTACTAAAGGATACATGGTCTACATACCAAGACAAAAATCTATTGACATTAGTAGAGATATCAAATTTGAAGAAGACATTGCTCTGAAAGTCTACACTCACAGAAGAGGGATCAAATGAGAATCAGAGGGAGAATATTATTGAAAATGATGAAATTGAGAATCAGAGGGAGAATGCCTTTCAAGATGATGAGAACCAAAGAGAGAACATAATAGAAAATGATGAAGTCCCTTCATCTAACCTTGAAGATGTTGAAATTCCTAACAATAAGAAAATGCCACTATGGGCAAGAAAAATGATTGAAGAAAATAATGTTGAACCAGATGAAATATTTAAAGAAAGTAAAAGAACAAGAAATCAGAAATGCTATCTTGCACTTATGGCAGAACTTACAAAATCCGAACCATCTAATGTTAAAGCATCTTTAACATGTCAAGCCTGGAAAGATGCGATGATCGAGGAATATCAATCTATTGCAAAAAATGATGTTTGGGAAGTAGTACCAAGACCTAAAGGAAAATAGTCGTCTCTTCAAGATGGTTATTCAAAATCAAATATGCTTCAGATGGTAGTATTGAAAAACATAAGGCCAGATTTGTCTCCAGAGGTTTTTCTCAAAACACTGGAATTGACTACGAAGAAGCCTTTGCTCTAGTCACCTGATATACTTCTGTAAGGACTATTATTGCCATTGCAGCCAAAGGGAGGAAGATACATCAAATGGATGTAAAGACAACATTTCTTAATGGTGTTATTGAAGAAGTATACATAGAACAATCTGAAGGCTTCACCACTCTTGACAGCAATAGTTATGTTTGCAAATTGAAGAAAGCCCTCTATGGCCTTAAGCAAGCTCCTAGGGCCTGGCATGAATGCATAGACAGTTATCTCTCCAAGCTAGGGTACTCCAAAAATGAAGTTGATCTTAATATATACTTCAAAATATTCAAAGGTGAAATGGTAATTCTAGTTCTTTATGTGGATGATTGATTAATAACAAGAGAAGATCATCTTATTGCTAAATGCAAACAAGATCTCACAAATGAATTTGACATGAAGGATCTAGGGGTTTTACACTACTTCTTAGGCTTAGAAGTATTACAAAAAGAAAACTATACTTTCCTAAATCAAGGAAAATACACCATGGACATTTTAACTAGATTTGGTATGATGGATTCTAAACCATTAACTACTCCAATGGAAACTAATCTTCATAAACTCAAAGATGAAGCCGTAGATTCAAAACCTACAGATCCTTCATATTATAGACAGCTAATTGGATCTCTTTTGTATTTGGTAAACACTCATGCTGATATCTGCTATCCTACAAATGTTTGAAGTCATTTTATGTGTGAACCAAAGAAGATTCGCCTAACAGCTGCTAAACATATTCTAAGCTATCTATGTGGTACAATTGGAATGGGCCTAAAATACGAGAATGTTGAGATACAACTTCAAGGATTCTCTAACTTTGACTGGGCTGGAAATTCAATCAATCATAAAAGCACTACAGGATGTTTCTTTAGTTTTGGATCTACTATGATTTCTTGGTTCAATAGGAAACAATAAGCGGTCGCTCAAAGTTCTACTGAAGCAGAATATATGGCTGCTTCGATGGGAGCTTGAGAAGTAGTATGGTTGAGGAAGTTACTATTTGGATTGTTTGGCAAGCCTCTAAAGCCTACTGTAATTCATTGTGACAATCAAAGCTGCATTAAACTTTCAGTGAATCCAGTTTTTCACAGTCATTCCAAGCACATAGAAATTCCTTAACACTACATAAGAGACATGGTAGACAGAAATATTATCAAATTGGTCTACATTAGTACTGAAGAAAAAAATGCCGACATCTTTACCAAGCCTCTTGCAAAGTTGAAAATTGAGTACTTCAGAAAGAAACTTAGTATGATTAAGTTGTGAGTAAATTTCTAAGATTAAATCTCTCTATTATGTAAATTGATGTATTCATGAATAAAATAAATAAAATATTGCAATATTGTGTGTTTTTGAAAAGTGACGATCTTTCTTGTGTGTGAGGTCACTATTGTGAGGTGACGACCTACAATAGTGTGACCTATTTAAGTTATCATTTAAATCCAGTTCTGAATTTAGTCGGGGATTATGATAGCGTGTGCTTTAAGTTTTTGATCCGGATTGCGCTGGATATCTGGACACCATTACTTATCACTAAACCCAGTTCCGAATTGAGTCGGGGATTGTGATAATTTCTTCTATCAGGTTGAGTACATTGAGCTTGTGTTCCGAACCTTGCCAGTTACCCTGATATAAAGTGATTAAGTGTTATATCCAGTTTCAAATTGAGTCGGGGATTTCAATAACACTCACATCTTGAGATCTTGATTCTGATCAATCCTCTCTTGCTAAGAGGGAGTGTTGAATTATAGCTTCGATCCGATTGACTTATCAATATATATATATATATATTATATTGATCAGATTCGATATGCTTGAATGAATCGACTTTAGTTGATTGCATATAATATATATTTAACATGCATTGGATCGGATTCCTTATATTCAACAAGATTGTTATTGCATATAAAATTGACCGCAGTCAATACTATTGTATTGGTTATCTTTGGTTACGATAACTATGATATGATAGTTATTGTAACACATATTAATATGTGTTACAATAACTATCATACGATAGTTATACGTAACACTAAACAACAGAGTATTATGTATAAACAACACCAAAGTGGAACGACATGTCTATGTAAAGACATGACAGTGCGTGGCTTAAGCCACGTACGATCATGTCTCTACATAGATATGACTATTATATTTTATATATATATGCCTTCGTATGTGGCTGTGGAAACATATCTATCACAGTGTTCATATTACTACCACAACAACATACGAAGTACATATATTTGCATTTATAATTCAGTAAATATACAAAAGATAATAGTTGTGAATAACACAAATAAACAATATTGAATTCTCTCTATTAAAGATCTCTATTCCTAATAGGGTATTGTCTCATCGTCATCATCATCCACATTGACCAAAGTGGCTCTAGCAAGATCCCGAATGGTCATATCTAAGTCAACAGACTCGGGTGCTACATCCCAAAGCTTCTTTGGCCCCTTCTTGTATTTTGCATCCTTTTGTGCCAGGAGGTGCAAGTTGTTGTGGATATACACCAAGTCTTCTGCTTTTTTTTGCAGCCAACCGGTTACGCTTGACTGAGTGGATAAAGGAGTAAGTACTCCAATTCTGCTCAGCCTTAGAAGAGCTCGCAACCTAGAGAGAAAACCAAAAAAATTAAAAAAATACAAGATAAATTCAAGAGTGTTAAAGTGTTAAATTCTACAATGCAAGTGGCCAAAAAAAAAAGAAAAAAACTTAAAAACTTGTGATAGAATCTTAATTGCAAGAAGTTGGAGATATATATAATCTTGACCATGAAGGTACCACCATCTAATAGCATCCATTATGCTTTGGTCATTGATAGCAGTACGGTGGAGATCTCTTCCTGAGATAAACGATCCAAATTCTCTCCTAACACTTAACCCCAACATCTGGATCGCGGAAGATTTTATCAAATGCCCTCTTATACCCATTAGCAACCTCAACATCTCTATATGGTGGCACTCTACCTAGAATAGCAACTACTTTTGTGCTATAGTACCTAGGAGATAGAGCATATGCTAGGAGGTGCAAAAGTTTGGTCATCTTGTTCCAACGACGAAGAACAATTGCTTCCACCTTTTTGTAAAAGGTGTCCTCAGGATCATTCTCTCTCCTATGTATAACCTGAGATATCAAATGATGTTCATGTAAGTTATCTCGATGTAAGTTATTATTATGTCAATTTAGATATCTCTCAATAAACAAAGAGGAATGTATTATAACTTACCAATTTTATCTTCTCCAACATTGTGTCTATGCTATCATAGATATCCCCCAAGCATGGTTCATCAGTGTTGGCAAATCGAAGCATAGACATGATAGGCTCGGTGAATTCCAAGTCCAACACATACTCCATACGAGCCCACCAATCATCATCTAATATCAACGCCTTCACCTCTTGGGCCTTCACTGTATTGGATTGCTTCCAGATGCTCCATTGGTTGCTAAGAAATCATTTGTTATAATGCCTCTTTCACCTTGACAAGATGTCTAAGCACAATTGTATGAAAGACAAATCGGATTTCAGCCACCTAACAACATGTTAATAGTGAGTTAATAACACATTTAAAATATGTAAACAACACAAACAATATTTTATTCAATTATGTAAAACATGACATAAAATGATAAATGAAACTAAATAAAGTATAAATTAAATTTTAAAATTTACCATCAATAATTCCAATCTCGAGAAAGTTTTGAAAATTGCTTGTGACATATAGTGATTTGTCACAAACTTTTGAATCTCCTCACCCTCATATATCTATTTCACCCATTCTATTTGGGTGCCAATTGCTTTCATCACTAAATTGAGAGAATGAATGGTGCATGGTGTCCAAAAGATGTGATCATATCTAGCCTCTACCAAAGCACCTGCAGCCTTGCAAACTTTTGCATTGTCCGTAATGACTTGGACAACATTGTCATGACCCACAAACTCTATGGAATCAACGAGAATCTTGGCAATGAACTCTGCATCTTTTACTTACCCTTCATAGTCAATTGCTCTCAAAAACATTGACCTCTTGGGGGATACAACAATTACATTGATTAATGGATGGTTTTTGCAAACTTTCCATCCATCCGAAACAATAGACACACCCGTTTGAACCCAAGAATCTCTTATTGGTTTTAGTTGGGCCTCTACATTTTTTCTCTCACTATGTAATAATGTGGTGCATATCTTTTCATATACAGAGCCTCGGTAACCGGAAGGTGCATCATTTATTGCTTGCACCATCTTTGTCCAATAAGGTGATCTCACTAAGTTGAATGGAACACCATTCACAAAGAGGCAACATCCAACTTTTAGATCAGCAATATCTCTTAACTCATTTTGAAATGCCCTATTTAATGGACCTGTCTTGCGGGTGGTGATTTATGGTTGTTCTACATCTTCATCATCCCTAGAAGGCATAGGCAGGAAGGGATGTGATCTAGAGGTTAGTTGAGTGGGTGGTGGTATTGTTTTTTGTTTCCTGATATAAGCACCTTGTTTCCCTTTTGCAACTAATTTGTCAGCATCTTCTTGTTCTTTTACAAAAGCTGCTATTTGTGCAGCTGACAACCCCTTCTTATCTGGCCCTGGGCCCTCACATATGTTAGGCCCTTGACCCCTAGGGTCCCTGATCCAGATCGGACCCGGACCCGGTTTGAGGGTCTAGGGTCCAAATCCGATAATGTAGAAAAATAGTCAAAAACCTTCGTTTTATGAAACAATGGGTAAAAAATCATGATAAAAATTATCAAAAACTAACAAACCCCTGACAAAAGAAACCAGGTTTTTTGGGAAAGAATCATGGAAAAACCAACCACAATTTTGGGGAAAAATTCATGCAAAACCTGCCATGATTTTTGGGAAAAAACTACCATCAAAACCCCCCTAGATCAGAAAAATCACGAATTTTGGGGAGAAATCGTACAAAACCCTTTAAAATCAGAAAAACCAGCAACCTTTGATCACAAGAATATAGAACCCTTACAGAGCTAAAAAATCTTCGTTTTTTTGTTAAAAAAGGTAAAGAAATATGCAGAAACCACAATTCTTGTTTAAAAAATTTGCCAAAAACTGAAAACCCTCGATTTTATTAAAAAAATCAAGCAAAAAATCTTCAAAAAATTTCCTCACAAAATGTTTAGGAAAAACCATGAATTTTATTATATAAAAAAAATATGCCAAAAAAACCCACGATTTTTGTTTCAAAAAAAAATCAAGCAAAAAACTTCTAGAAATTTTGAATTTCTAGGTAATTAAACCACAAATTTCTTTGGAAAAAATTGTCAAAAACCAACGTTTTTTCTGATAGCATGAAATGATAATCGATTGATATTCAATGTTAAATAAAGGAGAAGAATACTCCTTAAATAAGCAATTACAAGATCTTTGCATGATGGAAACAATCGAAGATTAAAGACATAATAGAAAGTTACTAAAGTAACTAAGCAACTTAAAGAACATAAAGTTACTAGAAACTGATTGACTGACTGATTAACTTGAAAGATATTTACTTAAATGACCATTATGCTAAATATTACAATATTTCTTTAATAGACCTTTCCTTTGAGGAATGCTCACGAACAAACAATAGTCTAGGCATCTGACTTCAATAACTTCAAGAAAGCTTGTCTTGTTTCTTGTATAACTTGTTGCAACTCACACACTCTCCTATAATGTTGTACAACTCTATTTGAAAATGGTAGCTAGAACATCCAAGTCAAAAAGCCACATTGTGTTTTCCCAGAGCTAACATGTCTTATTCTTCAAATGCTTGCACTAAAACAGGGAAGGTTTGCCACTGAAAAGGTATCCAACAATCATCAATTCGTCCAACAACCATATAATAAACGCACGCCCTTTTATGTGAATAGTTGTGGCCAGACAAGCTCCAAACCTTAGTTCATCCCACTATCAATGCTCATGCCTTTAAGAAAATGAAGAATATGGCCAACAAAGAAGCTGGGGTTTTACAAGGAATAAACCCAAAATTCCAAGTTACTTTATCCAGCATTCAGTTAACCACCCAATGTATTTAAGAATATTAGTCAATGAATACCAAGATGGTGTGGAAATAGTAGCGAGAAGTAAACTCCTTAAACGCCTAGTGTATGCTCCAAGTGATCTCACAAGAAGAAAGGTGGTCAACAACAATCAAATCCTCAAGTATTTATCACACAATAGTATCAAAATTGCCCTTATAGGAAAACTCCAGGAATGGCATCCAAAAGTTACTTGCAAAGTAAATCCAAACTTCTAGAAATTTGTCTCTGTGAGAGACTTCACAAATTTGCAAATTTCAAACTTTGAATCCAACTACGAAATCTGAGTGACTCTGCCGAATCACTAACTACAGTAGATATTCCACCACTGAAACTGATCTTCCCAAGAGGGTTTTCGTCCTCCAGAGACTGAGATGAAACATGTTTGATCTGTCAAACATTCCTTGAGATGCAACTAGAGAATGGATGATATTGCTCAACAAATCCTCTCTAGAATCTAGTCAATGCATGATTTTTGTGAACTATGCCTTGAAGCATATAGATGATCACACTTGTGGCATTTACAAAGGAAATCTCAGACTAAGTACTAGTATCCAAACGTTGGCGACCTCAAATAAACTGCACAACATTTACTTAGACTTATGATTTATTTATTTTTAAGGGTAACACATGGTCCAACCCTGGTAGGTGGTCTTTGGTTGGAGTTCTTAACTATTTGCCTCCTATGCCCCAACATTTGGTCATATTTTGATTTAATCTTCAAACAAATTATCCATTACTGTAAAACTAAAGAACGACCAAGTCAGCATACTTTCTTGTGTAATCCTCCTGTTAAGGTTTTAGGATCATTGCAAATGTAATAGCACTATCTCATTGTATGTGTTTTCCAAATGCAACAATCTCTTGCATTTATATTGAGAATGAGCCAAGAAGAGACATGTCCCTTCATGGGACATGTCTATTCATTATTATGTAATTAATATAATGACAATTATGATTACACACACACACACACACACACACACACACACACACACACATATATATAATATCTCTTGAGTATTATATTAATTTATCTAATATTTACATAATAATAATATTTGTATATATATATATTAGTATATATATACATATCTTTACTAGTATTGACTCATAGTGTTTATCCGACTGAAGCTACAAAACATCAACACTCCCTCTTAGCTAGGGAGGATAAATCAATCCAATGTCAACACTTAAGACACTTGACAACATCAACCCTAAGATGTAAGCAATAGAAGCATCATCCTCATGATGTAATCAATAGAAACATAGTCTCAAGATGTGGATTGCCTCCATCGGAGATTCTATCCACAAGCTCTCGTGTGGATTGCCTCCATCAACGATTCTATCCACAAGCTTTCAAGTGGATTGCCTTCATCGGCGATTCTATCCAAAAGCTCTCGTGTGGATTGCCTCCATCAGCGATTCTATCCACAAACTCATGAGCTTTAGGGTGGATTACCTCTATCGGCGATTCTATCCACAAGTTCTCGGGTGGATTGCCTCAATCGGCGATTCTATCCACAAGCTCTCGTGTGGATTGCCTCCATCGGCGATTCTATCCACAAACTCACGAGCTTTAGTGTGGATTGCCTCTATCAGCGATTCTATCCACAAGTTCCCAGGTGGATTGCCTCAATTGGCGATTCTATCCACAAGCTCTCATGTGGATTGCCTCCATCAGCGATTCTATCCACAAATTCATGAGCTTTAGTGTGGATTGCCTCTATCGGCGATTCTATCCACAAGTTCTATCTATTATGATTGGTTTCAGCCATCACAAGATGTCTATCACAATAGAAGGTCAAGTTATTGTAAGGTCGTCACCTTACAATAACGTTTACAAATACAAGTGATAATCATTTGGAAGTCATCACTTTCTTATGATTTACACAGGGGGCAGGCCCATTAAAAAGATTCATGATTCATTAGTATAATAATCAATTATATCAAGTTTAATTCATAAATGTTTCACCTTCAATAGTGAACTCCCTCTCAATCAATATGATCAAGATTGTTACAAGTTGACTGAACCATCTACTCCCTCTGAAGCTCAAGTTTATCAACTTATTGACCTTTTTTGAAATATCATACTCCCTTTGCATCTAGTCTTAATCATAAATTTGTTTGCAAGCATCAAGTTCTTTCTCCCTTGAATGCAATTATCTTGTGCTTCTGTCCTGAAGGTATGTCAAAGAGAGATTACAAATAGCTCACTAAACTATCTCGGTCGTAAATACCAATGATAGAAGCATACAATATTTTACTAACCAATAAAATAGCATGAATTACAAACTCAAAAAATTATGTGCATTAATAAAACATGAAATACTTATCTTTTATAAATTTCAAGTATTTAATTCTGTAAGGTGAGCCCATATAGAAAATATCATGCAAATTCGCAGAATGATGTCGTCATTCTAGAACATTACTATAATTTTTAATTTTTTTTGATGGGTAAACCTAGAACTTGTCTTGAATATCCAAAGGTTCTATACGCTATGAAAACCTTTAATTTGATCAGATCTCCTTTCAAATGGTTAGGCTTTTAAAGGAGCCTCGATCTTTTATAGATTTTTTTTTTTGCATATACCTGTATACAGTCGGTCATAACTTAAGGAACCTCGCTCTTTTATAGATTTTTTTTTTTTGCATATACCTGTATACAGTCGGTCATAACTTTTGAATCTGACATTTTCTCTCCAATCGCTCTGGTGAGATTCTTCTAAATTTGTTTATCACCAACATATCCAAAATTCAGCGAAATCCAACAATTCATTTGTGAGATATGGTCCTCGTACTGAAATTGTATTTTCTGAGACAGTCACACATTCACCATCAACAAACTACTCTCTTACATTTGCAACTTGGCTCTGATACCATGTTAAGGTTTTAGGATCATTGCAAATGTAATAGCACTATCTCATTGTATGTGTTTTCCAAATGCAACAATCTCTTGCATTTATATTGAGAATGAGGCAAGAAGAGACATGTCCCTTCATGGGACATGTCTATTCATTATTATGTAATTAATATAATGACAATTATGATTATATATATATATATATATATATATATAAACACACACACACACACACACACACACACATATATAATATCTCTTGACTATTATATTAATTTCCCTAATATTTACATAATAATAATATTTGTATATATATATTAGTATATATATACATCTCATATATACTAAATATATATATATACATATCTTTACTAGTATTGACTCATAGTGTTTATCCAACTGAAGCTACAAAACATCAACACCTCCTCACAAAACAATATCACCCTCTTTTAAAATATAAGTTGAACTCCTCGATCTCTTTTGCCCTCTTACTCATTTTCTACTTTATTGATCTTTAGTTCCTACATTTATTTACACCTGTGTTGAGTTTATTTACTTGTATATCTGTACATCTATCGAAGTTAAAGCTCCTGTCCAAACCTATGACAGACCATTATCTATGCCTAACTCACCCTTTAATCTCTAAAGACTTTATTGCTTTTGTTAGGTCCAACACTTTTAGTCCGTATTTTAACCTCTCCACCCCTTTCCTCACTTTTCACAAGGTCTATTACTAATCCCATGTATATGTCAAAGCATATACTTCCATTGACACTTGGCATACCATTCCCATTTGTAGTCTACATGACAATTTCCTTATGCTGAAGTAGATTCTTTAAAAGACAATTGATAAAGGTATGGGAAGGCAAAATAAGTCCTGCATAGTTCATTATCAAACTTAATGCCCCTATGGTCACTAGCTTTTGTGAATCACGACTAGGTTCTTTTCTCTTGAAGAGGTAAGCCTTTTCTTTGTAATCAAGTGGATGTAGCTATAGGCTCACCAATTCCTCTTATTAGTAAAGGAGCTAGCAACTTGTAAAAGGAGGTGGATTGCAAGCTTTTTTAGTAATGGAGTTGTACTCTTGTGTAGCTACATTATGCAATGGGGTCCTTCTACGCAATGGTGAGTCTCTCTTCAGTCTCACGTGTATTGAATTCACCTTAAAGCCTTGGAAATAAAACCCATTGAGTCCATAAAATATGTTATTAATTTACCGGTTACTGAGAGGGGAGGGGTGAATCAGTAACCCAATTCTTCACCTATTTAAAACTAGCAAACAGATTTTGCAATAAAGAATAGAAAGTTAATCAACCATTTACTAGCATAAGCAGAACTACTTAGATCAACACAGGTGTTTATACGTGGAAACCCTCGATTAGAAGGAAAAAACCACGGTGAGACAAAGCTCACAACTTCACTATTGTAGAATGAAGGCGCCCTGTTAAGAGCTTACAAAGCACTGATCATAGTGCTACCCGGTTAAGGGATTTCACAAAGATTGGTTAAGATCTGAACCCTATTAAAGGTTGCTTGGTTATAGGACTTTGAACATCACCAAAGATGTTACCCTGTTAGGGGATTTTTACAATGAACCGATTAGGTCCACCCTAATATAGGGATTTGAATATACTTTCACTACTAATAAATGTAATGATCTATTGTGACACTGAATGTCTGATTAGATCATACCTCTTTTTTTGTTAGCCTGGCTGTTGAACTCTGCTACCTCTGTGCAGCGTTTCTTAGAAGATATCTCTCCTCTGCTCTATGCAATCATCTGATTTCAACAACACTTATCTTGCATCCTATGATCTGTATTTAAACAAGAGTTCTCCGTAAAGAAACCCTTAACTCATAGAACCACCAGGGTGTAAACTCACCTAAACATCATGCAACTAGCAAAAAGCTATGTGTTCTGATCTCGAGTTTACCTTGCGAAACAACCAAAGAAATAAAGCTAACTCCTGTTAAAAAGCTAACTCCACTTCAAAGCAGTGGATGTCCTGTATAATCCGGTGTTAACTCTAAACTGCTTTGCATAATCCGGTGCGGATCTTTAGGCAGTTTGGACCGGTGTCACCTTATACCCAGTTTAACTTTGTATGCACACAGAGACCGGTACTGTGTACCTAGATTGGTCTACTGGTGTGTAATCGGTCTACCGGTGTGCTCAGTTTTCTTTGTCTACTAGTGCATACAAACTGTTCCTTGTCTACCGGTGTCTTTTAAGCAATGTGAGTGACTAGTGAGCCCTTACCAGTGAATGGTGTTTGTGACTGTACACTAATGACAACTTAAATTGCTAACAATCTTCCCCTTTGTCATTGGTGGCAAAACCATACACAAAAACTATTCTCACTTACTTGTGACAAGTATTTATCCCCTTGTTCTTGGTAGGCTGCTCTGTTGTCTGTAGAACACTTCCCCTGTTCCGCACTTCCCCTGTCTAAGTGCTCCGGTGGCTGTTCTGCGTGGCTGTTCTGCTTTGTTCCTCTCTTTCTTTGTTCCTGTTCTGCTCGTCTTCTTCCTTCTATTCCTGTTCATTTGGTCATTCTCTGGTTTGCTCTTCTTCCCCTTTTTGCCTCCAGAGGACAGGGTGTAGCTGCTCTGAGGAATTTTACATTTGGAGTTTGTTGAAGATATCCTTGTAGGTAGTCTTAGCAGATTGTAAAAATGGTGCCCATTGACCGATTACATATTCAATATTCTTCTAAGCTGCTTTGAGAGAAACAATTATGTTCTCCATGTCTTCCACGGTTTTATAGTCTGGTTCATTTATTAGATTCTCCACAGAAGTTGATGTTTGCTGCATGATGTCAAATGTTGGCGCTAGAAACATCTGAAATCCAATTATTTCTTGGATTCTCTTATTCTCTTCTTCTCCATTTTTCCTCAGTGTTAGAGTCAAACTTGTCATTTCTCTGCTGTAAGTAGTTGCAGTTTTGTTCTTAATATCAAACTGAGAGGACAAGACTCTAATTTCCTCTGAGGCCTTTGTTGATTTCTCTGACAGATCTTGCAAGAATATATCGAAATTTGATGTTCTTGTCATCAGACTATTTGCCACTTGCACTTGCTCCTGTAACACTTTTAGGTTGGCTGTCACATTGACCTTGATTTCTTCAACCTGTTTGTGGAGAATCTCCATTCTTTTCTTCTCATAGTGGTCAATGGCCATTGTTTCTAGATTTGTTAGATCCTCACGGATTGCTTGTGTAAGTACCTCTAGTTGATCGATGACCGGTTCATCTTCATCAACGTCTGCATCTGGTACAAAGTTGCATAGGATGTTCTTTACTGTAGTCAGGACCATGTCCTGTTTCCTCTTGGTCAACTCTTTGAGCTGCCTTGTTGACATCTTGCTGATGTCTACTACTGTTTCGCTGACTTTACTTTTCTTGGCTTCCTTTTCCTTAGCAAATGATAGTTTCCTTTTTGAAGATGAGCTTGGAATGTCTCTGTGTTCTTGCTGACCTTGCTCTTGCTCCGGTCTTAGTTGCTCTATGTGGACAGGGATCTCTTCTTCTTGCCTCTTGTTGTCTTCCATTACTTGATGAGCTTTGCTTTCCGGTTGAACTTCTTCTTCCGGTGGCTTACTACCTTCAACATTTTGTGGTTGTTCTCCCAGTGGGTCTTTTTTTTTGTTGTTGCTTCTCAGCAGTATGGAGTTCCCCTATGGGTATATCAATTTCTGTTTCTTGTACAACATTTGGTTGATCATTAGTTAATAGCTCCTCTATTTGCACAAGTTTGTTCTAATCCTGAGGACCATATTTCTCTAATGCTGTGAAGTCATAATTGTTCCAGTAGTTTAGAGTGTCTTTGTAGACTGTGTTCTCATATCCATTCAATATCTCTACAACTCTGTCAAATGTTTTTAGGTTCATGGATGCTTCTTCTAGTAGAAGCTTTATTCTTTCTTCACTAAAACCTGGTCGGACCTTAAGTAGTGTGTCTCCAGTGATTCTGGTGTTCATCCTTAGACCGGTTTTCCATTTTTCTTGTAGCCTGTTGTTTAGTTCCGGTGGGAACTTGGATTTGTAGTCCCTAGGAGTCCTATGATAGTCCATGAAGGTCTCTACAATTCCGACAATCAGCTTTTGTTTGTCCTCTTCGTTTAGTACACTGTACCATTTAGCTACATTGTCTACATTTCCAAAGTCCATAACTTTAGTAATTAAGTCATTAACATGCATAGGTTGATAGTTACCTTTGCTTGGTGAGATGAGAACCGTTGGACTCGTTGCCTGTTCCTTGGTTAAGTCTACTAGTACCGGTGCTTCTTCCCCCAGTACCCCTTTCCCTTTACCGATGTCAGGTGCCAGTTTAGCTGTTGCTCTTTGTGCTACTTCTTGTTCTACTTCTTGTTGGGTCTGAAGAAGGTTGGTCCATAGTGTGACTTCCTCATTGTGTACCTTTTCAATTTCTCCAATAAGCACTAGGCCTATCCTTCTTATAGTTGCAAAAGTTTTCTGATGCAGTTTAGCCTGTTCTGCTGCCTTGTCCAAAGTAAGGTGATTTTGAACCTCTAGAAGAGCACGTATCCTCTCCTTTTCTCTTTCTTCTGCGGCTTTCCACCGGGCCTCAATATTCTGTAGAAGTTGTTCTGGTAGAGTAGTGCGAAGTCTACCGGGATGAAGATTGAATTTGTGGAGGCAGAATGCTACTGCTTCCTCAAGTTTGTCCTTGTCTTCATCACTGCTTAAGTTCTATCTTCTTCTTACCGAGCCTAAGTTTCCAGCCTTATTCAGTCCTTCCACAATTTCGTCAATTGTGGGCTTGGCTCGTCTAGGTGGATCTTCTTTTGATACTTTTTCAGTCTACTTCTTCCTAATTAGAGGAACTGTGACTTCAGGGTCTGTTTCTTGTTCTTCCTCTTGGATGTTGGGTGCTGGTTCTTCTTTCTTCCTTCGGCCTTTGGGCTGTTCTGTCGCCGGTTTCTTTCTTGGTGGAGGCGTCCTTTTATAGACAATTTTGATCAGTGTCCTTTTTGACAGATTCTGAAGAATTTCAGTGTACGTACCGAACTGATTGGCACTGAGATCCAAATTTGCATCATTTAGTGCCTCAGCATATGCCTTAGCGACTTTGGCTGAGATCTCGTAACCCAGCTCAGGAGCATATGCATCTCTCGGTTCAACTGCTTGAATAATGTAGTTGTCGGTGGTGACCAGAAAACATACCTCATCCTTGTAATGTTCAACAATTGCCGACGAAATTCTTTCCCTCTCATGCATCTCCAGTTGAAAGGCTTCGAAATGTTTGGTCGTGACATTGCTTAATTGGTCTCCCTGTCTATTTGCCATTTCAGTGATTTGATGCATGATCGGTTTGTCGATTCTCCAATTCACTTTTCCGAATCCTGGGAAGAAATCCAAGTAGAAGAAGTATAGGCACATCAGAAGGGTTCCATACTTCATAGATTTCTTCTTCACAACTCCAAGCTTCTTCATATTTTGAAAGATTTGGTTCCGAAGCATTGCACAAATGTCGTATTGGACATTTTTGTGCATAATGCGATGCGCAGCATGAATTGCACCACCTGGTATGCTGTTTAGATTGCTTGACTGACAGACTTTATATCCGATAACAGTGGACGCGAAACGTACTGCTTCATCTTCAATGTCGTTAATAGTCATGAGTCGACCATCGAAGTTCGACTTGGTCAGCTTGTTGATGATAGAATTGGAGATGGTGCATAGGGTTATCGCTTCCCCTTTGTCACTGTACCCGGTCACTTTGTGGAGATCCTCTTTGGTGATCTCGTGACATGCCCCTTGGTTGAGCCAGAATCTTGGTTCATGAAGACGGCTCAGCACCAGTCTAACTTGGTCCTCTCGGAAGATTGCAGGGTAGCACACACCATTTATTAGACTGGAAGATACCAAATTGGCATATTTGTCGAGCAGTTTCCCTTCTTCACATAACGACACATATTCTCCTTGAATAAAGGTTTCTCCGATTTCTTCCTGTTTGGCATGAATGAACGCTGTAACATCCTCGGTCAAGAGGACTCCTTTTGGTATGGAAGAGATAGCACCAGCCATGTCGTTTTCTCTGTTCTGCATAGGCAAGATGTTGTATGCTGGTCTGTTCACTAGATCTCCTTTGATCAACTTCACGGTAGATGAAGATGAAGCCATTCTTGCTAATCGGTAATTTGCAGATAGTGATTTCTCAGTGATCACAGCATGAAAATAATACTTAGCACAAGAATTCCTAAATCGCAAGGTAAGCAAAGTGAAAACTTGTGAGTAATTTCCCTTTCTTTTATAGGGTTAGGTTATAACGGTAACTATTTGTTAAACGGCTACAGTAATAAATGTTTTACCTACCTTATTCCATTTTACCAACCGGTTGATTGTAAACTTGCCTTACCGGTTAGTCTTGAAGACCGAATGAGCCCGACTCTCATCAGTCATACCGGGAACAGTAGTGGATCTATCGGTTCCCTCTAAACCCTCGTGGTTTAGTTTACTGAAGAAATATCGCCATTAGCAGATGATGATCTTTCCTCTATCTTCTCTTCAGCGGAGTTTTTTTATTCTTTTACGAACCAAATCTGTTGGACCGTTTTCTTAGTCTTTTCGTCCTTGTTGATCTTGTCTTCAGATTTAACCGGTTCCTTCTTGTTACCGGATGACCGGTTTCTGCATTCTTTGGCTTTGTGTCCCACTTTGTTGCAGTGATAGAAGATCACTCCAGTTGCTTTCCATGAGTTCATTCTTCTTGTGTCAATTGGCTTGTTGCGAGAGCCATTGTAGTTGTGTAATCCACAGTTCACCGTGCTCAGGTCCATGCTTCTTTTGGTGAGTATTGGTTTTGGGGATCTAAGTGCCATTGTCTTGGATCTGCATTCTTGTGCTTTGTGTCCAAATTTATTGCATACATAGCAGTACCCTCTGAAGCTTCCCATGCTGCTGATGGACACAGATGTGGGACTGGACCAGCACTCAATGGTCTTGTTGCCCTTTTTACAGTAGTTCTTGCAGTAGCTATTGTTGGTCTTTACCGGTGCATTCTTGCAGTTATTGGTCTTATGACCTGATTTCCCACAGTGGTTGCAAGATGTGTTAGGGAAATTCTTACCCTTTTGCACCAGTGATTTCATCTTATCCTTCTTGATTGCTTTTGCCCTAGAGGGCTCACCATTCCTTTTTGCCTTTTCATCAGTGAAACCAAGACCGGTCTGATCTTTGTGTCTTCTTTGACCTTTGAGTTGTTCATCAAGCTTAGTTGAACTTTCGTTGTATTTTCTCAGTATTTCATTTGTCTCTTCAAGTTCGTTCATTTTCTCCCTTAGTTGATGCAATTCTTGAGACAGTCTATTGCATGCTTCATTCCTGTCATGCCAGCCTTTCTGCACGTGGGCATTTTCTTGGGTGACACTTTGCATGTCTTTTTGAAGTTGTAGAATGATAAGTTCATTTGCCCCTACGGCCTCCACTGCCCAGTCCCTTGCTTTCTCCGAGGCTGACAGAGACTTGACTGCCGAATTTCTTTCGTGTTCAGCTTTTCTCTTTTTCTTGATTAGTTCAGTCATCCTCAGAGCATTGTCTTCTTGTTCTCTTTTGAGATTAGAGATTTCATCGGTCAGGATCTAATTCTTTTCCATGAGTTCAGATACTGCCTCCTCAGCTTCGTCAAATCCACTCTACCCAGAGAGCTCATCAATGGTTTCATTGCTCTCATTCAGTTGTAGTGCTAGCTCCTTTCTTTTCGCAAGTGATCTCCTCAATCTGTTTTCCAGAGAGGCGATGAGGTAATTGGCTTCCTCAAGCTGCTTTTGATACCGGTAAACCTCCATGATCTTTCTCTCCAGCTGTTAGGCTTGAAAGTAGAGAACTTGGCTCTGATACCATTTGTTATTAATTTATCGATAACTGAGAGGGGAGGGGTGAATCAGTAATCCAATTCTTCACCTATTTAAAACTAGCAAGCAAATTTTGCAATAAAGAACAGAAAGCTAATCAACCATTTACTAGCATAAGCAGAACTACTCAGATCAACATAGGTGTTTATACGTGGAAACCCTGGGTTAGAAGCAAAAAATCACGGTGAGACAAAGCTCACAACTTCACTACTGTAGAATGAAGGCGTCCTGTTAGAAGCTTACAAAGCATTGATCATAGTGCTACCCGGTTAAGGGATTTCACAGAGATCGGTTAAGATCTGAACCCTATTAAAAGTTGCTTGGTTACAGGACTTTGAACATCACCAAAGATGTTACCCTGTTAGGGGATTTTTACAATGAACCGATTAGGTCCACCCTAATATAGGAATTTGAATATACTTTCACTACTGATAAACGTAATGATCTATTGTGACACTGTGTAATGACCCCTACCAATAGGCCACTAAATAAACCCTCAAAAAATGCAACTCAAGATGTAGATAGAAAATTATTTTTGAGTATATGAGTTCGCTGTCCCAAAATTTCAGAATAATAGATAGTAACCAAATACCATCTAAAACACTATCAATGATGTAGGAAATTGCTCAAAATCATATGCCATTCATATATCAACAATTTGCAACAATGCCATACATATTTCAGCCAATAATATGATCATCAAACCCTAGGTTTGCAATATAGATAGACTGAAAATTACAATGCCCTTTCATTTGCAAAATCCTAGCCTTCCTTTGATACCAATAATGCCAAATGGCAAATAAAGACAAGTACAATGTAAAATAGTAAAGTGCTGAAGCTATATTTTGTACTCAGCTGAAAACATACATTTCTCATAAAATATGCCAAATGCCAAATGAGGGGTGAGGAACCTGATTGTAGATGGCTGCGATAATTTTTACCAATGCTGAAGGTGCCAACACCCAAGCCAAAGTCACCCCAAATCTGAAAATGTACTTTCTTGCAGATTTTCGAAAATATCTAGGAATTTTGAAAATTCGTTAAAAATAAATCATGGCATTTTGGGACTCCAAAATGCACCTATCTTTATCTCCTTGACGATAGAAATCCGATGCAAAAATACCCAGAATGATATGCTGAGTAATGAGGAAGATATGAGCAAAAATGTGGTTCCAAAACCCTATCTTGAAATTCTGAAAACTGAATTAGACTTGTAGCAAAAACTTTTTCGGATTGCTTTTTTGCTCTGCTTTTTCGGATCTGCTTTTTCGCTTTGCTTTTTTGGATCTGCTTTTTCGAACTACTTTTTCGGATCTGCTTTTTCGCTTTGCTTTTTTGGATCTGCTTTTTTTTTCCTATTGCAATCAAAAACTCAAACCCTCAGGTAAGTCTGATGACTCCAAATAAGCTCAACTTGAAATGGCTGAATACCACTTCCAAAGTGCAACCCTTCAAAGGATATTTCACCTCCTCAGTTATGCAAATCCTTAAGAAACTCCGTTCCTAAAGATCAAATGACAATCTGCAGACCAAGATGGCGCCACAAATGTTCAAAGAGAAAAGTAGTGTAAATTCAAGTCATGGGATGTCCAAATGAGAGGCCAAACACTCTATTTATTTACTTTTCTAAGAAGCCACTAGAACTTCTAGAAGTATCCATAAAATATTCTTATAAAATCCTTTTATAATGCACTTTTATATAAAAAGTAATTTTATAAAATAAAGAGTGCAACTCAACTAAAAATTATAACATTTTGGCCCCACATAACACATTATAATAAAAAATATGATAAACACCATCACTCCAAAAGCAAATAAGACCATCCAATCCCCAAATAATCATCAGAATGACTCTCTCACCAAAACCATCTGCCTACGAGAGTCCATGATAGGCAAATCCACTGAAAAATGACATGTCACTAAAGAGGAGACATGACAGTCCGCCCCTCCTGAAATTGCTTGCCCTCAAGCAATCTCAAAGCTGGGTGCTGCAAAATATCTTCTCCCTCCCATGTGGCATCCTTCTCAAGCAAATTTCTCCACTTCACCAAATACTCCCTGATGGTCCTCTTGCGGAGCTGCCTCTCTCTGCTGTCAATGATGTACTCGGGAACAAGAACCAACTTCCCCTCATCATCCAATGGAGGAAGAATTGCTGAAGGCACAACATGCTAACCCAACGCCATCTTGAGGCATGACACATGGAAAACATTGTGTACCCTGTTGTCTGCTGGAAGCTCAAGCTCATATGCCATCTCTCCAATATGCCTGATAATCCTGAAAGGACCATAGTACCTAGGCTTAAGCTTCTCCAAGCCACTCTTCCCAAGAGTAGACTGTCTATAGGGCTGTGTAATGTCCCCTATTGGGACTAAAGATTATAAGTACCGATTTGTAATGTTTCGATGCCTCTTTGATAGAGATTAGATTGTGATTTCTGATATGATTCCTTAATTATATGCAATGTAATGACCTCTTGTCTGGCTACCTCCAATAGTCGGTACAATTACTCACACTTCATACTCTTGCTTTATCTGATACTTACGCTTCGATTAAGTAATGGAGATTGTATGAGATTATATAGCTGTCTCTTTGATACTGTTATGCTATAACAGAATAATGAGAACATGCAATTAACGATATCGCTTTCACCACAACTGTGATATCTGGTTTGTTATGTTATGTCTTACGTGCCAGGGAGTAATTTCATGAGGATAAGTAAATAAGAGAAAACTGTCTTTCTTGTCTGATTGAATGTTATGCATCTTCCCTGATGATCCCCCATTGATTGTTGTTTCTTATTTTATATCTTCCCATACGATAAAGAGATGCCCTGCTTCATTTGAAAAATCACAACTCTTTTATCGTACCCCTTCATAATTATTGGGAACAAGGCTACTTTGATTCATTAAGCACTGGTTTTAAGAGTTCAACATATGGTAGTTAAATTAGTGTTGAAGTTGTTGTCCATAATAGTTCCATACGTAGCCATACGAACCATTAAACATACTAGACTATGATCATATACACTTTATACATCTTTGGAGAATGTGGGCCTATCTAAGTCATTCACGATGCATTTGCGAATAGCATCATCAGTCTCAGATTTCCACTGTTCCACAATGTGTGATTCAAAATCTTACGTGAGTGAATTGGCATGCCTTGTGACAAAGATATCTGTGCCCTATTGCAGAGAATGAGATGACCCGTTGACATCAGATGTATCCGCTACAGTGTAGTTTCCACCCGTAACATCAAGCAAGATGCCTTCGCCATTACAGCATGAATACTTTCAGTTTTATGGATTGTCTGAAACAAGGATTGTCATACACGCCCAAATATCAGAATGTAGGAATCAAGCCAAGCAATATGAAACCTTACAATATGTCGTCCTGGTTATATTATTCCTAATTGGGGACAGAATCGACCATATACTATATCGATATATATATTTCATATGTATTATAATATATTTTAATGTTATATATTAATATACTTGTCTATTATAAATGTTTATAATATAATTGGCTTATTTATTATAGTTATATTCATCATTTTATTATTGGTATCAAATTATTATATTTTAGTATTATTTATTGATTATTAATATATAATTATATTGATTAATATAGTAAACTCTTTTATTATTGTATTAATAATATAGTTAATTATATCAAAATTTATCAATTTATTTATTATTATAATTCAATTTCATATTTTTATTACAATGGTATTTATTATTTATTTTATTATAATCACATATTCACAATTATAACTAAATTTTATTATTTCTTATTATTATTATCTTTTATTAATATTATTATTGATTAAAATTTATTATTTAATTATTATTTATTATTAAATCTTATTTGAGGAAGGGGACATTACAGGCTGCAACATGAGATAAACCATATCACCAACCTCAAAACTCCTCTCTGTCCGCTTCTGATCTGCATACTGCTTATGCTGATTCTGGGCCCTGGCAATATTATCTCTGAGAGCATCAACAATGTCCTTGCTTTCCTGAAGCAAATCTCCAGCACGAGGAACTCTAACATCACTCATAAGCAAATCCAGAAAACTCGGTGCCTCATAACCATAACTCCCATGCACCGCTGATGGCGAATAGACATCACAAGATAAACAGCAAGAAATAGAACCCAAAACAAATCTGCTTGCCATCAATTCCTCAACACAAGGGTCAAATGCAAACTGATGTACAGACCCTGCAGTATAATGCTCATAAAAAGAACCAACCTCAGTCAACAGCTCACCATGCACAGGTGATACAACCCACTGTGACTGATCACCAGCTAAGTCAGGAGATGTCATACCCAAAGGAGTAGAATCAATAACAACAACCGCTGAAGCATCACTCCCAAACTCCTGCTCTAAGTCATGTATTATCAAGTTGTCAACCGCAGAACCTATCGCCATGTCATGCCCATCACAATTCTCATCTCGTGGCATCAAACCATCCCATAACTGATGACAAGCACTAGGGACCAAAGTACATTTACGTATCATCATCTCATCAACATGGTCTTCAAAGGTAAACTAGTGAGCATACCTCACAGTGTAATGCCGATAAGATGCGCCAATCTCAGTCAGTGACTCAGATTGCAATCCAGATGAAACTAATTGCAACCGATCCCTAACCAAGCTGGAACTGACTACTACCTTCGAAGATGTTGCCAAGGGAGTAGTATCACTAGCAGGAACCATGCCAACTGTTGGCTCACCAACATCACACATGATCTCTGATACAACATCCCTAGTCTCCGTGCCATCAGTAATAAAGACCACCACCATGTCAGGCATACCACAACAATCTGCTGCAGCACCCAACTCAACTGAACCTGACTCTAGTGGAAACAAACCTGATATGCCAATGCTAGTATCGAGGATGGATGCATCCCCATCTCCACTGTCTTTGACAATCTCGACCATGGACATCCTCGGATCACCAGACACCACAACCTGTGACTGTACAGAATCTGGTAAAGACTACAGTCGCTCTAACTCCATGGTCACCTCAGCCAAATGAAACTGTGACTCCTCGAAAGCAACTGTGTACTCTCAAGAATCTCAGAAGTCACCTTGAGCTGTTGAGTAAGCTCACTCACCTCATCTTCCTTGGTCAATAATGCATTGTACGCTGTACTGCCCCACTCCATAAGATAATCTCTATCGGCTACCAATTGCATATAATTCTGTCTCAGAATCCGGATAGCCTCCCATAAAGAGTGTATCTCTGTCAAGGAAAGATAACTGCCTCCCTGCTCATCACTAGTAGGAGAACCCCATCCATAAACTGCTAACAACTGACGAGCAGCATCGAAATGCTAGCAAGCGATAGCAATGTCTCGCTCACTAACTCTCAGTTGACTAGACACATGATGACGCTGGCTAGACTGTCTCCTACAATCCTCCTTTGACGCACTGTCCAAAAGAGTATCCTCAAGGTTACTGGTCTCTAGAGTATTACCATCCATATCCTGTGAATCAACTCCAATGCTCATATCAACATACGGAGTATCAAAAACTCTAGCACCGCTGTCCAACTCCTCTGTACCAAAAGAAACTGTTGAGGAAACTAAGTCCTCAAAACTGCCCACTGCATCCTCCTGGATGTCATCAATACCAATACAATCCTGGGACTCATCTGTAAACACTGCCAAATATGAAAGATCATCAACACATTCCAGCAATAATGGTCGACTGGATATATGAACAAGGCCCAACACCGGTGTATAAAAACTAATACTAATATCGGACAAACTGCTGGCACAAGAAAGGACAACACCGTTCAATTTGCTAATCAAATCCATGATAGCACCCAAACAATCACTGCTACCAAAAAGTGATAAAGATCTCAAGTCAACTGAATCCCAAACGCCAATATAACAATCTCAAGTCCATATCCGTAAACTAGAATCAGCTGGTAACTCAAGCAAACTCCTCACCTGAGTAATATGACTAATACCAACTAACTCCACATACCTGTCTGACACTGTCCCTGTATCCTGGATGTGAATGCCAGATGAACTCACAACATTATCAACGACCACATGTGATCCGCCTGCCGTAGAAAGCTGAGTATCAGGTGTGCAAGATGAAACTAAACTCAACTCCACGCCATGCTCATCCCCATGTCTCTCCAAGTCCTGTAATGCCAATGGAGTATTCACCAAAGAAGTTCGAGTGTCCTCAAGCTCGCGAGAAAGCCTATCAACTTCCTCCTTCCTCCTCAAGGCATCTGAATAGTCTCCGGCAAGGCTAAGAAGATGGTCACGATTTGATAGAAGATGTGAATAACTCAACTTCATCGTTCCCATCCCCTTCCCTAATCGCCTGTAATTCAACACAAGAAGACTTTGCCTGAACTCTCTTATGTTTGCCCTGTAACTGAATCATCCGGATGTGATCTTCTATCATATCCCGCATCCTGTCATGATGAGATAATGAAGTCACAATACTGTCTTCGCTCACCTTCAGTTGGTTGAACAAATCATGCGAAGTACTACCAGCCTCAACCTCATGTGACGAAGCATCCAAATGTGCCTGGTACTCCCTCTCAGCAAAGTCATGAATACTCAATGTCTGCTCATCTCTATCAAGGATCTCACCATCGTGCGCAACAACATCCTCAAAATCATCATTTGAACCCTCTACGCTGTAGTCACTGCCTGTCGTAACCAAACCATCCTGAGTACCTGTGACATCACCCTCTGGCAACCTGTATACAACTGTCTCAACTTGAGTATCAAGTTGACAGTTACTATCCATCAACGTAATATCCTTCACCACTTCTTCCTGTGGCTAAATAGGAACTGAAACCTCTGCCTGGCTGCAAGCTAATTTCTCGAACTCCTCATGCAAGTTCCTGGTAATTGTGTCATCTGCCTTGTGAGAAGATCTGCCAAATAGAAATCCAGTCAACTTATCCACCTTAGCTGGGTTGGACAGCATGTCATTCATCATATGGTGGCGCTTAACCAACTGTTCAGACATGTCATGGCTTATTTTCTTAAGTTCATCTCGAATGTCTAAATAACCATCCTTTCTACTATTCCGACTCTGGATCTTCCTACTTTGTCCATCAGCTATCCAGGATCGTGTCCTCTAAGACTCTGTACTATACATGTCCATTCTGGATAAAGCAGAGTGTTGATCACTCATACAAGACGGCTCTTACCCAACAGGATGGCAAGAAAACTGCTCTGATACCACTATAATGACCCCTACCAATAGGCCACTAAATAAACCCTCAAAAAATGCAACTCAAGATGTAGATAGAAAATTATTTTTGAGTATATGAGTTTGCTGTCCCAAAATTTCAGAATAATAGATAGCAACCAAATACCATCTAAAACACTATCAATGATGTAGGAAATTGCTCAAAACCATATGCCATTCATATATCAACAATTTGCAACAATGCCATACATATTTCAGCCAATAATATGATCATCAAACCCTAGGTTTGCAATATAGATAGACTGAAAATTACAATGCCCTTTCACTTGCAAAGTCCTAGCCTTCCTTTGATACGAATAATGCCAAATGGCAAACAAAGACAAGTACAATGTAAAATAGTAAAGTGCTGAAGCTATATTTTGTACTCAGCTGAAAACATACATTTCTCATAAAATATGTCAAATGTCAAATGAGAAGTGAGGAACCTGATTGTAGATGGCTGCGATAATTTTTACTAGTGCTGAAGATGCCAACACCCAAGCCAAAGTCACCCCAAATCTGAAAATGTACTTTCTTGCAGATTTTCGAAAATATCTAGGAATTTTGAAAATTCGTTAAAAATAAATCATGGTATTTTGGGACTCCAAAATGCACCTATCTTTATCTCCTTGATGATAGAAATCCGATGCAAAAATACCTAGAATGATACGCTGAGTAATGAGGAAGATATGAGCAAAAATGTGGTTCCAAAACCCTATCCTGAAATTCTGAAAACTGAATTAGACTTGTAGCAAAAACTTTTTAAGATTGCTTTTTTTCTCTGCTTTTTCGCTTTGCTTTTTCGAATCTGCTTTTTCGCTTTGCTTTTTCGGATTTGCTTTTTTTTTCCTCTTGCAATCAAAAACTCAAACCCTCAGGTAAGTCTGAGGACTCCAAATAAGCTCAACTTGAAATGGCTGAATACCACTTCCAAAGTGCAACCCTTCAAAGGATATTTCACCTCCTCAGTTATGCAAATCCTTAAGAAACTCCGTTCTTGAAGATCAAATGACAATCTGCAGACCAAGATGGTGCCACAAATGCTCAAAGAGAAAAGTAGTGTAAATTCAAGTCATGGGATGTCCAAATGAGAGGCCAAGCACTCTATTTATTTACTTTTCTAAGAAGCCACTAGAACTTCTAGAAGTATCCATAAAATATTCTTATAAAATCTTTTTATAATGCACTTTTATATAAAAAGTAATTTTATAAAATAAAAAGTGCAACTCAACTCAAAATTATAACATTTTGGCCCCACATAACACATTATAATAAAAAATATGATAAACACCATCACTCCAAGAGCAAATAAGACCATCCAATCCCCAAATAATCATCAGAATGACTCTCTCACCAAAACCATCTGCCTACGAGAGTCCATGATAGGCAAATCCACTGAAAAATGACATGTCACTAAAGAGGGGACATGACACACTGAATATCTGATTAGATCATACCTCTTTTTTTGTTAGCATGGCTGTTGAACTCTGCTACCTCTGTGTAGCGTTTTTCCGAAGATATCTCTCCTCTGCTCTATGCAATCATCTGATTTCAACAACACTTATCTTGCATCCTATGATCTGTATTTAAACAAGAGTTCTCCGTAAAGAAACCCTTAACTCATAGAACCGCTAGGGTGTAAACTCACCTAAACATCATGCAACTAGTAAAAAGCTATGTGTTCTGATCTCGAGTTTACCTTGCGAAACAACCAAAGAAATAAAGTGGATGTTCCGTATAATCCGGTGTTAACTCTAAACTGCTCTGCATAATCCGGTGTGGATCTTTAGGCAGATTGGACGGGTGTCACCTTATACCGGTACTGTGTACCTAGATCGGTCTATTGGTGTGTAATCGGTCTACCGGTGTGTTCAGTTTTCTTTGTCTACTAGTGCATACAAACTGTTCTTTGTCTACCAGTGTCTTTTAAGCAATGTGAGTGACCGGTGAGCCCTTACCGGTGAATGGTGTTTGTGACTGTACACTAATGACAACTTAAATTGCTAACAAAATATGTGCCTCTTCATTAGTATACATCTTTTGGATTGTCTTGATGAACTGCTTTTTACCTCACTATCCTCTATAGGAGGTGTACTCTCCCAGGCCTTTGAGCATACCATTTCGAATTAAAAGCATGCTGCCATGTGCAATGGGACATTCATTCTATCCCATATCTATTGAAAAATTGGCTTAAAGCAATGGTAATCCAATGCTAATGTGGGATCGCCTCTCTAACAGGTGTCCTCTCATGTGACCAAGTATGCTTTGAAAAGAGATACAAATCTCTCCAAGACTAGGAGAGTCCGTCTCGGCATAACTGATGACATTCACTGCAGGTGTCACAATGACTACCACATACTAGGCATTGTTCCACCAGTTATCATTTAATACATTTGCCTTATTCTCTTCTCGTTTGCTCTGGAATCTCCCTATCTGCACCATTCATTGCATGCAACTATAGACCATAGGCCCACCAACACCACAATCATCTTTCCCAACAAAGGTACCAGGTTCTGCACCTGGGACCCCTGGGTCCCAGTCCAGGTCTGTATTTGGTTCGCCTACTGTCCACATCAGATCCTTTATTCTGCCCATTGGTTTGTATGGAAGTAAACCTAATGAATTTCTGCCGTATTTGAAGCATATTCTGCCTACCATGAAGAATTTGTGAACATTTTCACCTGTTTTTGCTGCCACGACTGAAAAATTTCCCCTATTCTTGCTGCTGCGACTGAAAATTTTCCTCTATTCTTGCTGACCTGACCGAAAATTTTCACTGTTTAATTTAGTTTATAAAAATAGATTGGTTTGCCGCACTGCCTTTCAAACAAACACTGAACACTGCCTGCCTTTAGATCTGAATCTGGCTAGAATGGGCCCTTCTTTCCCTACCCTGGTTTCTATGGAGATGTAACATATATATGTGCTTGCTAGTGACTTGCGAAGATTGGAGTGGTAGGAAGTTGAAGGGACATTTTATTTGGGCAGTGACTGTTTGCCCTGTCTTGGGTGGAAATTGTTCTCCTTGTCTTTTGTGCACAACTGTTCTGTTCTTTGAGTAGTGACTGTTTTTCTCTGTTTCTCTAGCAGCATGCTTTCCTTTGATTTGGGTGACTGTTTTTTCTTCCCAGTGCTTTTGTTCTTCTTTGGTGGGCATGTGTTTCATCTTCTTAGGTGACCGTTTTCCCATTGATAGCGACACCATTTCCTTGCCCAGGGTTCTGATTGTTTTCTCTGTTGGGAAGCGTTGGTTTTCCCCTTTGATTGCAACTATTAAACTTGCTAGCAGCTATGGTTATCAGCAGTGACTGTTCATGTTTGTGAGCAGTGTGAAGGGAGAGAGGCAGAATGTGAACCATTCAAGGAAGAGAGAAGCCTCCTTGTTTTATGGTAGGTGAATCCATTGCTTTGAGCACTGATTGGCTATATTAGCTAAAGCAAAGGAAGTTAAGGCTTGGTAGTAGAGGTTGTTGAAAGAAGAAGAAAGCATAGTTACCTTGCTTAGTGAGTTGCCAAGTACTCACAAGTATTTTTGCTCTGTGGGTACTCACAAGTCACGAGGTTTACCTGCTGAGTTTTTCTGCAAAGTATTTGGAAAAAATTGCAGAGTTTTTCCACTTGACTCACTGTGTGAACATGTCAAAATCATAGAAAAAATAAAGTGGGCTAAGCACTCTCAAAACTCTGTTTTTTTTTGGCTTTATGTTTTTTGCCTTCTAAAAAATTATGGAAGTGGTGTGTGCCATGAAGGTCTGTTGTTTTGAAAGTCTTCATTTGGGCTGCTGGACTTTGATCGGAGTGGTACCACTTGACCCTCACTGGGGGTGCTGCCCCTAGACCCTTACATGAAGTGTTACCCTCAAATCCCCACCATACTCATTTCATACATTTTGTATTTGTATTTTGTTTAAAATCTATGTTTTTTTTTGTTTCCTTTATTTCTTTTTAAATTTTTTTGTTTTTCAAATTAAAGTGTTTTTTGAGTTTGTCGAGTTTTGCTGAGTACTTTTCAAGTACATTCTGAGTCCGAGTCTGTGAACTATGGGAGAAAGTATGTTGCTGTAAGGTGTAGCAAAGCAGTCCATAAGGCACTGTTGTCCTTTTTTGGGCAGTGATAACAACTCAAACTAGTTTCAGACTACTGCAAGTGAGGAGTAGCAGATTCTTATATGGAGTTGGTGGTATAAGTCTATCTGTCATTTTATAGAGGTTTTAGTTCTTCACTTCCCCTGATGCAAGTATTACAGAGTTTTTAGGACTTGTTTTGTTTCCATTCAAGGGTTTCTCCACAGTTAACCTTGTTTTTGCAATTGTGTGATTAAGGTTGTTTCATTTCTGCATGTTTGAGATGTTTTGTCTTTTTTGATTTGCACATGATGCCATGATGGTATTGGTGCATATTAAGGTAGTTTGAGAGCTGCTTATTAAATTCATCTGTTGATTATTAGGAGTGCAGCATAGCTGCTCTAGTTTCTGTATCATTTAGTCTTGCCATTTCAGTCCTTTTATCAAGTGCATTTTGTCATGTAATCTCAACCCATCTCCACATAGGAGAGAGTAAGCCCTAGTGTAGCTCCTTTGAAGGGAAAATTGCAGAAATGATAGTTGACATGTTCAGTGCCTCTAGTTCTTTTACAGCTATGTTCCCAAGATGCTCTTGCATCCAAGTGACAAATGTCCTCAAAATGGGGATGACATAGGGGTGTCTCATGCCCAGTGTTGCAAAACTCGCAAGTACTTACAAGCCAATCTGCCAAGCAAATTACTCATCCAATATCTTACCGATTTGTTTTTGTAAAACATGCAGCGATTTTTCCCGGAAACACTTAAAAGCAAATGTAAAAAATTGTGATTTGTGTTAAGAACTTGGCCCAGTTCATATAGTTAATATTTTCTTGCTTGCAATTAAAAAAAGTGTGATTTTTATTTGTGATGAAGGTTTCAAGGGCTTTTATTTGGGCTTGGTGGCGGGGGTCCATCCCTCTATCCTACCCTATATTGCAACAAGGAGCACGCTAGGGTCACAAAACTTGGAGCCTGTGAGGGGTGTTGCCCCTCAACATCGCTGGTGGTGTTGTCCCTAAACCCCTACAAGGGGCACTGCCCCTTGACCCTGTCCCTGGACCTCCATGAGGGGCATTGCCCCTCAACCCCATTGGAATCTCTACTCCCAAATCCCCATTAATTATTGGGATTTAGATGAGGCAACTTCTACATATGACATGGCTAGTGGAAGTAGCATTGTAACTCATTTAGGGATTGAACTTGTTTTTTGTTCTTTGGTCTATGATATGTATTAAAGTCTAGTTATAATTAATATATGATATAAACTAGTAAATATGCTCAATGAATTTAGTGATGCATTTTTGAAGAATACTTTTAAAAGTTCATGTATTTTAAATGTTCGATAAAATTGCCGAGTTATTGTCAACTATGCTCATACCCATCCCAAAAACGCTGGAAATGCTAGACGGGGGGAGGGAATGGTTTGCATCGCATGGTTCACTGCATATTAATCAATAGTGGAGATAAAAAAAGAATAATTTCCTAATAATAAAAACCATATCAGGTACCTGGACGAGCTTCCTTTCAGCTAAGTGTTAAAAACTACACAGAGAGCTGGGCTAGGAAAGACTAAAAATTAAATGAACTGTTAGACTATCGAGGATGCCCTTCAAGCATGCTTTGGCTTGGTCAATGATGTCAAGCTGCCAAAGCAGCTAGAAGACAATGTGATGGGATGAGAAAATTAGGGTGACGGTTAAGAATGATGAAGAGATGGAAGAGTGCTTTGATTTGAGGTCTTAAGAATCCCAAATAGTATGCCAGTTTTAAAAAGTTGTATATGGGGTAGCCTCGTGTCCTGCTCTTCACATGAAATGTTTGGACATCAGAACTAAGAATTTCATATCTTCTTGTAAGATACGTATGCATTCATATTTATTCTCGACACCTTTATATTGAAAATGGCGTATGCTTACCCGCCCATAACAAGGGATTGCACATTGTGAACCATGTTAGCTTGGAAGCCTGGATGTGTTTAACATTGGTTAATAACACTTGAATATGTAAACTTCCCAATTCAGATAAACAAATGCAAAGATAACATATGTATAAGGTTGATGCATTCTCCACAAAGAATTCATGTGCAATATTGCTCGGCTAGGATGTTTTAAATTGAGTTGAGCTCGCTATTTCTTTTACATTTTTGCATAATACAACATACTGTTTGATGTAGAAGTTATCAAAGACTTACAAATTTTTCATTTATTGAAGAATAAATGTTGCATTTATTCTGCATATGAATTAAAAGGCAAAAAGTACATTCCATATTGCAGTGGAAGAGGGGACGTAGTTATTTTAGAAAAAGTTTTCTGAATATTTGAAGTAGCATGGTAGAAATTTTGTATGCAATTCAATTATGCTTTGTGAACATTTCATTTTCTTTTTGTTTATTGTTGTTTTCAGCTATCCTATCTTCACTAGGAAAGTGTTGTTATTCTTGTGACTGCAACTTACTCTTTTTTATCATCTAGGTTGGTTTGACTCTTGTTGTGGTAGAAAGCGCGGTGACATCCATTTATATATGTTATGCTGAAGATCCTTCATTAATCAATAGATGGGATGAGGAATTTTACATTCAGATATCTGAGGCATTACATCAAAGACTACAGCATAGAAGCTCACGGAACATTGATGTCTTGCCCATGGTGGAAATTCGTCGACAAATATCTTTACCTGTTCCTGTATAGTGTGAATCAAGTGAAGCTTGTGACTTTTGATTCATGGTATGATTGTTGTTAATTAAGGCAATAATTTTGCTATTGCAGTCAGTCTTCATCTTTCCTATTGTTTCTTTATTTTGGCACATGGTGTTGCTTCCTGTCAATTAAATTTTGGTTGCTTCAGTTTGTGCCTTTCAATTCCATTTTGTAATAAGAGTATCTGGGGCAAGAAGCAGGCTATTTATAATCTCAAGAAACTGTGGGGTCCATGGTTGATGCAAATGCCTACCAAATGAAAGGCGAAATACTTTATCAAGGTAGAACGGTAATAATTTGTTGCAACTTGTGAACTCGATCTGCTCTCGGGCTGTAATTTATGCCATTTGACGAACATTTTTTGTGAGTTTGTTGAATGTTAACAATCATTGATCATATAAATTATTCATAGAATTGGGCACACACCCAATGGGCAATTAGTCATTTTAAAATATCATTATTGTATCATATTTTATTTGAAAGGTAGCATTGCATCTATCTTTGTCATTTACAGTGGGACTGTGTTGGCGCATACCAAAATCACTTTTCCGAATCTCATTTCAGTTTGATGAGGACTTCAATTTGTTTAAAGCTATTGTCCGTCCCTTAATAAGATCCGAACTTTTTGTTTAGTAGTAATATATCTATTATGTACATGATGAGGCAGCAGTTCTTTTTTTTCAATTTGCTGTGTATGCAAATATTGTTTACAAAGGTTAAGCACTGGGAAACAAAATTTTAACCATAACTTCTGGGGAATATGAATTTTTTTAACGAGTTTCTTATAATGGGATTAATATAATTATTATGAATTATCTAGATGTCATATGTACAAATCTATAAGTTGATTTTGTGAATCTGTAATTTAAACACTTCAACAATCACAAATAAAACAATATATTTTTTTATAAATAAAAAAGCTATTGTAATTTTTTTATTATTAAATATTATACTAGCAATTGCACCCCAACAAGGTGCATTGGTTACACCGATAGGAAGATAAACTAGGATAATAAATTGAAGGGTGGGGAGAAAATTTTGAGTAATTTTCAAAGAAAAACCCATAAAAGAAGTTATGCTAGAAGAGCATCTTCAAGTGAATCATGGATCTATTGCTTACAACGCTGTTCTCCCTAAATTTGGCACTACCACATTCATTATTGGTGTGACCTTTCAAGCATAGATGTACTACTTGCAGAGTACTCTCTGAGTTGCAAAAACTGGCCAAGTTTTCTGGGTTGGCGAGCTTTCACAACTTTTATTGGCACCAAAAACTTGCCGAATTTTTGGCAAAAACTCACCTAGCACATAAAGGCAAAAAATGACCCAATTTAATTTAATTTCTCATTTCTTCACTTGTATTTTGCTGAGAGGGGGAAAATACTCTTCCAAACACTTGTGTTCCAAACACTTGCAAATTGATTTCTATCGATTTGAAGCAGATTTGAGGTGGTTTTTGAAGAGGATGACATCAATGATTTGGAGAGGCAGGCTATGGAGGAGGGGGTTGGATTTGGTTTCACACTGGATGACATTGAGTTAATGAGTAGTCAATGCTAGTGCCGGGAGAAGCTAGAGGCAAAGCTACATCCAAGATGGAGAACGCGCCATAGATTGAATTAGACATACTAAGCGAGGAGGCACAGTCATGCCAAGTGCAGATTTCTAGGACTAGACCCTCTAGCTCTACATCTCCCTTAGTTTTTACTAGAGTTGGGAAGAGGAAGATGTACTTGTAATGATCTATTTACTTTTAATTTTACATAAGTTATTTAATATTTTGCTTCCAGCCATCAGCATTTCTCACGAGAATGCGATTTTGTACCCACTTTGTGTTTAAATATATCTAGATTAAGCTTGTTTTTTTTGTGTTCTCATTTATTGACTCATTGGATGCATCTTCTCATTGAATTTTGCAAAAAAAATGAATTTCTAATTAAATTTAAGCAATTTTTTAAGTTCCTGAGTTTTTTGTTGAGATTTTGTCGAAAGCTGGCTGAGTTTTTCCTGAATTTTTTTCAAGCCTTGTCAAGTTTTTGGCTTTGGTGAGTTTTCCAACTATGCTTTCAAGTACTAACTATGATACATAAACTTAGATGAATGGTAATCCTTTGGCTATTTTTTTTATACCTATATCAAGCATTTAAATCCTCCATACGACTGACATCATACATGATCTTTGTAGCATGTCAAATAGTTTTGATTTGCTATGCTTTGTAGGCATTGACATGGACAAGCTTCCTCAACATAATCTTTTAACTAGTGCATCAAGTCTTTCTACAAAGGAAATAAATAAGGGTACCAAAGATGGGAGTCACAAGACATGCCTATGGTCCAAATTCAACAATATGTTTTTATCAATTCACATTTGCTCATGTACTCACAACCTGTGCTAAAATAGAAGCTTTAGAATAGGGTATGGCCATTCATCAAAGCATTGAGAATAGAGGAAGCTTGGCAGATGTTGCAATTGCTAGTGCTCTAGTAGACATGTATGCAAAATGTGAAAGCATAGACAACCTATGAATTGTTTGATGGAATGCCTCAAAGAAAGAAACTTTTTATCATGGACTATAATGATTGCAAGATATATAGCAAATTCACAAGGTTTCCATGTTTGATACTTCCCAAAATCTCAAGGTCTCTTTCAAATAGACAATTTGATCTTAAACCATCATTATGAATTTTTTTGACTGCAAATGCATTATTATCATCCATAACCCATTTGTAGACCATACCAAAGCTTCCCGAGCCAATGACATCAGCATCACTAAGCTCATCAACATTATCTATGGGAGCAAAACCTACATTGACTGAAGGGAACTTACAACAATAGTATCAATAAGTAATCAGTCCATCTCTTTTAGGCAATAAATTCCATATGGTATTTAATTCAATATACTCATTGGCACAACAAAAGCATTCATAAAATTGAATAAGAGAGTAGAGTAATGACCAAACTTGGAATATTAAGATGGCATGATGCATTATAAGCAATTTAATGATGTTTTCCTGTTGTTGATAATGAGGGGCCATGAAAATTAGAATCATGTTCACATCTTAGAACAAGCCAAAGTTGTTATATCAAAGCGGTTTGATTGGTTCAAACAATTTCCCGCCTTAACTTATATCAGAGTTTGAGGATTTGATTCCTATGAATATTAGCTGCCCAATATCAAAGTGGCTAGGTAGTGTTGTGTTATTCTTAACTGGTTACTGAGGAGGGGGGTGGATCAGTAAATACAATTTCTATCTTCAATTAAACCTTATATATATATATAGTTATATATATATGTATATATATATGTATATATATATATATATATATATATATATATATATATATATATATATATATATATTCTTGCAGAATTAACAGAATATAATCAACATTCATAAACTGAAATAGAAATACACAGGTCAACACAACATATATACGTGGAACCCTCAGTTAAAATGAGAAAACCGCGGTGGCACAGAACCCACAACTTTACTACTGCAGTACTAAAGATGCCCTGTTAAAGACTTACAAAGCACTTGTAAGAGTGCTACCTGGTAAAGGGATTTGGCATAAGACATGTTAAGATCTTGATCCTATTAGGAGTCACCTTATAATATGACTTTCAACACCAATTAAGATGTCACTTGGTCAAAGGATTTATACAAGAACATGTTAGGGTTCACCTTGATTGAGGATTTGAATATGCTCTTACAATTCAAAGCAATGATCTATTATGACACCTTTTGTCTGATCAGATCATACTTGTTAGCCTTTTGCTCTGCTTGGCTGTTGAGCCCTTCTCTATCTTTCACTTATCAAAAGATTCTCTTTCTCCTACTCTATACGCTCTCAACTCTCAACAACACTTTTTGTATATACTATGACCTGTATTTATAAGACATTATTCTTATTAAAAATACTTTCTCATAGTTTTGCCAAGCTGTAAACTCACCCATAAATCATCCATGCAAAAAGCTTGCAAAATAATCTTGAGTTTACCTTGAAACATCCGTGTAGAAATAAAGCTAACTCCAGTTAAAAAACTAACTTCAGTTTCAACTGTGAATGCTCCATCTAATCCGGTTTTAACTGAGACAGCTCCGCATGATCCGGTTTGGATTATCATGCAGTTGACTGGTATTGAGCTTATACCCGGTTGGTCATACATTCCTTGTATGTCTTATAAGACCGGTGGAAAAACACTCTAAAGAGTACCGGTGCAAGATTAGTCTACCGGTGCTTTGATGGGATTTGATATTTGCCTCTAACTTAACCAATGACAACTGAAATATGTCAACAATCTTCCCCTTTGGCATTGGTGGCAAAACATCACTCTTTACATTTCCTGTCTTGAAGACTTCCCCTGTGTTGTCTGTTATCTGTCATCTGATACTGTTTTCTTATTCTTCTTTCTTCCTCTGTATCTGTATCTGCTTACCAGTATCTGGATCTCTTCCTATCTTGTATTCTGATCTTCTTCCCGTCATGATCTTCTTCAAGTCCTGATCTTCTTCCCGTCATGATCTTCTTCAAGTCCTGATCTTCTTCCCCTTTTTGCCTCCATAGGACAAAGGGTAGTCACAGAATGTCCTAGATTATATCTGTAACTTTGTGAAGATATCCTTATATATTTTCTTCACTGATTGAAGAAATGGATTCCATAGACCGGTGACTTATTCTAAGTTTTTGTGTGCTGCTTGTAGTGATACGATTATGTTTTCCATGTCTTCTACGGTTTTGTAGTCTGGTTCCTTTATCAGGTTTTCAGCCTCGGTTGCTATCATTTGCATGAGATCAAATGTAGGGGCAAGAAATAATTGGAATCCAATGAGATCTTGGGTTCTCTTAGTCTTCTCTTCTGAAGCTTTTCTAATACTTGGAGAAAGACTGGTCATTTCTTTGTTGTATTCTATTGCTGAGGAGTTCTTTGCATCAAAATTGGAGGAAGGAACTCTTATTTCTTATGAGGCTTTGGATGTCTTTTCAGTGATATCTTGAACAAAGTCTTCAAAGTTTGAAGTCCTTGTGAGTAAACCTCTTGCTTCATGTATCTGTTGCTGGAGTATTCTTGTATTTGTAGATACAATTGTCTTTAACTCTTAAACTTGTTTATGTAGAATTTCTACTCGCTTCTTCTCATAATGATCAATGGCTATTGTCTATAGATCAGTGACATCTTCTCCTATTGCTTGTGCCAATATTTCTAATTGATCAATGATAGTCTCGTCTTC
Organism: Chamaecyparis obtusa; assembly: GCA_027943335.1. Lineage (NCBI taxonomy): Eukaryota > Viridiplantae > Streptophyta > Pinopsida > Cupressales > Cupressaceae > Chamaecyparis > Chamaecyparis obtusa. Next base: position 2,832,078 of record BSBK01002398.1, read on the forward strand.
ATCAATGTCTGCATCCAATACAAAGTTGTACAAGATGTTCTTGACACTAGAGAGGACCATGTCTTGTTTCCTCTTAGTGAGCTCTTTGAGTTGTCGAGTTGACATCTTGCTTATGTCAACCACAGCTTCACTAATTTTCTTTTCTTAGCTTTTGATTCGATTGCAAAAGTTAGTTTCCTTTTTGATGAAGAAGAGCTGGGAACATCTACCGGTTCCTTCTAACTCTTTTCTTGTTCTGGTTGTTCTTCCGTAGGCTTTTCCTGTTTAGTGTTGATAGGTACTTCCTTTTGTTGAGGTATTTCATCGTGTTTCACCTCTTGTTGCCGAGGCACTTCTTCCAATTGAACTACTTCATCTGGATGTACCTCTTTTTCTTGTCGTGCTTCATCTTGTGGATGAGCTTCTTCTTCCAGATGAACTTCCTCTTGCTGTTGTATTTGCTGTTCCGGTGGAACTTCCTCTTCAGGATTTATTGCTACTTTTGGTGGAGGCTCGATATGTTGCTCCTCATCTGCATGTTGCTTATCTTCAGCGGTTCCTTTCTCATTTACCCCTTTTTCAGTGGTCATCTTGTCTGATGACTCTCCCAGTACGTGTTCCTCTGGTAGAACTTGTTCTCCCAGATTTATTTGTTCATTGGTTGTGAACGTTTCTGTGGGAACTTCTTTCTCACCAGTTGAAGGTTGTTCATGAGCAGTGAGCTGTACCGGTGGTTCTAATCCTTTCTCAGGTTCATCCTGTGGACCTTTTGTCTTCAAAGTACTGAAGTCATAAGTCTGCCAAAACTCAAGGGTTTCTTTATGTACATCCTTTTCATGTCCATTGATTATTTTGGCGACTCTATTCTTTGTATCCAAATTCATTGACACTTCCTCCATTAGAAGTTTAGTTGTCTCTTCACTGAGACCTGGGTTTACCTATGTCAACGTTTCCTTTGCTATTTTATTGTTGGTTGCCAGAACGGTTTTCCATTTTGCCATAATTCTTTGGTTCAACTCAGGAGGAAATTTGGCCCTATAATCTCTAGGACTTCTGTTGAAATCTAAGAAAGTTTCCAACATGGCAACCTCTATTTTCTGCTTATCCTCTTCTACTAACACATTGAACCATTTGGCTGCATTTGACACTTTGCCAAAATCCATGACTTCATCAACAATGTTATCTACAGTTAGTGTTCGAGCCTTACCTTTTATTGGGGATGATAGTAGAGTTTGTGGAGTCGGATCATCAACTTTATCATCAGTTATGTCAACAATCACCGGTACTTCTGCAGGTTTGTTCTTGACTGAAATCTCAACGCCCAATATACCCTTTCCTTTCCTGGTATCTTTGATTGGTGGCTCTATGGTTTTCTGGCATTCTTCTTTTGCCTGGTGTTGTCGCTGAAGAAGACTTGTCTAGGTAGCAACACCTTCTTCATGTACCTTGTCCACATCTCCAATAAGCACCTGACTTATCCTTCTTCTTATTGTGAAACTTGGCTTGTGCAGGTCTGCTTGTTGTGTTGCCTCTTCCAGAGTTAGATGATTTTGTACTTTAAGAATAACCCTAATTCTTAGCTCCTTGTCTTCTTCAATCGAATCTTTCCATCTAGCTTCTAGAATCTCTTGGAGATCGTCAGGTATGGTCTTATGAAGTTCAGTAGGAGAAAGGTTGAACTTATGAATACAGTGAACTACAACTTCTATTTTTCTCCTATCTTCTTCGTTAGCCAAATCATGCCTCCTTCCAGTTGATCCCATTCCACCTGTTTCTTTTAAGATTTTTACAAATTCATCAATTGTAGGTTTCCTTCCTCTCGGTGCATCCTCCTTCACCAATTTCACAGATTTCCTCTTTCAGGGAAGAGTTGTGTCTTCGGTCTCTGTTTCTTCATGTTCTTCCCCTTGCTTGCTGGACACTGGTTGTGCTCTTCTCCTTTGAGCTTTGGGTTCTTCTGTCATTGGTTTCTTCTTCTTCGGTGTGGGATACCTCTTCACAGATACCTTTTTAGGTTCTTTTACTGAAGACTTCTTCATATTTTCCAAAAAAATTTCATAGGTCCCAAACCGGTATGAAGAGAGATCTAGATCACTCTCTTGTAAGGAATCTGCATATGCCTTGGCTGTCTTAGTGGAGATTTCATAATCAAGCTCTAGTGTGTACCCAGTTCTTGGCTCCACAGCCTGAATAATGCAGTGATCGGCGGTGACAAGAAAACACACCTCATCCTTGTATGAATCAACAATAGTCGAGGGAATTCTTTCCCTGACGTGCATCCTCAGTTGGAAGGCCTCAAAGTAATTGGTCATAACTTTACTAAATTGATTTCCCAGTCTGTTAGCCATATCACTTATTTGAATCATTACTGGTCTATCTGTTTGCCATGTTACTTTGCCTATTCCTGGAAAGAAATTTTGATAATAAAAGAATAGACATACCAGTAGGGTTCCATATTTCAAGAACTTCTTCACAAGATCGAGCTTCTTTAAATTTTCAAAAATTTTCCCTCGTAGCATGGCACATATATCATACTACGCGTTGTCGTGCATGATCTGGTGTGCGGTGTGAATGGCTCCTCTCGGCACACTGTTGAGGTTGCTCAATTGATAGATTTTGTACCCTATCACCGCAGATGCAAATGGAACTCCCCCATCCTCTATATCATTCATAGTCATCAACCGACTGACGAACTTCGACTTTGTTGACCTTGCGACAACAACATTGCAATGGTTCTGAGGGTAAGAGCTTCCCCTTTGTCACTATATCTGGTAACTCTTTGTAGATCCTCCTTAGTGATTGGTGTGCATGCGCCTTTTGCTAGCTAGAACCCTGGTTCGTGCATAGGATTGAGAACCAATCTTATCCAATCTGGTCGAAACATGGTTGGATAACAGACTCCATTGATCAATCCTGAAGTTATGAGCTTCACATACTTATCTTGAAGCTTTCCATCTTGGCATAGTGAGAGATACTCGCTTTGGATGAAGGTTTTACCCAACTCTTCTTGCTTAGCGTGATTAAACATAGTAACATCTTCAGTTAACAGAACTCCATCAGGCACCGTTGATAGTGTACCTGTCATGTCATTTTCTCTATTTTGCACTACCATGATGTCATAAACGGGTCAGTCGAATTGGTTTCCTTGAATAAGCTTGACGCTAGAAGATGATGATGCCATCGTATTGTGACCGGTTTACACAGAGAACTTAATTGACTTTACAAAGATAATTTAGCAATGACCGTAAATCAAAGCACGAGAAGATTACTCAATCATATGAAATCAAAAATCACAATTTGCAAAGTAAAGTGAAATTGGTAATCATCCTTCCCTTTTATAGATTTAGGGTATAATGGTAATTACCAAACGATAACTATTGTTAACGGCTATAGCATTAATTACCTTACCTAATCTTTTCCTTGATGATCAGTTCTTATGTTTTTACCTATTGATCAAACCTCGGTTGAAATTTCAGTAATTACCTGTCCGGTTGTCATGATAGACCGGTGACATCTATCTGGTTACTCTCCTTGACTGAGTGAGGTCGTTGCTCACCAGTTCTATTGGAAATAGTAGGCAGACTACCAGTACTCCATAAGCCCTTAGGCTTAGTTTGCTGAAGAGATATCACCATCAGTCGATGATGATCTTCCTTTTGTTTTCTCCTCAGCGAAGTTCTTTGATTCTTTCTTTCTCAGTCTCTTTTCCCTTGTTGCCCTTTTTATTGGGAGACATGGTCTTATTCACTGGTTTGACCAATCGTCTTTTTTTATTCACTTGTTGGTTCCTACAATTTTTGGCCAGATGTCCAACTTTGTTACAGGTGTAACAAACTATCCCAATGGCCTTCCATGGATTTTCTCTTCTATTCTTAGGTGAATGACACCAAGAGTCATTATGACTATGTATGCCACATTTAGCACAATTGATTGTGCTTCGATTCTCATTCCTCTTAGGGAATATCTATCTCGATGGGGATCTGAATGCCATAGTTTTGGATCTGCATTCATCAGCCTTGTCTCCAAACTTGTTGCATGCATAGTAGTAACCTTTGAAGCTTCCCCCGCTTCCACTAGACACACTATTGGTACGAGACCTACATTCAGAAGTCTTGTGGCCATACTTGTAACAGTTTCTGCAATAATTGTTAGAAGTAATTGGTTTTACCGGTGCATTTCTGTAGTCATTTATTTTATGACCCGGTTTACCATAGTGATGGCAAGAGGTTTTGAAGGTCTTTTTACCTTTGACTTCCGTTGATTTATCTCTCTTTTCCTTCTTGTCTTTCTTGACTCTAGAGGACTCACCGGTTCCCTTGCTGTTTTGACCAGTGAACCCAAGTCCCGTGGGATCCTCATGTTTTCTTTGAACCCTCAGTTGCTCATCAAGCTTTTATGAGCTCTCATTGTATCTTCTAAGTGTCTCATTTCTTTCTTTGAGAACTTTCATCTGTTCCTTTAGTTGATAGAATTCAATAGCCAGTCTTTTGCATGCATCATCTTTATCATGCCAATTCTTTTGCATGTTTGCATTTTCTTGTGTAATTATTTGCATGTCTTCTTGAAGTTGTAGAACAACAAGAGAACTTTCCCTTACTGCGTCTTCTACCTGATTTCTTTCTCTTTTAGAGGCTGCTAGTGATTTCACGACACTGTTCCTTCCATCCTCAGTTTTCCTCTTTTCCTCAATGATTTGACTTATTCTTAGAGCATTGCATTCATGTTCCCCTTTCAGATTGGAGATCTGATCGGTTAAAATCTGATTCTTCTCCATGAAATCAGAGACTGCCTCCTTTGCTTTATCAGATCCACTTTGTCCAGAGAGCTCTTCAATTGTTTCATTTCTCTCACTCAGTTGTAGAACTAGCTCCTTTCTTTTTGCAAGGGACCTTCTTAGCCTATTCTCAAGAGAGGCAATGATGTCATTGGTTTCTCCAAGATGCTTTTGATACCTGTAACCCTCCATGATCTTTCCTCAAGCGGTTAAGCCTTATTACTTTGAGAACCTAAGGCTCTGATACCAATTGTTATTCCTAACTGGTTACTGAGAGGGGGGCTGAATCAGTAAATACAATTTCTATCTTCAGTTAAACTTTATATATATATATATATATATATATTCTTGCATAATTAATAGAATATAATCAACATTCATAAGTTGAAATAGAAATACACAGGTCAACACAACATATATATGTGGAAACCCTCGATTAGAAGGAGAAAATCACGGTGGGACAGAACCCACAACTTTACTACTGTAGTAATAAAGATGCCCTATTAAAAGCTTACAAAGCACTTATAAAAGTGCTACCCTACCCAGTAAAGGGATTTGGTAGAAGACTTGTTAAGATCTTGACCTTGTTAGGAGTCACCTTGTAAAATGAATTTCAACACCAATTAAGATATCACTTGGTGAAGGGATTTATACAAGAACCTGTTAGGGCTCACCCTAATTGAGGGATTTGAATATGCTCTTACAATTCAAAGCAATGATCTATTATGACACATTTTGTCTGATCAGATCATACATGTTAGCCTTTTGCTCTACTTGGTTGTTGAACCCTTCTCTATCTTTCACTTTTGATGCAGTCAAGGCTGGTGGATCCAATTAAGGACTGACCGACCTTGCATCCAAACTAATATGCAACGGAAATACACACTAACAACAACAGATCTGAAATGAAACTGAAGTCTTTATTCATTAAATCACCGATTACATGCAATGTGTCGGGCTGTAAGTCCTTCCCGGTTACGACCAATTACAATGCAAGTAATAGTCTACAAGATCTCACAGGATCCAAATCTTTTCCACAACATTAGCATTCAGCTAGCCTAGGTCTACAACATACAGCACACTGGTAAGCACCCAGGAAAGATCTAAACTTGTACTCAAACTTTCAAGCAATCTTCCTGCTCCTAAGCTCGCAGGCTACTAACCTTCCTTCCCACCATCTATCCCCCCCAAACAACTACCCAAGCATCCTATAAATACTGATTCCAAGCCACAAGTCGGCTGATGAAACAATAAACCCTTACAAACAAATATAAAATGCTAAAACATCAGTCAACTCTCACATAGCCTTACAAAATAAATAAATTCTCCAAGATGGCCCCAAACGGTCATCAGATCCGCATAGAAGAATGCAACACGCCAGATCTAGGTCCCCACACGTCCAATGGTCAATTCATAACTCGAGGAGCGTGACCCAAATCAATAGAACCAGTCGGCCAAGCCGATCCAACAAAACAATCCAGTCGGTAAGCAAGAACACCAAGCAACAGAGGAAATAACCGAGCACCAAACACCGACCAAGCCAAGCATGACTGAGAAACGCAGTTATCGCTGAGCACCAGTGAACCGACGCCTTCAGTTACCAAGCGTTCTTCAAAGACCGATCACCCCGGTAACCACATAAACCGAGCAACCAGTCTCCCAAACTGAGCAAGTACTCCACCAAACCAAGATCAAAACTAACAATCTACCTTCAAAGACAAACATATTTTTGGTTGATATAGGATTGCCAAGAATCCTAGGATGCTCCTGCATCAACTTCTCAGAAGATTCTCATCCTACTCTATACGCTCTCAACTCTCAACAACACTTCTTGTGTATACTATGACCTCTATTTATAAGACATTATTCTTATTAAAAATACTTTCTCATAGTTCCGCCAACCTGTAAACTTGCCCATAAATCAAGCATGCAAAAATCTTGCAAAATAATCTTGAGTTTACCTTGAAACATCCGCGTAGAAATAAAGCTAACTCCAGTTTAAAAGCTAACTTCAGTTTCAACTGTGAATGCTCTGTATAATCCGGTTTTAACTGAGACAGCTCCGCGTGATCCGTTTCGGATTATCATGCAGCCAACTGGTATTGAACTTATACCCAGTTGGTCATACATTCCATGTATGTCTTATAAGACCAGTGGAAAAACACTCTAAAGAGTATCAGTGCAAGATTAGTCTACTGGTGCTCCGATGGGATTTGATGTTTGCCTCTAACTTAACCAATGACAACTGAAATGTATCAACATGTTGGTGTATTGTCGACATCTAATTGTATTTCTTTTCGTTTGAAAATAATGTGCAAGACAATATTCAAACATTTGAGTAATATTTTGAGCCACATTGTCACTAACAGAGAACATCTTGGTAATAATGAAAGTCGTGTCATTAATACAAGGCATGATGTTGCAATGTCTCTTTGTAGACTCTGTATAGTTGTGAAGTGTATGTATCTATAACTCAGCATATCTCTACATAGTACACACAGTATCATGAGACTGAACAGGCCTGCAGGAATTTCCCCTTCAAGTTGGTTGTGATTTAAATACCTGGAGACATATAAATTAATTTGAAGTGAGCAAGATGGAAACCTTCAGAAGAAAGGATATGAATAAATTTGTTACGACTTACTTACAATGCATGTAACTCCTTGCAGTTAGCAATTTCAAGTGGAATAAAACCTTGCAAACTGTTGTCATAAAGATTCCTGTAATCTATTTCAAAAATATTCACTTCATCAGTATCAATCACCTCTATTCATCAAGCCCTCCTATTAACTTAACTAGGCTTAGTATCAAAAGCCTTATTATAGAGAGAAAATCATTTTAAAAAATTGACATACAACCTCTTCAACTTCTACAGTTCTCCAATGTTGGGGGAATGTGTGCCTCCCATAGGTGAAGGTATGGTCGATTATTGCCCATGGAAATGTCTAAAAGTCACAACATAGAAAAGAAAGAAAAAACCTGCTATCTAGACCCGACTAAGAATAAGTGCCCATGATCACATATTTTTGTAGGTTTCCAGAACATTCATCTGAATACAAGCATGTTCAAAGTTTCTTGCTTTGTAGTTTTGGTGTATTCCAATTCAAATTTCAACAAAATAGACAGCAACAAGACCCTGGTAAAATTTTGACTATTGAAATTATTATATTTAATTCAAAGTACAAGACCACATTTCAATGAGCCATTTATGTATATACTTCCACATTTTCATATATTCCCACCAGAGCATTTTCAACTATAGTATATGACAAAAATCCCACTTCCACTAAACTTTCATGGATTTCCATACACGGCTCCAAAATTTACATTTTTTAACATGTAGGGGGACGCTTGTGAATGTTGTGGAATCTGGCTTTGCACCTGCCAAATGATTTTCTTGAAAGTGTCTAAAGCCTTATCAACAAATCATTTTGTATATATACTGCAATCATTGCATTCCACGAGACAACATCTCTTTGAGGAACTCTATGAAACGGTTCACTTGCCCTGTGTCTGTTTCTACTTGCATACAAGTCTACCAATGCAGTTGTTGTTGACTTGGTGGTCAGCACCTCCTTGGAGATTCGTGACATGGCTTAATCGTCTCCCGTGGATCAGGTTAAATCTTGCATTTGTATCGGGCATTGATAGTTCGAGCTTTCAGTGCAACGGCAAATGATTCCAACAATTGGTATCAGAGCCTTGGGTCACGGGTTCAAGTCTCCCTTCAGTGGGTGCTGAAGGCTCAGTCGGTGTTGAGGGGGAGATTGTTGACTTGTGGTCAGCACCTCCTTGGAGATTCATGACATGGCTTAACCGCCTCTCGTGGATCGGGTTAAATCTGGCATTTGTATCGGGCATTGATAGTTCGAGCTTTTGGTGCAACGACAAATGATTCCAATAGTTGCAACTATCACATCTGACAAAATCCCCTCTCCCTTTACGCTTTTGATGAATGTCCATACCTATTCCAAAGCTACCATTTGTCATAGCCCCAAAGGATGTGGACAAAATTAGTGAAATTCGGCTTTGCATTTGCTTCAAAGTTTTTAACGCCTTTCCAAAAGATCTATATTTTGCATATCATGTGATCATCGCATTCCATGAGACCACATTTCTTTGAGGCTTGATGTCAAGTAGGTCATGTGCCTTGTCTATCCTTCCACATTTTGTGAGCATGCCTATTTTCTACCAGAGCATTTCCCAATATAAAATCTTACAAAAATTGCCCCTTGTATCATTTTCTCATTGATGTCCATACCCTGTTCCAGAGCTTCCATTTTAGCACACGGGTAGGGAGAATACTACCAAAGATTTTAGAATTTGTCTTTTCATCTCCCAATTGTACTAGCTTGAAAATTTCTAAATCCTTATGAAAAAATAAACTTTGTGCATATCTTGCAATTAGTGCATTCCAATACATAACATCTTTAGGCATTCTGTCAGACAGTTTGATTGCCTTGTCTATGATTCCATCTTTTTCATATATGGGTGCCATAGCAATTGCATCTATAAGGTTTGACAAATTTTCCCTTCCATTATGCATTGATGTATGTCCATACCCTATTCCAAAGCTCCCATTTTGGCATAGATAGGGAGAATGTTGGTAAAGATTCTTGAGTCTGACTTTACACCTACCAATTGTATTTTCTTGAAAGTTTCTATTGATGATGCAGGAGCATCTTAGGTCTTTGAGCAATCTTGCATCAACCAAAAATATTTCCTATTTTCTGTTGTTTGCATTATAATCTTTTCATTTTATGGTTTCATGTTATGCGAAGCTTACATGATGTTGATGACCTATTTGGGAACCTTCTCCTATGAGCACATAAAGATTGGATGGACTGTTTCAAAGTTACAGATGTTTTCCTTATCGTCAAAGCCGTATTTTCCTGCAGTTTTGGTACTGATTGTGCATAGTGGTGACGTTGATCCTTAAGGAATCAACCTTTGCACTCTTAAGGAATTTAAGAGGACCTAAAGTACTATCATTTCCCAAGATCACAAGTCCTAATTCATTATGAGTAAAAACTTATGCATGTTTTTCTCAGGGACCTATTTTCTGCCAGTTTACACGTGAAACATGGAGTGTTTTGTCTTGCGTGGTTCTATGTGATGAGATGGGGCCTTGCGAAGTTAGGGACATATTTTTGGGTCGTGTTTGGACCTAAATATAAAGGCGCATTAAGTTTTTATCATTCTTTATTTAGTTTTGGTTTAAATCTTTCAGACTGGACCTATAATGTAATTAAATGCCTGATTGGCCAACTTGTGGCTTAGCTAGCTATATAAGGAGTCTAGATTGATGTAGTAGGGAAATGAATAGGTAGATCTAAGAAGGATTATCAAGATACATCATTGGAGACAAAGATAGGATGCAATCTATGATTTTGATTTCATAATTCTCATTGTATAAGGCCGAAACTTGGAAGGCCTCACAATCGGGCATGTTGAAAGAAATAATATAAATTCTCTAGTGTTGCTACGAGTTGATTGCATCATATCCATTGTGTGTTCACTGATTTCATGTGATATTAGATTTCTTCCATTGTGTAACTCTGAGCAGGGCTTGTTTGTTGATTCAAGTGGACTCAATTCTGTTGATTCTGATTGTATCTAATCTGCCCCTGCATCAAGTGGTATCAGAGCAAGTTCTTTCTTGTGGATTAGATCATGGAGAACCTTATGTGATTAGTTATAGGGTGAAAAATTTGAGATTTGACTTATAACTTGTAGAAGGTTCTGATCTTATTGGAACCTGATTGTCAAGATGGTACATGGTAGGTACATGGTAGAGGAAATGATAATGCTATCATGGATATGTTGAGGCAGATTGCAACTAGGCTTGAAGCTGTAGAGACAGCCCAGAGAAGAGGAGCACATCTTGAAGATGTTAGTGATGAAGAAGAAGAAGCAACACCTAATCCCGAACCTGAAGTTGAACAAGATGAGGAAAGACTTTTGAGATTTTTGTCTAAGGCTAACTCCAAACCTGCAGTTGAAGTTGTTTGCTATGATGGAAGACTTGATACCGATGCATTTTTGGATTGGATCTCTAAGATGGATAAATACTTTGAGTATGAAGGTACTCCTGATAATAAGAAGGTTAAGATAGCAGTCACAAAGTTGAAAGGTCATGCATCTCTTTGGTGGGATCATTTGCAAACTGAGAGACAGAAGAGAGGAAAAGAAAAGATCAAGACATAGATGAAGATGCTTGGAAAGATGAAGAAGAAGTTTCTTCCAGCTGATTACTAAGTTAGTTTGATGAGAAAAATGTAAAATCTGAGACAAAAAGACATGAGTGTGAAAGAATATACTGAGGAATTTTACAAGTTGGATATCGAATTTGGACATGTGGATGATGAAGTTGAGAAGGTGGCTAGATATCTAAATGGCCTGAGGACATCTATTCAAGATGAGATCAGCTATGTGAAAATAGATAGTGTGGAAGAAGCATACCAATTTGCTTTGAAGGTTGAAGAAAGATTGACAAAGAGACATAAACAAAGACAAAGAGGAAGAGGTGGTAGATTTCAGAGAAGTAGAGGAAGATCTTATGGAGAAAGTAGCAGATCTAACAATGTAGTACAAGATAAAGGATGGAAAGATGAACCTGCTAAAAGAGGTAATTACTTTAGAGGTAGCTATATTGGTTACTCTAAGAATAACAATAATGGAAAAAGAGAAGAGAAATCTTGGTTTAAAGGTACTTGTTACAAATGTGGTGAAGAAGGACATAGAGCTTTTGAATGTACTAACTCTGGAAAGAAGACTGAAGGTAATGGTAGAAACAATTTGGCTTGTGAAGAAGTTGAGGAAATGTCTAATGAACTTGAACATGGTGAGAACTTGATGTTAAGAAGGATATTGTGGAATGAAGAAGCTGATGAGGAACCTATTTTGAGGAAAAGTTTCTTCAGAACCAGATGTAAGATCACTGACAAATGTTGCAAGGTAATCATTGATAGTGGAAGTTTTGATAATTTGGCATCCGAAGAGCTGGTTAAAAAATTACAGTTGTAGAGATTGAAACATCCTAAGCCTTACCATATTGCTTGGATCCAAAAGGAGCATAGACTACTTGTAAGTGAACAATGCCTTGTTAAGTTCAAAATTGGGAATTATCATGATGAAGTCTTGTGTGATATTATGCCTATGGATCGTTGTCATATTATTTTGGGTAGACCTTGGCAGTATGATAAGAAAGCTTTGTGTGATGGTAGATTGAATCAATATACTATTTGGATGGATGGAAAGAAATAAGTGTTGTTGCCTTTGATAGAGAAGTTTGATGAAATTCATTGTACCACAGGCAGAGTATGTTTGGTTGATGGTAAAAAGTTTGCAAGAGAAATGAAAGAACAAAATGTTTGCTTTGCTTTAATTCCAAGAAAGACTGAGAAACAAGATGAGTTAGAACATGCACCTGAGGTTAAACCTTTGTTGACTGAATTTCATGACATCATTTCTGATAATGTACCTGATGGTTTACCGCCTATGAGAAGTATAAGTCACTGTATGGATTTGATACCTGGAGCTAGTTTGCCTAATAAAGCACCACATAGGTTGACACCTGATGAAAAGACTGAGCTGAATAGACAAGTGCAAGAATTTCTTTAGAGAGGTTTGATTAGGAAAAGTTTGAGTCCTTGTGCAGTATTTGTTGTATTAGCACCTAAAAAGAATGGAGAATGGAGAATGTGCACTGATTCTAGAGCTATAAACAAGATAACAGTAAAGTACAGATTTCCTTTTCCTAGGATGGATGACATAATGGATAGTTTGAGTGGAGAAAAGTATTTCACAAAGATTGATTTGAAAAGTGGATATAATCAGATTAGGATCAGAGAAGGGGACGAATGGAAAACTGCATTTAAGACTAATGAAGGTTTGTACAAATGGTTGGTTATGCCTTTTGGTTTGACTAATGCACCTAGTACTTTCATGAGGCTAATGAATGAAGTTCTGAAAAGATTCTTGGGTAAGTTTGTCATTGTACATCTTGATGACATTTTGATATTCAATAAGAGTAAGGAAGAACATCTTGAGCATATCAGACAAGTATTGCAGAGATTGAAGGAAGAAAAGTTGTTGATTAACTTGAAGAAATGTTCATTTATGAAAGAGGAGATTGTATATCTTGGTTTTGTAATTTCAGCTGATGGATTGAAGATGGACCCTGAGAAAGTGAGAGCTATACTTGATTGGCCTACACTAGAGAAAGTTGGAGAGGTAAGATCATTTCATGGATTGGCAAGTTTTTATAGGACGTTCATTGGAAATTTTAGTTCTATTTGTAATGCTATGACAAACTATGAGAGGAGATAAAAAGGATTTCAAATGGACACATGGAGCACAAAAGAGTTTTGAAACATTGAAAAAAAGAATTGCAAAGTTGCCTACACTTGCTTTGCCTGATTTTAGTAAAGTTTTTCAAGTTGAATGTGATGCTAGTGGGAGTGCAATTGGATCTGTTTTGAGTCAAGAAGGAAGACCTTTAGCTTTCTTTAGTGAAAAGTTGAATGATGCTAAGAGAAAATATTCAATTTATGACCAGGAATTCTATGCTATTGTTCAAGCTTTGAAGAAGAGACATTATTTGATGCCTAAAGATTTTGTTTTGTATACTGACCATAAAGCTTTGAAGTATTTGGGAAGTCAAAATAAGTTGAATCAGAGACATATGAAGTGGGTTGAGTTCTTGTAGAATTTTTCCTTTTCATTGAAGCATAAGAGTGGATAGTCAAATAAGGTTGTTCATGCCTTGAGCCGAAGAAGAAGTTTGCTGACAGAGATGAGAGTTGAGGTACTTGGTTTTGATGATTTGAAGTGTTTGTATGAGACTGACATTGATTTTGCAGAACCTTGGAAAGCTTGTAAGGAACACACAATGAGTGATAAGTGGACTGATTATTTCATTCAAGAAGACATGTTGTTTAAGGGAGTTCAGTTGTGCATACCTAGAGGATCTATGAGAGAGAACATAATGAAGGAGAAACATAGTGGTGGACTTGTTGGACATTTTGGGATTGATAAGACTGTGAATTTGATTTCAGAAAGATACTTTTGGCCACAGATGTATAGAGAATGGTTAGAGGTTGCAAAATTTGCCAAACAACAAAAGGAACTAGTTAGAATTTGGGATTGTATACACCTTTGCCTGTACCTGATAGACCTTGGGAAGATGTGAGTATGGACTTTATTTTTGGATTTCCTAGAACTCAGAGAGGTAATGATTCTATTTTGGTAGTGGTTGACAAATTTTCAAAGATGGCTGATTTCATACCTTGTAAGAAGACATCTGATGCATTGCATGTAGCTGAATTATTCTTTAAGGAAGTGGTAAGATTGCATGGTTTTCCTAAGTCTATTGTTTCAGACAGAGATACAAAGTTTATTGGTTATTTTTGGAGAACACTTTGGAAGAAGATGAATACAGAGTTGAAGTTTAGTTCTACATTTCAACCTCAGATAGATGGATAGACTGAAGTTGTGAATAAAAGTTTGGGAAACTTGTTGAGATGTTTAGTTGGAGATAAGCCTGCTAATTGGGATTTAGTTTTGGCACAAGCAGAGTTTGCATACAATAATTCTGTGAATAGAAGCACTAAGAGGACACCATTTGAGATTGTTACTGGATTTAATCCTAAGGGAACCACAGAGGTGAGAGATTTACCTATTGAGACAAGAAGAAGTGATGAAGTTGAGGATTTTGTAGTATACATAAGAACTTTACATGATGAAGTCAAAAAGAATTTGGAGGATAATAATATGAAATATAAACAGAGAGCAGACAAGAGAAGGAGACATAAATCTTTTGAAGTTGGAGATGAGGTTATGATTCATTTGAAGAAGAATAGATTTCCAGTTGGTACCTACAATAAACTGAAAATGAAGAAGTTTGGACCTTGTAAGATTCTGAAAAAATTTGATAGTGGAAATGCTTATGAAGTGGAATTACCAGAGGACATGGATATATCACCTATATTCAATATTGCTGATATATTTGAGTACTTTGAATCAAATGATGAGATTGAAGATGATTTGGACTATCCTAAGAAGAACAAAGACAACATTGAGAAGATCTTGAATAAAAGAGTGAGCAAGAGTACAAGAGGAAAAGACTACATGGAATATCTAGTTCAGTGGAAAGACAAGCCAGTTGAAGACAGTTCATGGATTACACAAGTTGAGTTGGATCTTTATGATTTAGGTCAGAATATGAGGAGTGCTTGATGTGGACATCAGTTCTTTATTTACCCTAGGTGTTTGATGCAGGAGCATCTTGGGTCTTTGAGCAATCTTGCATCAACCAAAAATATTTCTTATTTTCTGTTGTTTGCATTATAATCTTTGCATTCAATGGTTTCATGTTGTGCGAAGCTTACATGATGTTGAGGACCTATTTGAGAACCTTCTCCTATGAGCACATAAAGATTGGATGGACTGTTTCAAAGTTACAGTTGTTTTCCTTGTCGTCGGAGCCATATTTTCTTGCAGTTTTGGTGCTGATTGCGCGTAGTGGCGACGTTAATCCTTAAGGAATCAACCTTTGCACTCTTAAGAACTTTAAGAGGACCTAAAGTACTATCATTTCCCAAGAGCACAAGTCTTTATGAGTAAAAAGTTATGCCCATTTTTCTCAGGGACCTATTTTCTGCCAGTTTACACGTGAAACGTGGAGTGTTTCTTCTTGCACGATTCTATGTGATGAGATGGCGCCTTGCGGAGTTAGGGACATGTTTTTGGGTCATGCGTGGACCTAAATATAAAGGTGCATTAATTTTTTATCATTTTTTCTTTATTTTTGGTTTAAATTTTCCAGACTGGACCTATAATGTAATTAAATGTCTGACTGGCCAACTTGTGGCTTAGTTGGCTATATAAGGAGTCTAGATTGATGTAGTAGGGAAATGAAGAGGTAGATCTAGGAAGGATTATCAAGATAGGATGCAAGTTGTGATTCTAATTTCATAATTCTCATTGTATAAGGCTGAACCCCGAAAGGCCTCACAACCGGGCATGTTGAAAGAAATAATATAAATTCTCTATTGTTGCTACCAGTTGATTGCCTCATATCCATTGTGTTTTCATTGATTTCATGTGATATTAGATTGCTTCCGTTGTGTAACTCTAAGCAGGGCTTGTTTGTGGATTCAAGTGGACTCAATACAGCTGATTTTGATTGTATCTACCCTGCCCCTGCGTCAATTGACCTTGCAACAAATTCATTTTGTATATATCTTGCAACCATTGTAGGCCATGAGACCACACCTCTTTAGCACATTCTGTCAAACAAATCACATGCCTTAATTTTTTACTATGTATGCTAGTAGGAATTCACTGACAAGAATTTATACCTTTTCCCGGCAACCGATAAAAAATACCGGCATGAGACATGTTTTATCCAGTAGAACTTCCGCTTATAATAGTCTTTCAACTAAAAATAATTACAAACAATATTATTTTCTCGGTAATTATAAACAATAATTATAATAATATATAATACATATATTTTTAACAATTGTAAAATTACACATATTTTTGACAATTGTAAAATTACATAAATAAATAATTATTATAAAATTATTATAATAATAATTCTAATAAATGTATAATTTATGAGTACTTTACAAGAATACAATCCCTCTAACAAGCTTAATAAGTGTATAATAAGTTGGAATAATAAAAGTTTGCAAAATGTACAAGATGTGCTCTTATAGGTCTCTATGGTGAATAAAACCAATTAAATAACGTGCTCTTATAAGATCTATTGGGCTAGGGAAAGATCTGACTATTTAAGAATTCTACAAACAGTGAATAGGGAAATACACAACTGATAAAACCTATATATATTATTCTCTGCTGGTCACAATTCTATACTTATCTCATTCCTTGAGAGTTGTCTTTGAGGAAGAAGTAAATTCAGTCCTGCCTTGGATTTTGGAAGACATCTGAAATAAATTATCTATCACTCTTCGGAGGTGAGAAAGGATATTGTTTCTGAGTGTTGCTGGAACAACTTCAGATTGATATATTTACCGTATGGTGTTGGTCTGAAAATCCTCAGCCCACCAAAGGTGGGACCCCGTAGGCACATTGTTGGGTGTGATTTACATTTAAGCTTGGACCAGATAAGTGTTGATCAAAGACTTATGTCTGCTGCTTTTGTTATTCGAGCTTTTACATATATCTTATGATCCAAGTAAATAAGGTTAGAAGACTTATTTTGACTCTTGCATTCTTAGTTCAGTTTGCAATATAAGAAGAGGTTGATATTCTTGTTCATGTGTTCCAGAAACTTAATATGTTAAGATATTGTATACTTCTTTTGTTTATGTATTTAGTCCTCTGGCTTAAAATCAAATCAATTTGTCTAACCAAGCAAAGAACATACAAGTTATAAACCCAATCTCATTATTCACATCTGCAAGCAAACTATTTGACAGAATGTCTTAGTAGTTGAATTGGTGAAAAAGTTTGTAAATATTGGATCAGAATAGGGGTGATGCACCATTAAATATCATTGATAGAATATTTAATGACATTTATATTAAAATCTTATTGCATTTATACATTTCTAAATTATAATTCACCCATTTTAAGATATGAAAATACATGTAGTCTCTTTAAGGAAACCATAAAATTCATTGAAGTATTAAAAAGCTATTTCTCAAGGCAACATTTTTCTATAAATGTAATTTGAAATATTTTTTTATTTAAAAAATGCAAAATGTCATTAGATAGCAACTAGAGGAGTTGCACACAGATATTAATATAAAAAAGATATATATATATATATATATATATATATATATATATATATATATATATATATATATATATATATATATATATATATATATATATATATATATATATATATATATATATATATATATATATATATATATATATATATATACTTTTTAGTATAAGAATATAATAACAAAATATTTGTTAGAGAATAACATCAATCTAATTGATGGAATGTATATTATAAACATATATCTATATGTGTGTGTAATTGTGTTTAATATACATAACCATCTAAATGAGTCGGTGTTGCTTAACTAATTAATCAATATGTTAAGGTTTAGGATCGCTGCAAATGTAATAGCACTGTCTGTAATGTATGTGTCTACCAAATGCAACAATCTCTTGCAT